>JALAZF010000770.1:1200000-1552500 GCA_022829125.1 Lathyrus tuberosus | reverse complement strand
CAATAAATGTTTGTGCGTATTTAGGTATAAAATAGGAAATTAATGATGTATTAGTGAAAGTCGTCGTAGAAGTTCTTCGATACGGCAATGAGAGTCTTCGGAAGGTAGAAGAGGGGTGTTCACGCAAGAATATCCTATTAAAATGTGTAACTTGCAAGAATGAATGGAAACGTACTTGGTTATGGCACGTAACTGCATTAGTAATGGCCAACGGTTGAAACCATCGCGCCCATCAGACGGCTAAGATGAGAGTGTTGCTCGGCTCTGGTGTGTGGCCCTGTTGCAAGTGATTACTTATTTGTCAATATTGAATGAGAGTGTTCTGCATTGGGCTCTTAGAATTGGGTTGGTCCTATTGGATTATTTGTCCGATTCGAAATAGTTGTCCTCCAAGCTCTTTTTGTTAGGCAAGAAATTAGGATTGTTACATAAGCATTGGGATCAGCCTTTAAAATATTCTTCTTTTTTCATTGCAAGGCTTTTGGGCAACCTTCCGAGCCAGAAAAGAAACCGGTGGCATGTTGAGTGGGAGTATGTGGTATTGGGAACACATATATTAAATGCATGTCTTGTGAGTGAAATATTTTGCTTAGAAGATTTTTCACAGGACCCTAGGCTTCTAGGGTAGAGGGATAGTGACATCCATATTTCATTTGAGTGCACACATGTGTCGTTATAGAACCGAGATTAATCATGAATTGTTGATCATGTCTTCTAATATTCTGTTGATTTATGATCATAGATCTACGCTTCTTGGTTGTCTATAACATAAGTAAAATACAATTAGTTGCTCTTTTCACTTCTTTTTCACTAGAGTCTCAAACCACCACTCTTTCATGTGACATATTCTTTACCACTGATCTTCCCATTTCCTTCGATCTTCATCTTCATTCATGCAACATTTATGGATCTTTGGTGATCTTGCCTTTGTTTCTTCAACTTGAACTCTACATTTTTTTCAACATAACATTCCCTCTACATATTTTTTCAGTTGTTTCCATTTATTTCTATCCATGGCAAACATAGGAAATCCAAACATTTCCTGTGTAGACTTATCGAGTGGTGATGAGATAAGTGGTGCATCATCTCTAACTAAAGTGATAAACTTACAAATATTAGAGATGTCTCCAATAGCAGTGAGGTATCCTTATATAGACTTTATAGAGATTAGTAAGAGTTGTGATATTGTGTGTGTGTGTGTGTGTGTGTGTGTGGGGGGGGGGGGGGGGGGGGGGGGGGGGTTGGGGGGGTTCATATGAGGATGAAAAAGAGTTGAAGACACTACTACAGAAAATAACTTTTATCTCGGGGTAAAAAAAGTCTTACTTCGATTTCACAGGCGAGGTAACGAAGAGTGTCTTGAAAAGTGCACACTTTACCTCTCGTCTTTAAAAAAAATCCCGACGGGTACATGTAAAGGTCAAGGGTTCGATCCCCAGTGAGATCTTTTTGGAATTCTAAAATGGCGAAAACACATTTCCCTTGATTTTGTCATTTCACCGACTAATATTCCACATTTTCACCTCGGTTATCTCATAAAGCTGATAGGTAAAACAATTTTGAGTTTATTAAATCTATTGTGGATTGCTTATTTCACTATACCCTATATTGAACATATAACTTCTCAAAATTGGTTAGAAAAATAATTATATGAACAATTGTGTTACATTTGAAGAACTACTTACATTGATTAGTGATTTTGAAGCATCCTGCAACTGATTATTCATCTCACTTTGTTTTATGGTTAAAATCTCTTCAATGTTTCAAGTTCTTTATTCAACAATTCCTTTTCTAGTTATTCATTTTTTTTATCAACTACTAATGCATTCTTGAAAGCATAAAATTTGATACTTTGAAAAATGAGCAAATATAGAAAAAAGTTGAACGAAAACTGTAAGTATTGGAGAGATTTTAACAATAAAACAACATGAGATAAATGATGAGTTGCATAATGAAAGAAAATCATTAATCAGTGTAAGATAAATTTTAGATACAACATAATTTTTCACATGATTATTTCCAATATCAATTTAATAGGTTATATGTTCAAATAGGGGTTAGTGAAACAAATAATCGACATTAGATATAATAAACTCAACTCGATAGAACAAGATGAGAGTTACACAAAGAATCACAAAAACATAATCTCAATCTCAAACTCAAACTCAAACACAATAACAAAAACTAAAATACAACAGATAAATTTAATAAACTCAACTCAAAAACAAAAACTTACATTAAACAACAACAACAACAACAAAAAAACAATCAACAACATCAACAACAACAACAACAACAAGAAAAACAACGTCAATAAACAACCTCTAGGGTTTAGGGCCTCAACAACAAGAATAACAAAATTGACAAAAACAAAAAAAAACAAAAAAAACATCTAGGGTTTCGGATCTCAACAACACAACAATGACAACAACAGCAACATCAATAACAACAATAACAACAATAGAGTTAGTGAAACAAATAATCGACATTAGATATAATAAACTCAACTCGATAGAACAAGATGAGAGTTACACAAAGAATCACAAAAACATAATCTCAATCTCAAACTCAAACTCAAACACAATAACAAAAACTAAAATACAACAGATAAATTTAATAAACTCAACTCAAAAACAAAAACTTACATTAAACAACAACAACAACAACAAAAAAACAATCAACAACATCAACAACAACAACAACAACAAGAAAAACAACGTCAATAAACAACCTCTAGGGTTTAGGGCCTCAACAACAAGAATAACAAAATTGACAAAAACAAAAAAAAACAAAAAAAACATCTAGGGTTTCGGATCTCAACAACACAACAATGACAACAACAGCAACAACAATAACAACATCAATATGAGTAGTGATGTTTGACATACCAGATCTCTGAAGAAGAAGTAAAAGAAAATAATTTGGATTTATAAAGAAGAAACTAGATCACTAAACACATAACATCTTCGTAATGAAGATTATATGTATTTATGGCTCTCGTTGTTTAGGGGTCTTCATTAGGGTTATGTTTGTGTTGTTTAGAAAAGTGAAACTGATTGGTACAAGTTAAAGTTATATATATATCAGAGAAACATATTCACCTCGGTTAGAAAGAAAACCGAGGTGAAAAGTTGTGTATTTTTAGATTAAAAATAAAATTTTAAGAAGGCGTCACTTTTAAAGAGATAAAAATATAAATTGAGGTTGTTGGGATTCAAAGCATGTACAATTAATAGGTTTACCCATCGGTTTTCAAAATAACCGACGAAATATATTGTGTATTTTTTATAAAACAAAATAGGGCGCGTCCAGGAATTATACCTCGGTTTTTCAAAAGGTGAGGTGAAATCATTATCATGAAATGCACTATTTGTAGTAGTGATGGCCTCCAAGAAGTGGAAAACCTTGAAATTAATATGCATGAAGAAGAGGAAATTGCTCATTTTAGGATTAATATCAGGGAAGTTTGTCACATTTTCACTTTCCCAAAGCTCTGTATGTCAAACCTAGAGACAGTTCAGGTGTACAAGGATGAGTTAAAGGCTCGTGTTTACATTAAGGCCTTTAAGTGCCAACATGGTTACGAATCGAGTGATATTGGGGTTAGATGGTGGATAGAGTCCCAATTACGTTCCAGCACTCATGGCCATAATTTTTTTACGTGTTAAAAATGAGGAGGAAATAGTACGGAGGTGAGACCAAGCTTTCAAGCTTTCCACTGACAAAGATCAATAACCATGGATGGAACGAGATGTCTTGGATATGACATTTGTCTTCAATGAGGCGCGTCAGATAGAGAATGCCTATTGAGATGTAAATTTATCTTCTAACTGGGTGCTTTCCAATATAGACCACAAAAAGAGATTATGTAGGCACTTTGATGGGTGTAAATTTCCCATTCATGGGTTTTTGTTTTCTAGCATGGGGTTCAGGTTTCCATTCAAGCAGTTTAAAATTTAGGTTATGAATCATTTAAAAATCTCCCATTCGCAACTACACCCAATGGGCTGGGTGTACGCCAAGGTCTTCTAGTACTGGTGTGAATATAGGAATAATGTTCCTACCTTAAAGCTCTTCTTTCACATTTTAAAGTACAATGTACCTCGGCCACGACGGACCAGGACTAAGGACAGCTTTCCTTCCGAAAAATGAAGAAGATGTTTGAAGTCTATATGGACAATTTCAAAACCTTTAAGGATGGATATTATTTGGTAGAGATTGATATTATTTGGTTAAACCCCGTGTCGCTAGAAGTATGCGTGTGTGTGTGTACGTGCGTGTGTATGTGTGTGTGTGTGTGTGTGTGTGAGTGTGTGTGTGCGCGCGTGTATGTGCGAGTGTGTGTGTGTGTGTGTGTGTGTGTGTTGCCAGGTGTCCCTTTTGATAATAGATATTTCCCTTCGAGTTTCACCTCCTATTTTCATTTAAATTCTTCTTCAACTCTGAAATGTGTGGACAAGTTTTTTAAGTATTAGAGGAATAACCAACTTTGGAGGTTTCGAGAACATATGTCTTCAAATCTTGTGATTTATCTTTAGAGAATATGTGTGAAGCTAGTGGGATTATACCTGAGTGAATCGCACACTCAAAGATACAACAGAGTCGCCACCAAACTTTATTTAGTCCAAAAGGACAGGGAAAATATCGATAAAACCCAAAGGGAAGAGAAACGGGTAAGGGGTCGGTTATGCGAAAGGAAGGTACTAGCACCTTACGCATCCGCCGTACTCGATGGGAACCATATTGCTTGCTTCTAGGCTTGGATGGGTTATCTATCTAAAGGCTTTTAGCTAAAAAGAGGAGGATAGGGGGAGGAAAAGAAAAAGAAAGAAAGTGCTCGCGGAGGATTAGGGCCCTCGTGCCTACGTACCCTAATAGTGCAATGAGGAAATTAGAGCTCCATAGTTCATGGAACCAGGGAAAATAATGGAAGAAGGTGGCTCGCCAAGATTTCGGAATCTCGTGCCTACGTATCCTCATAGTGCAATGACGAATTTAGAGCCTACGTAGTTCGGGGAACAAAGACAAAGAAGGAAAAGGAAAATGGTGTCAAAACCAAGAACAAAAGAGGTAGAGAAAAATCCACTGGGGATGCATATAATTGGTGTCAAAACCGAGAAAGAAGTGAAAAGGAAGGATATAACTCTGCTGAAGACGGAGCAAGAAGATGGTGTCAAAACCAAGAAGATCAAGGAGCAAATGAATGATAGTGACTCTACTGGGGAAGTATGAGAACAAAGCAACTATGTTGGGGACCAGAGGGTTAGCGATCCTACTGGGGACCAACAAAGGGATGGTGTAAACCAAGAGAATAAGGATTCGGTATATTAACTGACTTGCATTGGTTAACCGAAGAGAAAGAGATTAAGCCTCTGTGGGGAAAAAGGATTTGGTGTCAACAGGCAAGCTGCGATGAACCAAAAAAGAGAAGAGTACTGAACCAAGAGAAGGTGTTTGACTCTGAGGAATTTCGGTATATTAACTGATAAACAGTGGTTAACCGAAGAAAGAAAAGATTGCAACTTTGCGGGGAGAAAGGTTTTAACAGATAGACTGTGATCAACCAAAAGAACGGATGTAGAATCAAGCGAAGGTTGTGAACCCCAAAGGCGCGAGTATTTAAACCAAAGGAAGGTTGCTAACTGTTGGGGATTCGGTGTTAGCAGGAAGACTGTTATTAACTGAAAAGAAAAATGAGTGATTAACCAAGAGAAGGCGATTAACTCAAAAAGAGACTCAGTATATTAACAGATAGACTGTGGTTAAGTGAGAAAAAGTACAAATTGGTGTTTTAACTGACAGGCAGTGGTTAACCAATCACAGGGAGAGGAACCAAGAGAAGTTTACAAACTCTGCTAGAGTTTCGGTGTTTTAACAGGAAGACTGTGTTTAACCAAAGAAAAGGATTGCAACTGCAGGGGGAAAAGAGAATTGGTTTTAACAGTATGACTGTGATTAACCAAAGGGACAAATTATCACGAATTCGGTGGGGAATCAATGAACAACGGTTGATCATAAGAAAAAGTGTTGAACCAAAAGGAGGTTGCTAATCAAGATAATGGTGATTGATCAAAAGAGAGATTGCAAAGGGTAGTAGTGATCAAGGACCGACTCGACTGAGGATTGAGAGACACTACAACTTAGAGATAAAGACGATTATTCCAGGCACAGGGTCATTCGTCCCATACCCAAATATAATCAAGATGAGTGTAGGGATTCTTCACTCTCATCCCTTCTCTAGCACCAAAGTATAATGCGGAAATTGAAACGGACAACATAACAGCGCCAATTTGTACAGTGCTCTAGTGTGTTGTGTGAATCTCTGACTCTGTAGGAGATCAAGAGAACAAGACTCTAAAGGATCCTAAAGAGAGGAGAAAGGGAGAATCAACTAATCGAAACATGGTTTCGATCAATCGATCAAAGGGAATGAGCAAGCCAACACTCTTTCACGAGTCGAAAGATCGTCAAAGCAATGTGCGAATTAATGATTGTACAAGATTGAATTTACTCAAGAAGGAACAAACTCAATCCAAATAACATGGCAGGCAGTACCAAACATCAACACAAATCATGTAATCAAGTGAGCAAAAGATGTGCAAGAATGATCATGAACAATGTAATGCCAAAAATGCAAACAATTACGTAATCGATAAATTGTGCATCGAAAGTTTGCAAGCATGCTTCAAACAGATGTTAAACAACTCATAAAACATCCACAAATATCAAGCATATCAAGCCATGGAAGTTAAATGAGGAAAGGAGATCAAACAAACTTGAAAAATAGACAAATATGGCATTCTGGTCCAGTATTAATTGATTAACACTTTTGCACTACAAAGTGCTAATCGATTAACACTTCAAAAACAGCAAAAAAAATTGAAAAATGCAGTGTTAATCGATTAACACTTTTGCACTGCAAAGTGTTAATCGATTAACACTGGAGCAGTGGCTAAAAATCAGTTTTCCAAAAGTGCTTCCAGCAGTTAATCCCTTATATGAACATCCACATGCCATGGTTTACACTTGTGCATGAAAATTATATCAAGTATGAGCAATTTAACACAAATTGAAATTATTAAACATGAAGATCAAAGATCAAACAATCGCAAGATTCAAAAAACCGAAAAACTATCGAAACTACATCGTAAACGCGCGAAAGTGATCGAAACAGTAAATTGAGCAGGAGCTACCAACCTACAAGCCGGAGAATTGGCTTGGTGATTGTTGTGAGTGAAATGTAGAGAGAAGAAGCCAAGAAAACCAGAGAATTCTGCACTTGCACTTCGAACCGTAGCAAAACCGAGCAAAATAAGATAAAAGCTTCGAAATCAAATTTGTATCGAAATGATCGAAGTAATCACTTGAATTGAAGTAGAACTTACTGTGATTGCAGAAATCCAAGGAGAAATTACAATGTGGTGGAGGTTTAAGCTCAAGAGTAAGCAATTTCTATGTGAAATTCACTACTCTTCAATGGTAACAATTGAGCTTTAGTGTGGTTTGGGGAAGAAGATGAAGATGAATGTGTAGAACTTGCAGAAAATGCAGAGAGAAATGAGAGAATTGAGAGTGAAAAGTGTGAGAAATGATTGAAATCGTTGAAGGTGTGTAAGGTCCTTTGTGAAATGGTGAGGGTTTGCTTATATAGAGACTAGCTTTGGAGTTAGCTAGGTTTGAAATGTGCTTTGGAGTGAGTTTTGGAGCTTGCTTTGGAGTTAGTTACACTCTACTCACCGAGTCGAAAGTTGACTCGGTTAGTTAGTTAGTTAACTCGATGGAGCAATCCCAATGTAAGTCCAAATCAATGGCTCTCATGGTTGGAATTGAAGTAACATGGTGGTCATGATTCAAAGTAATGTATTGGAATAAATGTAAGTGGAGTGTCTTGAATGGTCTTGAATGGTCTAGAATATTCCACACAATGCTAGAACCAAGTAGACTCTAAGAGAAAAGAGAGTGAAAAGCTGCTGTCATGAAAATGCAACATATTCTACCATCTTACATAGGTTAACGATTAACCCATTTGCAACAGTAAATGTTTAATCGATTAACCAGGCCAAAATTTTCTCAGATTGCTTAAAAAAGGTGCTTTGGCTACGGTTCCGATTTTCCACCTCTTGCTTTGATGAATAGGCATGGAAACCCTTGTTTTGTTCTTGTGGTGATGATGTGATGACCTTGTGAGGATATGATTAATCGGGCTTAGAAAACCTGAATATTCCTGTAACAAACAACACAGATAAAAGTGCAAATATGTATGCCAGCGATGCGAATGCACATGCTTATGCAAACGGCAAAAGGGAGGTCAAAATTTGGGTTACGAAAATGTGGAACAATGTTTTGCATGTTATCTAAAAAAGTGATTAAGCCAAAAGATGACAAAAAGAGTTTGCCTTTGATAACGTGCTTATCATGATGACAACTTAAAGGACAACTTGTGTGACAACTTGAACATGTAACCTTTGATAAAAGCAGTTAAAGATACAAGCAGAAAAATTAGGGTTTCATGATCACTGCAAACACCCTCTGATAATGGCATTCAACTTGAAGATATCTCAAGTCTCATCCTCTGAACTGTCTAATCAATTAGATCCTTCACCCAATTGATTTGGTGAGTGCAAAAGTTGCCAATAAACGATTAAGACATCGTCTTAATGAAGGGTAACATCTTTGTATCCATTCTTTCCTTTTTATGCATTTGTAATCAATTAATTTTGGGCTTTCAATTGATTGGGACAAGAAGCCGATTAATTGTCATATTAATTTTGGCCCATGGATCTTTCCTTTCTAGTGCTAACCTCAAGCCTATAAACAGAGGTATTTCCCTTCACATTTTTATATCCAGAAACGTGAGCCTCACTCTCTCTCTCTCTCTCTCTCTCTCTCTCTCTCTCTCTCTTTCTCTCTTTCTCTCTTTCTCTCACTCTCACACACTCTCTCTCTCTCTATCTCTCTCTCTCTCTCTCTCTCTCTCTCTCTCTCTCTATATATATATATATATATATATATATATATATATATATATATATATATATATATATACATAATATTATCCGCTTTCTCTCACTTTAATTTAGTGGTAGCGCTTCGAGAAAGTCTTTGTGTTTGGTGAGGAAGTTTCTATTCTGGAAAGGTTATTATTGTAAATTCACCAAGAGGTGTTTTTCTCTTTATTGAATAATTTATCCTTAATGGAGTGTTTGGGTTCAAACGCTAAACTCGTTAAAAGTTTTGTTTGGGGATTTAGGTTCTAAAGCTTATATACATATGAATTTCTATTGTACATTAATCTTCATGATTCAATCCTTTGATTTCCAAAGCATATCCAGTCTTGATACTTGATTTCAATCTTTTTCTTCTCTGATCTTTCTTCTATGATGAGATTTTGTATTCATCAAAACTTAATCTAAGATAGATGAAGAACCTCTACTTTAGATTAACTTGGTTTGTGGTTATCCTGTTCAAAATCTTGATTTGGTTCGTAAGCTCAACATAATTTAAAAGCTTACTTCAGTTGGAGATCAGCTAGATTCAAAATATCATCTTGGTTTGTGATCAACTTGTTCAAAACCTCGGTTAGGTTTGGGGGAAAGTTTGTTCAAAGCTGCGATTTGGTTCGAGATAAGTCCGTAGAAAATCTCAAGTTAGCTTAGAGACTAACCGCTTTAAGTAAGTGTTTGGAAGGAAGACTAACTATTTTAATTTGTTGTTTTAAGGAAGACTAACCACTTCAATCTGTTGTCTGGAAGGAAGACTAACCGCTTCAGTCCATTATTCTTTGTTAGGTTGGAAGTTAGTCTAAAACTTCGGTTTTCCTTGTATAAGGGGGTTCGAGAGTTCAACCTACTAAAAGCTCTTAAGCATTACTGGATACTCTCAACATATAGTCTTTGGGAGAGGATTATGTCACTTTATTTCGACCTAAACTTTATAATTCTCAGTGTCATTTCTCTTACCTTTAACTCTTTATTTTCCAAATATTTACTTTCCGCTGCTATTTCTAAAAATATTTTTTTTAAATGGTTTTAAACTCTGAAAATGATAACAAAATGTTTTCAAACTATTGTTTTTCTAAAAACCCACAATTCACCCCCACCCCCTCTTGTGTGTGGAGTCATATGTCCAACAAGTAACAATAGAGTCTAACTTCGATTCAAAGACTAATTGTCTCAGGAGGAAGATGACTTCCAACACTTTTCTAACAAGAGATCTTTCCTAAACACACCTCCATTGTTTAACGGTAATAAGTTTAAATTATGGAAAGCAATATTCAAAGTATTGACATAGTATTGTGGGAAACAATAATCAATGGTCTGTTTATTCCTACTCACCACATAAATGGTGAAATAGTAAAAAGAAAAAAAAATCTAAATTGACTTCAAAACCAAGAATTTTCTAGTAATGTCCTTAGATGATAGTAAACCTTTTTATGTTTATAATTGTAAAATTGCCAAGAAAATGTGGGATACTCTTGAAATGATATATGGAGTTTCTCCAAGAATCGAACGAGAGGAAATGAGCACACCAGACAAAGAAGATGAATGTTTTATTCATAAATGGTTTTTCAAATTTATAAATGTTAGAAATTGCATTGGAACGTTTGTTACTAAAGAATATCTAAGAGCTAAGAATTGGAAAATTAAATTCGATCCAATCCTTATATCAAGATATGTGAGTGTTTATGAACTTCAGGAAAAATAAAAGAAAGATGAAATCATAAAAAAGTTGAAGGAACTAGTTCAATTAGTTAAAGATGAATTCATAAGCTCGAAAACTAAAGAATCCTCAGCAACCTCATCAAACTTCTACCAGGTGTCATACCCCAAAATTGTTTTACCCTTTAGTTCAAATCTTATGGCTTATGCATCTCATGGTCCTCAATTCATTCAATTAGGCCATGCATTTAACATACCATTCATCGCATTTTGTATAACACAATCATTAGGTCAAAGCTCGGTAATAGTGGATGTAATTGGTTTAAGCGGATTCTCGAGACAGGTATTATTTGGTGATTATTCGGGTTGGTTTCTCATATCACTTGTGGTGCAAATATCTTGTTATTTGAGATTCATGGTTGTCGGAGGGAATGAGATGTCTGTTATTTGATTCGATTGCTTAAATATAGAGAAAAAGTCAAAGTTGGAAATTCAAAAAATACTTCATTCATTCATGGAAATTCAAGGTACAATTCTTATTACTTGAGATACAAGTTAAAAGAATGGATTACAAGGAAAAAGGATAAAAAGTTACATCAATTTAGTAAAGTTGACTTCTTGGTCAACTGTTGACTTTTGGTCAACTTTGACCATCGACTCGATTTTTATTCCCGAATTTTCCTAGACCTACTCTATAAGCATTTGATCAAGAGAATAATAGTTATTCATCAAAAATCAAGAACTTCATGATATTATGTTACATGATGCAAGTTTCCAACAATTTTTCATCTTCCCTGAAGCTTCATTTCCATGACTTTAACTTCACTTTCCAATGTCTCCTTGAGCCCATTCTTCCTCCCCAATGCCTACTTTGTTGCAAAGAAGAAGATACACCAAATTAACCATTAACATCATGGATTGAAATCATCCAAAATTCATCAAAAAGTCATGATAAAAATTTGCACTTAGAAAATTCGGTTTTCATCTTTCTGGAAGCCTCATTCTCATGGCTTTATCTTCACTTTCCGATGCCATCTCGAGCCCATTCTTCCACCCCCAATGCTTACTTTGCTTCAAGAAAGAAGATACATCAAATTAATCATCAATATAATGGATTAAAATCATCCAAAAGTTATGGGAAAGTCAAGAAAAAATCCTACATTGCACTAAAAATTCTGCACTATTCAAGACATGTTTTCAACATTTTCTAACTTTGTTTCAAGCCATTTCAGGCACAAAATATCCGATTTTCGATCCGTAAATTTACATCACTCAAAAATACTTATTTTCAACACAAGAACACTCTCCAAAAGCACTTAAGTCCATAGTTTGATTCATAAAAAATGCATGGAAAAGTGGCAAAAATCCAAAATAAAATCAAAATGAATTCAAGACAATTTCAATTTCTAATCAAGTGACCATTCACCTTACCCCTAAATTTGGTACTTATTATAAACTCAAACATGTCTTGCTTGTAACTACCCTTAACTACCTATTTTAACACAAACTCATGCATTTACCCATTTGCCCTTAATCCCTCTAACTAACTTTAACTTCCTTAAAGCTCACAAACTAACATAAAACCAAACCACTTTTTCATCAAACTTCAACCATTGATAACAATTAATCTAACGACTAAGATTCGTGATCCGCAACTAATATTTGGATTAATTCTTAATCGTTGATAAAGTAATGACTTAGATCACAATCCAATGAACCACAATTAACCAAAACTAATTATCAATTCTTGAAAGCTAAGTGGAGCTTATTCTTGAAGTTTTCCTTATTACGCTTCGACACGCCGAATTTCAACATTAACCAGAGCAAACCTCCGCTCTGTCGGTAATCCTTTATCACTTCTATATTCATGCCATGAATTGTTGGATGTTTTTTGGTTGATTTAACTTAAGCTATTCTTTTAGAATTGCTTATTGGATAATCACTTATTGTTGCATGAAACACATAATCTTGAAAATATCGATTTTTCAATTCTTAACCGTTAATTACATGTGAATATATCCTTTAAATCGGTTTTTCGTGCCGATCATGAATATATAATTATCTTTTCGTTCAGATGCATATTTTAGTCAAACCGACACATTCTTTAATCGAATTTTTCGCCTTTTGTTGCTTTTTCAATATAATTCGTAATTTGTTTCGCAATTTATCGTATGTATTTGATATCTTTGTAAAATTTCAATTCTAAAGATATATTAACTCGTCGAGTTCGATTTCGTTGGCCGTTACCGAAAAATTGCTTTGACTTTTTTCGGTACTGCTACACATATGTTTCATGTTTACTGTTATAAGTTTTATTTCTCATATAATATATGATAGTTATAAGTTTTGCTTTTTCTAAGTTAGATCATACATTAATTATCTAATATTATATAATTGAATCTATAGTCATGTTGTACTTCACATTTCTATTATCTAATGTTTTATTTCTTATATCCAGTTACTAGAAACATTTGTGAGTTTTGGTACCAATAGTCATGATATACTTCACGTTTCTATTAGCAAATTTTTAGCCATTAGTCTTAATTAGAAAAACAATATTCTAAATAATCATTAGCTATTTATTAAAAAATAATAATAGTTAGTTAATTTAAGTTAAAATTTTAATGTGTTCGTGTATTTAGTATAAAATTCAATATGCCATAGCTACATTAAAAACACATTTAGACATACTCAATAATCTTAGCTAGATAATACATTAATTTTAGCCTAAAAAAGAATTAATTCATTAGTTTTAGTTAGATATAAGCATTAGTATTAGCTTAAGTGAAAATACTAGAATTAGTCTCTCTTTTAGTTAGTCTTAGTGATTATTCAAAATGCTAGAAATAGAATTAATATATTAGTCAATTGTTTTTTATTACTAATTGATGAATCTTCTTTTAGTTCATGTAATTAATTAATTAAACCTTTAATTAATTCTTTTATAAATTCATGACTTTTTAATCTTAGTTATTTTCTTTTATTCATAACATTAACTTTTTTTCCTTTCTCTTTTTCTTTGTCTTTAATTCATAATTGTATATGCTTGGAATTTGATTTTTGGTATTTTTATTATGCTTGCATATTAATCTTGATTTGCACTCTTTAATTCATCAGTTGTCATTATTTTGCCTCCTTGAATACTTTATTCTTGGTTGTATGGTTTATGTGTTTGTATGATTCTTTTCCCATTCTTGTATGGAGTATGGTAATTCATCCCCCCATTGTGGGTAACATGTCCCCCAATCCCATGAGCATGTAATAACTTAGATGTTTCTTCTCTTTGTTGCTTACTTCACATGCTACTAAATAAAAGGGATTAGAAAATAATTTCAAAAACAAAGATAAAAACAAAGATTGATCCAATGTTAAGCTATTTTCAAAACAATGAATTGATTCTCATCCTTTATTGCGCATTATGGATCCACCATTTTTTCACACCTGTAAGTCGATCACTTAGGCGTCGTTGTCAACCTCAATCCAATCATCTCTCTTTTCTTCTCACACCTCTCACATTTCAAACACCAAACACTTGGTCTAATGCCAAGTCACTTTTCAAACTATTTTCATAATAAATTGGGAGAAAATGGAATTGAGTGTATGTACTTGTGCACCCCATTTCTCAAGTACTTGGGTTGTTGGCCCTGACTGGCTTGTGCCCCGACGTTTGTCATCCATACAAAACACCTAATAATAACAAGAGTTTAATCTGGTCTTCTTAGGGCGAAAAAGAGTGGTTGTGATACCATTGTCCCCTCAACTCTTGAGTATTTGATTGTGGGTCGTACTTAGCCTATGATTTAATACTTGTCTCCCTCTAAGTACCAACAATTAGTCTCGCCTCACAAATTCCATAAACAAATATTTTATCTAAAAAATAACTTCACAAATCAAATGTGACATCTTGCCTCGAGGGCGTAAATCACAACCTTTTTCGTAAAAGGACATGTTATTTCCATTCTACCGCGACACAGGCTAAAGCGTAAGTCTCCTTACATGCGAGTGGCAAAACCTAATGCTAGAATGAGAATGTTAACATCGCCAAATAAAAACAACAAACCCACAATTATTTGGTACCACGAACTAGGGAGCTCTGACTTCCTCACTGCACGAGAGGATATGTAGGCACAGGATTACAAGATCCTGGCGAGCAACCTTCCTTCATTTTCACCCCCTAGTTTTATGAACTACGGAGCTCTGATTCTTCATTTCAAAATGGAGATACGTAGGCACGAGGGCCCTAATCCTTGGCGAGCACACTAATTTAAAACTTTTTTTTCTCTTTTATCAAGTAAACCTTTAGATAACGATACCCATTCGCGCATAGACAAAAAAGATGGTTCTCGTTGAGTACAATGGATGTGAGGGGTGCTAATACCTTCTCTTTGCATAACCGACATCCGAACCCGAATTTGGCTGTGAGATCATTTCCTTCATCTGTAGGGGGTTTCATCGATATTTTCCCTTTTATTCGGAATAAATAAAGTTCAGTGGTGACTCTGTATTTTTCGTGTAGCGACACCAGGAAACTCTCGTGGTTTCCTTCAAAAGAACACACTCAGTATTTAAACAATATTTAGATAGTTTAATATCAAATGAAGGAACTTCATCCGTGAGATGAAATGAAGAAGAAGACTCATCTAGCTGAATCTTCGAGCAAAAGCCCAATATCCTCTCAAGTGTGAGTTATCCACTTATATGTTCCCCCTCAAGCAAAAGCTCTTTCATTCAAATACACTTGTATTGTTATTGATATCTTTACTACATCATATGCACTTCAATGAGATATGTCGCCTAACCACCACCTCGTCAGAAAGACCTATGATATAAGAAATTGGTCCCTTGCTCAAACTACCATATGTGGTACTAGAGATTGATCAAAAGGAGAGAAACTAGCCAACTATATTGGGTCAAGAGTGTTAGATGTAATTTCATTTTTCAGCATAGTATAATCTTTAGCTTAGCCTACATGGCTTTTTAGTTTGTGTACTTAAATAATTGTGTAATTGATTTTCAAAGAATTTCATAATAGAATTTCATAATAGAATTTCGTAATTATTTTTCTGTTGAGAAGTTAGTTAGGAACTTTTCTCTCTTCTCTCTCTTCCATATTCATAATCTTCATGTTTTTCCTTCATGTGCAGCAACAATTGGTATCTAAAGCTCCGGTTCGGATCCACGGGAAACACCAAGGGAAACACGAGTGTATGTGAGGTGTGTGTGATTGATTTTGTTTCTTGAACTCGCATTGAATTCACGATTGGAATCGTAACAAAATTGCATTTCTTGATTTTGAAGGATTGGGATACATGACTGTTTGGTGAGATCTGAGTGAGTTTCAGTGCACATGATCGAAGATGAATGGTGTAAACGGTAGCTTGAACACAAATCTTCCAATCTTTGATGGAAAGAATTGGAATTGGTTGATGATTCAAATGCATGTATTGTTTAGCGCTCAAGATGTTATTGATCTCGGAAATGACGGTTATGCAGCAATGTTAACGGATGCAACTGAAGCACAAAGCAACACGTATAAAGAGATGAGGAAGAAGGATCAGAAAGCTTTATTCTACATTCATCATTGTGTGGATGTGAATGTGTTTGAGAATATCGTTGATTCAATGACGATGAAAGTTATGTGAGACACACTGGTACGATGCTACGGCAGTGATGCATCAGTGAAGAAGGTGAAACTTCAGTCTCTATGTAAGCAATATGAGAATCTTAACATGAAGAACAATGAGAAGGTGCCTGATTACATCTCCAGAGTGATTCTGATCATAAATGAGATGAAATCTTGTGGAGAGACTCTCTCTGAACAAGTAATCATTGAAAAATTATTGATATGTCTTCCTCCTCAGTTTGATTACATTATTGTAGCAATTGAAAATTCTAAGGATCTGAACACCATGAGAATTGATAAGACGCAGAGCCGTCTAGAGGCACAAGAGTTGCGTCTAATTGAGAGAACCTCTAAAAAAGAGGTAGAGCAAACTCTGAAGGCATCTTTTAGTAAGAAGAATTAGAAGCAATCTTGGTCAGAGGCCAAGAAGAGACATGGTGGTTATCATAAGTCAGAAGTCTCAAACTCTGATGCGAAGAAACATCAGAAGGGAAAGGAGAAGTTTTACAAGAAGAAGGTTCAATGTTACTATTCTAAAAAGTTTGGTCACTTTGCTGCTGACTGTTGGTCAAACAAGGAAAGGAAATTAGAAGAAGAAAACATAGCCAGAGATGAATCTGATGATGAACATGTGCTATTGATGGCTTATGAGTATGATGGTGCATATTTGGTAGACTGGTGGTATATGGACACTGGCTTCTCAAATCATTTAACTAAGAACAAACAATGGCTAATTAATTTTTACTCTAGAAAGAAGACAAATATTAGACGCGTTTATGATAAGTATCTGAATGTTGAAGGAATGGGAAATGTCAAGATCAAAGTGAATAATGGTAAAACTATTTTGATCAAGGATGTTTGGCATGTTCCTGGCATGAAAAGCATTCTAATGAGTGTAGGTCAACTAATTGTGAAAGGTTTCTCAGTTACTATGAAGAACAATCTCTTGAAGTTGTATGATTTTAATCAGAAGTTGATTATACAGTCTGAACAGGGAAGCAACAGAACATTCAAAGTGAATGTGGAGATAACTGACACTAAAGGCCTTATTGCAAAAGGTTTATAAGGGCCAAATCATGTTTATAATTAATAGTATTTTGTGGCTCTTTTCACTTGGTTTCATTGGAATTTCATGGAAAACCTTAACTTTGGTGTAAATAATTGGTTTTTAGTTTTATCCTGTAAATATCATATAGTTTGATCATATTCATTTCATTTTGTAGGTTTCCTTGCATAGTTGAAGCATTGGGCACTTAAAAGGCAAAAGAAAAACTTCAAGATGCATTTTTGATGGAAATCAAGAGTTTTAATTTGGGCTCATCGCGGTCAAAGCGCACTTAGAGGTGGCCAGGGAGAGGGTAGCGCGCTTAGCGTCGTTTGTGGCAGTTTGGTCTGTTTGTCGTGTAGCCGCGCTAAGCGATCTCTGATAGGGCTTAGCGCGGATTCCTTTTTTAGCCTAGTGAAATTCTGGTACCAGATATGTGATGTTACGTGTGATGTCACAATAACACACTCTGCAACGGACAATATAACACAACAGAAAAGACACAAAGAATTGTTCACCCAGTTCAGTTAAACAACTTACTCTGGGGGCTATCAAGCCAGGGATGAATTTCACTATCAGTAGAATTAATTTACAGACTCAACAACCTAGTTGACATCTCCTAAACTTAATCACTACTTAATGAACCTTCTACCTAAGAGACCACTTAGGTATGAGAACACTACTCAATCCCTAAATCACTTCAGTGATATAATTCAAAGATCACACACTTTGAATAACACAACTTGATTCTGCTTCACAGCTTTGATCAAGAACAACTCAAAACAACACCAATTCACACTAGAATGGTTTACAACACATACACGAAGACACAAACGACTCTCAGTCTTTAGCTCTCTTTCTTCGTTGTTTAACTTCGGGTTGAGGCTGCTTTAAATAGTTATTTGATTTGGGCTTGGACCTGCTACAATATCTGACCTGATTTGTTATTTAAAACTGAATCTTCAAAACATATTTTCTCTCAAAATCTTCTTAAATCTTCAGCCTTTGAACACTCCTACAAATCTGTATCAAATCTGTTTGCAACAGAAAATATCTCCTCCAAGATATTCGCATCCAATAACTCTAACAGCTCTCCTAAAATCCAGCTAATACGCTTAACCCTAAAAACATCTCAAACCTGATGTTTTAATGATCTGCATATCTGATGTCATGACATCGCATGTGACATCAGACTTCAAAACTTTAACAACTTAAACACTTAACATTATCCAATGTTAAGACTCAATAGTAAGACATCACCCATGTGACATTAACATTGAACAACTTTGTTTTACCAAAATTCTAGCCAATCCAAGAACTAACAATCTCCCCCTTTGGCTAATTTTGGCTAAAATAAACTCTGCAACATCAGAGACTTCAGCAGCGGATAAAAATTTTAAAACAAACAGCTCACACTTTAAAATGCTGCACACCACCTATCAACAAAGGGAAAACTCCCCCTCAAAACCAGAACCAGCATAAACAGCTGTTCAATATGCACACTCCCCCTCAACATCTGCACCACACCAGAACTGAGATAGGTCACACTCTACACACAAAGGCTAGGCTAACTCTCCCCCTTTTTAGCCACAATTGGACAATCACCAAACACAATTTCCTAACACAATAAATGACACAGTCAAACACCAAGCTTTCCCCAAAAAAACAAGTTCCAACACCTTGACTGGTCAGGCGATACAAACAATGCTCCTTCTTTGCATTATAAAAACAAGCCTTCTTCCTTCTAGCAGCACCACACAGCAACCAAGAATGAGCCAGTCAAACTCCAAAGATGCAGCAAAGAACCTCAAGCAGGAGGACAAGAAACCAGATCCACTGAAGAAGAAGAGAAAAACACAGACAACAGCTGGAACTTCTTCAGGAGCAACAAGAACAAGCAAAACATCTGAGACAAGGATGAAGACCATCAAGAAACCTCCAGTGCAACAATATGATTCCGATGAAGGAGATGGTGATGAGGACTGGATTACATTTAAAAACTCAGAAGGTTGGGACAGATTGAATAAGAGGAAGAAACAAAACTCTATGCTTAAAGCTTTAGATGAACTAATACTTCCAATCTTGTAAACTTTCTGCAGTTGAATAATTGTTATCTTTAATCACACACATAAGACAACTGCATCCTAACACATCTTCCAACTAATCCTTATATATGCAACTCCCCAATTTTAAACTATCAAATTGGTTTGCATCTAAGAACTCAGTACAAATATCTGCTAATTGCTTTTCAGTAGCCACATGTTCCAAAGCCACCTTATTTTCAACCAAGTCCTTTATATCAATATGCTTTATCTTACTGTTTTGAATAGGATTCTTGGAGATACTCATATCACATTGCAATGTCATAACATCTTGCTTGACATTGTTTTTAGCCAACAGTTGCTTCATCCAAACAAGTTGAGAGCAACTACTCCCTGCTGCTATGTACTTTGCATTACCATAACCTATAAGCTCAGTCCCTGATCCACGATTGTAATTCTTCTTAGATCTATTCTCATAAAGAGACTTCTCTAGTCCATCAAAAATAGTTGTTTTGTGATTAATGAGGACCAATTTTGCAGCAGCCATCTTGAGAATGATGACATAATTAATACTAATACGCCCAACAGATAATTTTCCCTTTAGGAACCAAATTTTTGCGGATATGTCTGTATCCTTTAACTCACATTCATCTCTCTCACTTCTTCTATCAGTAATGTCAACAGAATTGAATTCATTGACAAGTCTCTCATAGCACTTGTAAAAACTAGGACCAGTTTCCATCAGCCTAGCAAACTTAATCATATTCAGAGCATCTTTACCAAATTCTTTTTCCAGATTAAGCCCTCTTTGAAAAACATACTTCCACCTTTTTATGAAATGCAAAGGAATGTTATCTAGTGAAGCCTTTTGAATTTTCTCAGAAGTTCTAACAACAACAGCTTTCTTCATATGAGAGATGTCCTTTGGAGGTGACTCAATAGCTTTCCCTTTCCTTGATTTCAGTCTTTTAGCAACCCCAGGAACTACTTTTGCAATCAGCTCATTGTCAGACAGATCAACCACTTCAACATTCTTCTTTATTTTAAGGCTAGGAGATGTTTCAACCTTAACTCCAACATCTTCATCTTCCAAAATAGAGATTGCCAACCTGTGATGGTTGTCTTGTGCGTTATCAGTCTGTTTATCATCTTTCTTCCAAAAATTCTTAAGATCACCACTACTAGCACCCATATCTTCAGATAAATCGTCATTACTCTTCATATCTAAGTGATCATCCTCTATGACCTTAGGTTCCTCAAGATTTCCTGTGAACAGTTGCATAACACTAGGTTGTTTGGTGATCCTTCTGATGTCACAGTCAGATGTCATAACATCATCCTCAACATCACTTGATGAGCTGAACTCTTGAGGTACCCATTGATAGCATTTATCTCTGGATCTGACTCCCTTCATAACTACCTCATTCTTCTCATTAGTCACCAAACACTCATCCTTAGTGTAGCTGACCTTGTGTCCTTCATCACAAAGCTGACTTATGCTAATCAAATTAGCACTCAAACATTTGACAAGAAGCACATTGTCAAGATCAGGTCCATCATGACACTTCACTTTTCCAACACCTTTTACCACCCCTTTCTCTCTATTTCCAAAAGTAAAATCAATTGAGGAGCAAGAATTGACTTCCACCGATTGGTTTTTGAATCCAGTCATGTGCTTTGAACAGCCACTGTCAAAGTACCATCCATCCTTAGCAGAGTGTCTATCTGAAATGTGAGCTAATAGACATGTAACCTCAGCTTTAGGAACCCACTGTTTAACAACCTTGGGCCTGTTATCCTTCTGTATAGGTTGAGGGATAGACTTGGGATAACCATGAAGCTTGAAGCAAGAAAATTGCATATGGCCAAATCTTCCACAATAGAAGCACCTTACTCTTTCTTCTCTGAAGTTGTTAAACTTCCTGCCACCTTGATGATGAAACTGCTGTGGCTGCCATCCATAGTACTGGTGTTGTTTTCTTCCATAGTTTGCCTGTCTCCTGTAGTGAGGATTCTGTCTCTTAGGTTGTCTTCTATGGTGATGTGGCTTCCTTCTTCCATAATAATGAGGCACAACATTATTATATTCAAAGCCATACATATTCCCTTGATGTTGAGACATCTAATGGAACATGTTAAACCTAGGAGCCTGCATACTCCTATGGTATTGAGGAGGCATATACTGCCTAGCTCCAGAAGTATGTACCCTCCCTTGATGAGGACCATGAGCATACCTTTTCCCAACATTTTGAGACTGTTGGTGAGCAACCTGCTTAGGTTTAGGATTATGTCTCTTTTTGTTATGTTGAGACATTGGTTGAGACATATCCTTTTTGGTTTCTGAAGTACTAGCTTCAGCAGAAACCTTCTCCTCAACAACAAATCCTAAGCCAGACTTGTCTCCTGCTACCTTTTCTTCCTGAAGAATCTTATCAAGAGTATCAGACCCACTGTTCAACATTCTGACAGACTTGGTCATTTGATCAAGTTGAGATTTAACTAACAAGACTTCATTTTCAAGATCAGCTTTAACAGTCTCAAGCTGGACTATTCTCTTCTTTTGTTTCTCACTTTCTTGACAAACCTCTGCACTCCTCAGACATAACTCTTGATAGGATGCTGCTAAATCCTCAAAAGTCAATTCCTCATCACTAGATTCTCCATCAGAAATACATGTTCCTGTCAATGCCCTAACATGCTTGGCAGACTCTTCTTCACTTTCACTGTCAGTATCAGACTAGGAAACAGCCATGCCCTTTTTCTACTTCTTAAGGAATGTAGGACATTCTTTCTTGACATGACCATAGCCTTCACACTCAAAGCATTGAACTCCTTTGTCTTGAACATTCTTCTCTTCATCCTTCTCTTTTGACTTGTTGATGTCAGAGGAGATGTTCTTAACATTAGGTTTGTAGTTTCTATTCATTCTCTTAAACACCTTGTTAAACTATCTTCCCATCAGAACAATGGCCTGAGATAGCTCCTCCTGAGACTCAGCACCATTCCCTTTCTTCTCTTCTTGAGTATTAGATACCAAAGCTATACTCTTGGTCTTCTTTTCAGGTTCCTCTTCACTCAACCCTAACTCAAAAGTTTGAAGAGATCCAATCAGCTCATCAACCCTCATTTTGCTGATGTCTTGAGCTTCTTCAATTGCAGTCACCTTCATCTTATATCTCTTGGGAAGGATCTAAGAATTTTCCTCACCAACTTTTCTTCAGTCATCTTTTCTCCAAAAGCACTAGATGCATTTGACAGTTCAAGAATATTCATGTGAAAATCATGAATAGTTTCATCTTCCTTCATCTTTAGATTTTCAAACTTTGATGTCAGAAGTTGAAGTCTTGACATCTTAACTTTAGATGTTCCTTCATGTGTAGTCTTCAAAATATCCCATGCTTCCTTAGCAACTTCACAGGTGCTGATCAACCTGAATATGTTCTTATCAACTCCATTGAAAATAGCATTTAAAGCTTTGGAATTACCAAGGGCAAGCTCATCTTCTTCCTTGTTCCATTCTTCTTCAGGTTTCAGTTTTGAGCTGCCTTCTTTTTCTTTCCCAGCATCATCTTTCTCAACAACAACAGGTGTTTTCCATTCTTTTATAATAGCCTTCCAAGCCCTGCTGTCCAAGGATTTCAAAAAGGTAATCATCCTTGGTTTCCAATAATCATAATTAGAGCCATCCAAAATAGGGGGTATATTCATAAATATACCAACTTCCTTGTCCATCTTTACCAGAAAGTATTAGCCCTAGATCTCACCCAGATGCAGAGCAGGATGCCTGCTCTGATACCAATTGAAATTCTGGTATTAGATATGTGATGTTACGTGTGATGTCACAACAACACACTCTGCAATAGACAATATAACACAACAGAAAATACACAAAGAATTATTCACCCAGTTCAGTTAAACAACTTACTCTGGGGGCTACCAAGCCAGGGATAAATTTCACTATCAGTAGAATTAATTTACAGACTCAACAACCCAGTTGACATCTCCTAAACTTAATCACTACTTAATGAACCTTCTACCTAAGAGACCACTTAGGTATGAGAACACTACTCAATCCCTAAATCACTTCAGTGATATAATTCAAAGATCACACACTTTGAATAACACAACTTGATTATGCTTCACAGCTTTGATCAAGAACAACTCAAAACAACACCAATTCACACTAAAATGGTTTACAACACATACACGAAGACACAAACGACTCTCAGTATTTAGCTCTCTTTCTTCATTGTTTAACTTCGGGTTGAGGCTGCTTTAAATAGCTATTTGATTTGGGCTTGGACCTGCTACAATATCTGACCTGATTTGTTATTTAAAACTGAATCTTCAAAACAGATTTTCTCTCAAAATCTTCTAAATCTTCAGCCTTTGAACACTCCTACAAATCTGCATCAAATCTGTTTGCAACAGAAAATATCTCCTCCAAGATATTCGCATCCAATAACTCTAACAGCTATCCCAAAATCCAGCTAATACGCTTAACCCTAAAAACATCTCAAACCTGATGTTTTAATGATCTGCATATCTGATGTAATGACATCGCATGTGACATCAGACTTCAAAACTTCAACAACTTAAACACTTAACATTATCCAATGTTAAGACTCAATGTTAAGACATCACCCATGTGACATCAACATTGAACAACTTTGTTTTACCAAAATTCTAGCCAATCCAAGAACTAACACCTAGTATATATGCTTTCGTACTTTATAATTTTAGAACACAATTCCCATTTTAAGAGCAAAACACACCAAAAATATAAGAGGAACTCAAAATCAAGTCTTTGGAACATCAATCTTTAACTTTTCGACATTGATGCTTGTGAATCTCTTCTACTTTCTTGTGAAGCAAGCTACCATGATGTGTAGCTGAACCCCCTTGTGTCAATATTATATTTAATTAATCTAAATAGTGTGTATTTCTTTTGATAATTTGTATGTGAACTAGTTAATGATCTATATAGATGATTATCTTTGCTTTTATGTTATATTTTTTGTTTGAATCATTATTGAGAAATATCTTTAAAGTCTTGACCTAAGTTTTCGTCTATCAAAGACCAAAGTCTAGATATAGATTTGGAGTTTGATATTCACTTGTATCAAGTTTTAATGTTATTGTATTGTTTACTAGGATGAGAGATCGTCGATTAAACAATACTGTAAAAATCGTAACATCGGTTAGACATAAGCGGTGTTAATGAGTGATACGTGATTATATTGATTATAAATGATGTTCACCTACTAGATTATTCTAATACATATGAAATAGGTTAATGAAATCTGATCTTGACATGCTTTTTAAACGTTAATTTTTTGAATCTTTTACCGTTGTTACAAATTCTAGTGAATGTTTCTTTTCACAATCGAAAACCCTTTGAAACCCTTACTTAAAACATTGTTAACTGTAGAATGGCGGTGATATCACACTAATCTATGTGGATACGATAAAACAAATACTTGCCCTAGAAAATCTTGTATGAAAATTCTTTTACCAAGCTTGACCATGAAGATCCATATACTCACCTTACCAAGTTCTCTGAGATTGTCGGCACACTTGGAGCTCTTGAAGCAGAACAAGAACAAGTGTTCATAAGATTGTTTCCTCATTCTTTGATTGGAAAAGTAAAAGAGTGGCACCTTGATCAAGTCATTGGAGTTTTTAAAAAATTTCTTAGTTTTTTCCAAGTTTGATTTACTTGAAGAAACAAGGGTGTTGCTTCCATGATTGATAATGATGCATGCAAATGTAATGGTAATGATAATGCTTGAAAAGATGTACAAAGGCAAGGTACATGTTTATTACTTTCTAAAACATAGCATGAAGATGAAACTTGTAATTTGTGCAAATAACATGTCATTCATTCTTTCGTAATTCTTATTCATTTTTGAATCACTTTAGTTCATAGCCTAATTCTAAGGAGACCTTCCATTATACTATATTCACAGGAGACCAAAAATGCTTGTTTTAACTCGGTTTTCTTATGTTTAATCTTGCATTTGTGTTGAATTGTGTATAACATGAAAATGATCAAGGAAAAGTTTTTGTTTTGAGCACAACCACTTGACCAATAGTAACTTACCCTATGAGTGAGCGAGAATTCGTTAACCACTTTGAGTCTTTATGTCAGGATCCATATCGGTTTTTGAACTATGAAACTTGTGCATAAATAATTAGTTCATCGTTGATTTTTGAATGTATTATTAATTTGTTTCTTGAAACACTTGAAACATCAACCATAAATTGTGGTTGGAATTTTAACACTTTGCCTTAGAAAGTTTGGGAGCTTTCTAATTATATTGATTGGTTGTATTCAAGTTCAGGAGAAAAGATTGGTTGCTAAGTTGTTGAAAAAGAAAGTGGTTGAAAAAGAAATAAAATTCTGAAAAAAAAAAAAAGGAAATAAAGAAAAGTGCATGAAAGAAAAAATGGCAAACATTTTTGTGCTAATAATTGTGATCAAGGGTATATCCCATAAGCAAAAGAAAAATGGTCAATGAAGTTGTAAAGCAAAAAAGAATGTGATTTTTGAATGCACTCTTAGGTTTTGGCAACTTTGTTTCAATTACCTTGAGAAACGGCCCTTCTTTGTTAACCTAACCACATTACAACCCTTGAAGTCCTTTGTGATTCACGCTTTATGCTTTTAATTTGAATTGTTTGGATGAATGCATAAGTTCATTCACACTAATGAGGATTTTTAGTACTTTGGTGGCATTACATGTCACTTTGACTTTATGGACACCATAATTTTTTTTGGTTTAATGCAATTAAGTTCTTATAATTTGTTAGTTTAATTTGTGTAGTTTTATTTATTTATTATGTAGTTTAGTTTAAATTGAAGTCATTGGAGTTTTTAAAAAATTTCTTATTTTGTTCCAAGTTTGATTGACTTGAAGAGACAGGGGTGTTGTTGTTGTTTTCATCCTTTATAGTGATGCATGCAAATGTCATGGTAATAATAGTGTTTGAAAAGATGTATAAAAGTAAGGTACAAGTTTATTGCTTTCTAAAACATAGCAAGAATATGAAACTTGTAATTTGTGCAAATAACATATCATTCATTATTTTTCAATTCTTATTCATTTGTGAATCACTTTAGTTCATAGCCTAATTGTGAGGAGACCTTCCATTATACTATATGCACAGGAGACCAACAATGCTTGTTTTAACTCGGTTTTCTTATGTTTAATCTTGCATTTGTGTTGAATTGTGTAAAACATGAAAATGATCAAGGAAATTTTTTGATTTTGAGCACAACCACTTATCCAATAGTAACCTACTCTGCGAGTGAGCGAGAATTTGTTAACCACTTTGAGCCTTTATGTCAGGATCCATATCAGTTTTTGAACTATGAAACTTGTGCATAATAACTAGTTCATCACCGATTTTTGAATTGATTGTGAATTTGTTTCTTGAAACACTTGAACCATCAACCATAAATTATGGTTGGAATTTTAACCATTTGCCTTAGAAAGTTTGAAAGCATTCTAGTAATAATGATTGGTTGTATTCAAGTTGGGGAGAAAGGGTTGGTTGCTAAGTTGTTGAAAAAGAAAGAAAATCTTGGGGAAAAAAAGAGAAGAAATAAAGAAAAGTGCTTGAAAGAAAAAGTGGCAAACATTTTTGTGATAATAATTGTGATCAATGGTATATCCCATGAGCAAAAGAAAAAAGTTTAATGAAGTTTTAAAGCGAAAAAGAATGTGACTTTTGAATGCTCTCTTAGGTTTTGGCAACTTTATTTCAATTACCTTGAGAAACGACCCTTCTTTGTTCACCAAACCACATTACAACCCTTGGAGTCCTTTGTGATTTGCGCTTTATGGTTTTAATTTGAATTGCTTGGATGAATGCATAAGTTGATCTAGATGTTAGCAAGATTGTTGTGTGTAAGTCAAGTCCCTTATATTTGTTCTTTATCCATGATGAAGATGTGTGTTAGGTGTGATTCATATTTGAACTTGTGTTGTTTAAGAATTTTTTATATGTATTTTGTGGATAGAACTTGTTTCATGATCATGGTGTTGTTGTAGTATAGTGGTAAGCATTGCTTTGCTTGTACTTTTGGAATTAGAACCATGCATTTGTTTTCCTTCCTCAAAACTTGTTGACCTTGATATTTTTTTTGGAAGTAGCTTGTTTCCTAAGGTTTTTAAGTCTCTTGTTTGAGGACAAACAGAGTTCTAAGTTGGGGAGAGTTGATAAGGGCCAAATTGTGTTTATAATCAATAGTATTTTGTGGCCCTTTTCACTTGGTTTCATTAGAAATTCATGGAAAAACCTTAAATTTAGTGTAAATAATTGGTTTTTAATTTTATCGTGTAAATATCGTATAGTTTGATCATATTCATTCCATTTTGTACGTTTCCTTGCATAGTTGAAGCATCGGGCATTTAAAAGGAAAAAGAAGAGCTTCAAGATGCATTTTTTATGGAAATCAAGAGTTTCAGTTCAGGCTCAGCACGGTTAAAGCGCGCTTAGAGGTGGCCAGGCAGAGGGTAGCGCCCTTAGTGCGGTGCTTAGCACCGTTTTTAGCAGTTTGGTCTGTTTGTCGTGTAGCCGCACTAAGCAAGCTCCGATGAGTCTTAGAGAGGTCTGCTTTTTCAGCCTAGTATATATGCTTTAGTAGTTCATAATTTTAGAACACAATACCCATTTTGAGAGCAAAACACACCAAAAATTTAGAGGAACTCAGAATCAAGTCTTTGGACCATCTATCTTCAACTTTTCGACATTGATGCTTGTGAATCTCTTCTACTTTCTTATGAAGCAAGCTACAATGATGTGTAGCTAAACCCCATTGTGTCAAGATTAAATGTAAATAATCTAAATAGTATGTATTTCTTTTGATACTTTGTATGTGAACTAGTTACTGATCAATATAGATGATTATCTTTTCTTTTATGTTATATTTGTGGTTTGAATCATTATTGAGAAATATCTTTCAAGTATTGACCTAAGTTTTCATCTATCAAAGACCAAAGTCTAGACATAGATTTGGAGTTTAATATTCACTTGTATTAAGTTTTAATGTTATTGTATTGTTTACTAGGATGAGAGATTGTCGATTAAACAATATGATAAAAATCGCAACACCGGTTAGACATAAGCGGTGTTGATGAGTGATACGTGATTATATTTATTATAAATGAATTTCACATGCTAGATTGGTTGAATACATATGAAATACGTTAATGAAATATAATCTTGACATGCTTTTTAAACGTTAATTTTGCTAATCTTTTACCGTTGTTACAAATTCTAGTGAATGTTTTCTATTCACAATCAAAAACCCTTACTTAAAACATTATTAACTATAGAACGGCGGTGATATCACACTAATCCATGTGGATACGATAAAGCAAATATTTTCCCTAATAAAAGTAATTCAACAAAGGTGTTAAAGGTGACAGTGAGTAGTGGCACAAGAGAACGAGGCATCTGAACTTCATAATCTTAGGGCATATGAGTTCTAAGAAGCTAGTACATAGAATTCCAAAGATTGTGAAGCCTGAGAAGTCATGTGAGTTATGCATGAAAGGCACGTAACTAAGATTGCCATTTGCATAAGAAGTAGCCCTAAGAGCAAAACATGTTTTAGGAATTGTGCATTTTGATGTATATGAACCATTTGAAGTACCTTCACTCGGAGGAAACAAGTATTTTGTGTCTTTTGTGAATGAATTCACAAGGATGACATGGGTAACACTCATCAAGTTTAAGCATGAGGTGTTTGCTGAGTATCAAAAATTCAAGGTCCAAGCTTAAAAACAGAGTTGTCAGAGACTGAAAATTATCAGAGCTGACAGTGGAGGTGAGTACAACTATACATAGTTAAGAAGGTTCTGTGAGGAGAATTGAATTGAGCACGAGGTTACTGTTCGATGTGCTCCTCAAAATATTGGTCTTGCTGAAATAAGAAATAAAACTTTGCTTGATATGGCAAGGAGCATGCTGAAGGAGAAGAAGCTCCCTCACACCTTGTGGGGAGAAGCTTTTTCCACTGCACCATATGTGCTCAACAGGTGTCCCACCAAGAAGCTGAAGAAAATTGTCCATTTAGAGAAGTGGACTTGAGATAAGCAAAGTGTAAGCCATCTGAAGGTGTTTGGTTCTGTTTGTTATAAACATGTTCCAGATGCTAAGAGATGGAAGTTCGATGAAATAATCAGAGTTATGTTGCTTGTAGGGTACTACAGTAGAGGTGCTTATAAGCTCTACTATCCTCTCACTAACAAAGTTGAATTCAACATAGATGTTATTGTGAAAGAATCTGATGCATGGGATTGGAACAAGTTGTTGAAGCTAGAATAGCAGCAAGCAAAAATATATAAGTAACCCAGTTTTGTCGTCTCCACAGGGATCAGTGCGAGGGAAAGAATTGCCATTCAACGGTTTCTATATTTCTAAGCTCATGGGTTTGGATTAAAATGGTTTAAAAGGAAATGCGGAAAAGTAAAAGTATTAACATAAAAAGAATACATTTTTCAAATAGAAGGAAACTATCAA
This sequence comes from Lathyrus tuberosus, assembly GCA_022829125.1. Classification (NCBI taxonomy): domain Eukaryota; kingdom Viridiplantae; phylum Streptophyta; class Magnoliopsida; order Fabales; family Fabaceae; genus Lathyrus; species Lathyrus tuberosus. Next base: position 1,522,599 of record JALAZF010000770.1, on the reverse strand, counting down.
GCATTGTATATAATCGACCTCTCACAAATGTAAACTTATCGACCAAGTATGCTCAACATACAATACTCATCAAAATCATCACGTATCGCTCACAACAAGTTTCTCTCGAACACATCGTTGAGATATCAACCGCATCTCTCGTCGTCACTCTCGCGCACGACTCAGACACACGGAAGCATTAAGTTCCGATACTCAAGTGAATATTAAGCCTAAAACTATCTCTAGCCTTTAGTCCTAATAGATTTCCTTCCCTAATCAAAAGAGTTATTTGTGATGTTTATCTCTAACACAACACAAATTCAATACAAATGCAAAAAGATCAAGGAAAGCACAATAATGATTTGTAAAGCATATTAAATACACCATGGAGACAAAAATACAAATGATTAATATGCATTCAACTAATTCGCCAAACATACGTGAGCAAAGTTCTTCATCACTATTATCACGCATCCTCGTAATACCGTTCGTTACGCGTTATCACAGTTTTTACCGTGTTAATCCTACTCATGCTACTCATGCTACTTAATCAACACAATAAAAAATAGGTGATGCAAATGAATATCAACTCACAAACCATGTCAAAAGCTTGCTCATCGATAGATGAAAATCAAAGATTTAAGATTTGATAAGGTTTTGTCAATACCACAAATACCAAATCAAAGATAACATCAATAATAATTCAAAAACTAATTCACAATACATAGATGAGTTGAAATACATACATGATTCAAAGTCTATACATATACAAAACTCCACAAAAGAGAATCAAAGAGAAGAAAATAGAGAAAAACCCAAAAATCACCCGGTTTACCAAAAATCTACCGGTTAATCGGCTCCGATTGATGAAGGATTCAACCTTGGATCATCCATTTGACAGCTCCAATGTGTTTTATAGCCTAATTCCACTCAAAAAATGCTATTGGATGGTATGGAACTCTCAAAAATCCAACCATAACCTAAAAATTGTGTTTTTGGGGCTTTAATGGAGTTTCAGCACGCGCAGCACCGCCCGGCGGCGTACTGGCTTCGCCCGGCGCTTCAAGGCGGTTTATTATTTGAAAGTTCCAGTAGCGTGACACTGCTGGGCCTCTTGACCGCCCGGCGCTTTTGCAGTTTCACCCGACGGAATTTCCGCCCGGCGCAGCAGGGGCGAATCACACCAGAAAATTCTGCACTGTTTTATTCGTAACTTTTGAACCGTAACTCCGATTGACGCACGGTTTGAAGCGCTGGAAAGCTTATTCAATGCTCTATACAACAATGGAAAGACATCCTTGATTGGACACCTGCAAAAATTGAGAAAAAATCAATTAAATTCAATGATATTTACACTATACGCAATATATACACTATAACGTAAAGTAAACGTATTTATAAACAAATCGGGGTTTATTCAAACGATATTTACGAAAAAGCATTGATAAGTGCAACAAAACATATATACACAAATAGGTACATTTTGCATTTATCAACTCTCCCCAACTTACATAATTGTTTAACCACAAACAAGAATCAAACAAACTTAAAAATGCACAAGCAATATCCAAAGAATCATGAATCAACAGGTTTTGAAAACGGAAAACAAATGTATGGTTCAACTGAAAATCGATACAAGCAAAGTAAACACTTACCACTAAACTACAACGATAGCATGAAAACGAAACAACTCTTAAATACAAAACACATGTCAAAAACTCTAAAACAATACAATGTTAAAAAATGAATCACACCTATCACACACATCATCGGTAGATGAAAAACACAAACATGAGGTTTTATCTCTCACCAAACAAATATGCAAGCATCCTGAACCAATTATGTGTTCAACAAACAAAATGCAATAATAAGTATGAAAGAAGGAACTCAAGGACTTAAGAGGTTGTAACAAAGCTTGGGCTACAAGGAAGGGTCATATATACAAGTCATGGACACAAAAATGCCTAATCCTATGAGAGCATTACATTCTCACATTCATACACACTCCAAGACCTTCACCTTCTTGTTTTCTTTTCATTGATGTTTCTTTACAACTTATATTCTCTTTTTGTTGGCAATTCATGCCACATTTTCTTTCTTTTTCAATTTTCTCTTTCTTTCTTTTTTTTTTTCTTTCTTTTTTTATTTACAACCACATTCTTGTAAATAATGCATCAATCTACCTTTTTCTCCCCAACTTGAATTCAACCACAATGTAGTTTTTCGAATGCTCTCACACATCTAAGGCAAGGAACAACAAAAGCAACCAAACATAAAGGTTGAGGTTCAAAGGCTTCCAACAAAAATCAAAATCCAACTCCATTTTTTTTCTTGCGCAAAGTTTACACAATTCAATCATAAACATGGATCTTGATGGAAAGGCTCAATGGGGCTATCAAATGCTCACTCACTCACAAGGTAGATTGGTCATACAATTTTGGTCAAGTGGTTTTTCTCATAGTACACAAAAAATTTGCCTTGTTCATTTTCTTCCTTTCATACAAATCAACACACATGCAAGATTTAAACATAATAAGAACAAGCTAAACGTGGATGTCGGTTTCCCGCATATAGTATACAATGCAAAGCTACCTCACAAAGAGTTTGGTTCTAAAGTGATTCAAGAATGAACAACAATTGCAAAAGAATGAATAACATGAAATTTGTACAAAAGAAAAGTTTCGTAAACATGCTATGTTCTAGAAAGCAATAAACAAATACCTGGCGAGTACCAACTTTGAAAACTATCATTACCATACATCCGCAAGTTGAAACGAACCAACTTGGAAAATCACCAAAGCATCCTCAAATAAGTCAAAAACAAAACTTGAGAACAAACACAAAAAATTCTAAAACTAATAAACATATACTAACAAAATGTGTGAAAGTGGATAAGAGAATAAGATAGTTTTTCTACAAAAAGCAAAGCGCGCTAAGCGCGCACAGGCTTGCTAAGTTTTTCAAGTTCTTTCTCTCATTCAATCCATCCAATCTCACCAAATACTACAATACTACTAAATATAAAACTGTACAAACTCAAATCGTTGGGTTGCCTCCCAACAAACGCTTATTTCACGTCGTAAGCTCGACGCCTTATTTACGTACAAGCTCCTCCATGTTGTTTCGTTCACTGGTAGCGACCCAATAAAACCTGCAACACTTAAGCAAACGTAAACCAAAAACAAAAATATATACACACACATAAACATGATGGAAAACACATATATACAATCACTTATGGAAAACAACTATTAACAGGTACGTACAAAACCAAAACAAGTGTTTTATACATGTAAATATACAATATAGACAATTATGTACGAAGCTTAAAAACGTAGAAACTATGCGATGCAACTCAATATTTAAACACCAATCCCCGGCAACGGCGCCAATTTGTTGAGGCTAGAATAGCAGCAAGCAAAAATATATAAGTAACCCAGTTTTGTCGTCTCCACAGGGATCAGTGCGAGGGAAAGAATTGCCATTCAACGGTTTCTATATTTCTAAGCTCATGGGTTTGGATTAAAATGGTTTAAAAGGAAATGCGGAAAAGTAAAAGTATTAACATAAAAAGAATACATTTTTCAAATAGAAGGAAACTATCAAGCATTGTATATAATCGACCTCTCACAAATGTAAACTTATCGACCAAGTATGCTAAACATACAATACTCATCAAAATCATCACGTATCGCTCACAACAAGTTTCTCTCGAACACATCGTTGAGATATCAACCGCATCTCTCGTCGTCACTCTCGCGCACGACTCAGACACACGGAAGCATTAAGTTCCGATACTCAAGTGAATATTAAGCCTAAAACTATCTCTAGCCTTTAGTCCTAATAGATTTCCTTCCCTAATCAAAAGAGTTATTTGTGATGTTTATCTCTAACACAACACAAATTCAATACAAATGCAAAAAGATCAAGGAAAGCACAATAATGATTTGTAAAGCATATTAAATACACCATGGAGACAAAAATACAAATGATTAATATGCATTCAACTAATTCGCCAAACATACGTGAACAAAGTTCTTCATCACTATTATCACGCATCCTCGCAATACCGTTCGTTACGCGTTATCACGGCTTTTACCGTATTAATCCTACTCATGCTACTCGTGCTACTTAATCAACACAATAAAAAATAGGTGATGCAAATGAATATCAACTCACAAACCATGTCAAAAGCTTGCTCATCGATAGATGAAAATCAAAGATTTAAGATTTGATAAGGTTTTGTCAATACCACAAATACCAAATCAAAGATAACATCAATAATAATTCAAAAACTAATTCACAATACATATATGAGTTGAAATACATACATGATTCAAAGTCTATACATATACAAAACTCCACAAAAGAGAATCAAAGAGAAGAAAATAGAGAAAAACCCAAAAATCACCCGGTTTACCAAAAAGCTACCGGTTAATCGGCTCCGATTGATGAAGGATTCAACCCCGGATCATCCATTTGACAGGTCCAATGTGTTTTCTAGCCTAATTCCACTCAAAAAATGCTATTGGATGGTATGGAACTCTCAAAAATCCAACCATAACCTAAAAATTGTGTTTTTGGAGCTTTAATGGAGTTTCAGCACGCGCAACACCGCCCGGCGGCGTACTGGCTTCGCCCGGCGCTTCAAGGCGGTTTATTATTTGCAAGTTCTAGTAGCGTGACACTGCTGGGCCTCTTGACCGCCCGGCGCTGCACCGCCCGGCGCTTTTGCAGTTTCGCCCGGCGGAATTTCCGCCCGGCGCAGCAGGGGCGAATCACACCAGAAAATTCTGCACTGTTTTATTCGTAACTTTTGAACCGTAACTCCGATTGACGCACGGTTTGAAGCGCTGGAAAGCTTATTCAATGCTCTATACAACAATGGAAAGACATCCTTGATTGGACACCTGCAAAAATTGAGAAAAAATCAATTAAATTCAATGATATTTACACTATACGCAATATATACACTATAACGTAAAGTAAACGTATTTATAAACAAATCGGGGTTTATTCAAACGATATTTACGAAAAAGCATTGATAAGTGCAACAAAACATATATATACAAATAGGTACATTTTGCACTTATCACAAGTCTCAATCCAACTCTGGTACAGTGTTAACACTTGAGTTAATTTTTCAAGATAACTCAGACCCTGAAGAAGAATCTACCTCTGAAGGAGATTCTGAGTTTGAGGATGAGTCAGAGTCTGAAGGTGAATCTGACTCTGATCCAGATTCTGATGATGGTTAAGACTCTGGTGCTAATCATGCCTCTAAAAGTGGAGTAGCCTCTGAAAGTAGTCCCGCATCTGATACTATCCCAGCATCTAAAGAAGATTATGAGCAAGTTTAGAGACCATAAAGAATAAGACAAATGCTGAGAAGATTTGCAAAGTTTGACATGTTGCAAGATACTGAGATAGACTATGAAAGGGAAGTCATTTAGTGTGCCATGTTGGTAGTCTCTGGTGAGTATTGAAGAACCTCTCAAGAATAAAGTGTGACTGAAGGCCATAAACAAAGAACTTGAGGCTATAGAAAGAAACAAGACTTAGAAGTTGATTGAGCTTCCAAAGAACAAGAAAGCCATCAGCGTGAAATGGGTTTACAAGGTGAAACTAAAGCCAAATGAATCAATTGGAAAACACAAAGCAACATTAGTAACTAGAGGATTTCTACATAAATCTGATTTAGATTACTTTAAAGTGTTTGCACCTGTAGCTAGACATGAAACAACCGGAATGGTGATTATTATAGCTGCTAGTAGAAATTGGTCTTTGAAGCATTTAAATGTGAAATCTGTATTTCTGAATGGTCTTTTACAAGAGGAAGTTTATGTATCACACCCTTCTAGATTTGTCAAAAAGAATCGGGAATGGATGGTGTACAAGTTGAATAAAGCCTTGTATGAATTGTAACAAGCTCCTAGAGCATGGAATCTGAAAATTGATTCATTTTTCAAGCTTCAATGATTTAGAAAATGTGAGATGGAGTATGGTGTTTATGTTCAGTATACATCTGATAGCAATATAATTCTGGTGTGTCACTATATTGATGACATATTGCTAACAGGAAGTTGTTCAGAAGAGATAACTAAGTTCAAGAAGGTGCTGATGAATGAGTTTGAGATGACTGATCTGGGAAATATGATATATTTTCTAGGGATGAAGATTTTGTACTCTGATAAGGGTATATTCTTGCATCAGCTGAAGTATGAACTTGAGCTTTTGAAGACATTTGAGCTAACAAATTGCAAGTTTGCAATCACACCTGCTGAAACAAATCACAAACTGGATTCTGATGTTAAGGGTGATGATGTGGAAGCTAAAATTTTCAAATAGTTGGTAGGCTCATTGAGATATCTTTGTAATATTATACATGATATCTATTATTCAATTGGAATGATGAGTAGGTTTATTAATAAACCAAAATAGTCCCATTACCAAGCTGTTGTCAGGATACTGAGGTAAATTAAGGGGACTCTGAAGCTTGGAGTTTTATTCCTCTCTAAAGCTAAATTTGATTCAGAGATGATGTGTTATTTAGAATTTGATTGGTGCTGAGACAGAGTTGACAGAAGAAGTACTTCTGGATATTTCTTCAAGTATCTTGGAGGTCCTATTTCTTGGTGCTCCAAGAAGCAATCAGTTGTTGCATTGTTAACCTGTGAAGTTGAGTACATTACAGGTGTTTTTATTGTTTTTCAAGTTGTGTGGATTCTGAACTTGCTACAAGATCTGAAGATCAAGGTGAGCAAACCTGTGAAGTTGATGATTGACAACAAATCAGCTACAAGCCTTTCCAAGAATCTGTGAGGCATGAAAGAAACAAGCACATTGACACAAAGTTTCATTTTCTGAGGAACCGGTTCAGAATGAAGTGCTTGAAGTTGTGTACTGTATCACTCAAAAGCAGTTGGCAGATGTACTAACTAAGGCTATCAAGACTGAACACTTTATCCACTTGAAGGATGGAATTTGTGTTGTAAATTTTGAGTAGCTGAATATAAATTAAGGGATGATGTTAAATGTAATTTCATTTTCAATATAGTATAGTCTTTAGCTTAGCCTACGTGGTATTTTAGTTATTGTACTTAAATAATTGTGTAATAGATTTTCAAAGAAGTCCATGACAGAGTTTCGTAATCATTTTTCTGTTGAGAAGTTAGTTAGGAAGTTTTCTCTATTCTCTCTCTTCCATCTTCATAACCTTCATCTTCTTCCTTTTTGTGCACCAACAAAGAGTGACCACACAAGTGAAAGAGACATTAATATTCACCTAAAATTTCAAAACATTAAATATATGAGTCATCTCAATTATAAAGTGTTCAACCTTTATTTTTTTCATACGATGTAGTATTTCTAATTCACATTTGTATCACAATTCACAACAATGAAGACTTTTGAAGGTGTCAATATATTGTTGAGATGCCTAAAATTTCTTTTATTCTCAATATTCTCTTAGTTTAATCAATAAATAAGTATATATATATATATATATATATATATATATATATATAATTGTATTTATAACATGATAATAAAAAATAATCCATTCATAATTCTAAGTTACCTTGAGAATTAAAAGAATATAAGCGTATTACGACTAATTATCCATAAAAATTGATAGAGATAAAAAAAATTGTAACAAAACTTTTCCATTCTATATAGTTCCAAAACAAAGTTTCCATACAATTTTTAAAATTAAAAAGAAAAACTATGAAAGTTAATGGTGTTCGCGGGACAGTTTAGTTCGGTTTTAAGAGAATTTGATATTTAAATCAGTCAAAAATTATAAATTGATTTGAATTAGATTTAATAATAGATTAGTTTGGATTGAATTGATCTGATACATTTAAAACAAATATACAAAAATACTTTTAAAAAATATCTAATTTATATCAACTAATTTTTTAGAATGATATAAATTTATATTTTTTCATTTATCTGAATATCAAATGATTTTTTTTCTTAAAATTGAAATCTTATACTAATTTGTTTTATAATGATTATGTAAGTTATATGAACTAATTAGTTCATATAGATTGATAAGTTAGCGAGTAGACTTTAGCTAGTTGAATTCTAATTTGGTTCGTGAACACGTCTAATGAAAGTGCCAACTTATTTGGTATGCACTTAAAAGGTACGAACTAGTCCTAGCTTGGTGGACAAACATGAAGGCAAGTCCCATCCAATTTGCCCAAACAAAAGGCAAAAATGAGTTGGCCAATTCCAAAATGAAGAACACTTGGATGAAACCAACCCGGCCACGCTATGGCTGGATGGTATATCCTTTGTTAACTTTCTATTTTCAATTTTTAATATTCTACTATTTTATATGAGACTCATTTTTAAAGTAAGAGACTCATATGTGTTTCTCGTTAAAATATTAAGTATCAGAAGGATAATGTTCGTAACACTTTTTCATCACACTGACTGTTTTGACTTCGACGTACTTAATGATACTTCGATTTCGACACACTTAGACACTAGGAATTACAATTTAACATTTTTTTCATTTATATGAATATCACATGATTTTTTTTCCTAAAAATTGAAATCTTATACTAATTTGTTTTATAATGATTATGTAAATTATATGAACTAATATAATTAGTTCATATAGATTGATAAGTTAGCGAGTAGACTTTAGCTAGTTGAATTCTAATTTGGTTCGTGAACACCTCTAATGAAAGTGCCAACTTATTTGGTATGCACTTAAAAGGTACGAACTAGTCCTAGCTTGGTGGACAAACATGAAGGCAAGTCCCATCCAATTTGCCCAAACAAAAGGCAAAAATGAGTTGGCCAATTCCAAAATGAAGAACACTTGGATGAAACCAACCCGGCCACGCTATGGCTGGATGGTATATCCTTTGTTAACTTTCTATTTTCAATTTTTAATATTCTACTATTTTATATGAGACTCACCAGCTTTGTAAAACGATGTCAACACCTCTCCACATATTTTCATTTGATTCACCAGCTTTGTAACTCTGGTGAAGAAATTTGTAATACTTTCATTGTCTTCCATCTGAAGCAACTCATAGGTTCTCTTGTGAGTTTGTAACCTCACCTCTTTCACCTTCTCTGCGCCTCCAAATGACTTTTCAAGAATCTCTCATGCTTCCTTTGTTGATTCTGCATCGCTAACCTTTCCAAAGTTATCTGGATCAACACATTGATGGATTATAAACAGCGCTTTATAATCTTTCTTCTTCAATTCTTTGTGTGCAGCCTTTTCTTGATCCGACGCGTTCTCTCCAAGCGGTGTTACTCCTTCCTTCACAAGATCCCAAAGATCTTGATAACAGAAAACCACCTTGATCTGCTTGCACCAATTCTCATAATTATCTTTCTTGAGAATTGGTAGGGTCGCCGGAAAGTGCCCATTTGAATGATTTATAGCCATCACGATTTTCTTCCTTGAATCGCAACCGGAGCTCTAGATACCAGATGTTGGAAATTCACCACAATCTATGGTGATTTCGCTACAATCTTGATCTCAAGATTGTTCAACAACCCACAAACACACACGTAATGACAATGAAAAATATGAAGAACAAGAATAACAAGGAAGAAAAGAGAGATAAGAGAAATATTTGGAGAAAATTGTCACCCACGAACTGTGGGATTTTTCTTGATATTGATCACTTGCTAAAACTCCAACTGTGATTGTTACAAGTACTGTGATAGTCTTCGCTACTTGATATTTTTCTCAATTCTACAAAGTATTTATTTATAGACTTAGATTTACAAATGCACAGAACTCTAAAGACCAAAAATATCAAATCTAATCTAAATCATATCAAATCTAATCAAAACCAAATCTGTGAAACAAACTGTTTCGACACACTGACTGTTTCGACTTCGACGTATTTAATAATGCTTCGATTTCGACACACTTAGACACTAGGAATTACAATTTAACATTTTTTTCATTTATCTGAATATCACATGATTTTTTTTTCTTAAAATTGAAATCTTATACTAATTTGTTTTATAATGATTATGTAAATTATATGAACTAATATAATTAGTTCATATAGATTGATAAGTTAGCGAGTAGACTTTAGCTAGTTGAATTCTAATTTGGTTCGTGAACACCTCTAATGAAAGTGCCAACTTATTTGGTATGCACTTAAAAGGTACGAACTAGTCCTAGCTTGGTGGACAAACATGAAGGCAAGTCCCATCCAATTTGCCCAAACAAAAGGCAAAAATGAGTTGGCCAATTCCAAAATGAAGAACACTTGGATGAAACCAACCCGGCCACGCTATGGCTGGATGGTATATCCTTTGTTAACTTTCTATTTTCAATTTTTAATATTCTACTATTTTATATGAGACTCATTTTTAAAGTAAGAGACTCATATGTGTTTCTCGTTAAAATATTAAGTATCAGAAGGATAATGTTCGTAACACTTTTTCATCACACTGACTGTTTTGACTTCGACGTACTTAATGATACTTCGATTTCGACACACTTAGACACTAGGAATTACAATTTAACATTTTTTTCATTTATATGAATATCACATGATTTTTTTTCCTAAAAATTGAAATCTTATACTAATTTGTTTTATAATGATTATGTAAATTATATGAACTAATATAATTAGTTCATATAGATTGATAAGTTAGCGAGTAGACTTTAGCTAGTTGAATTCTAATTTGGTTCGTGAACACCTCTAATGAAAGTGCCAACTTATTTGGTATGCACTTAAAAGGTACGAACTAGTCCTAGCTTGGTGGACAAACATGAAGGCAAGTCCCATCCAATTTGCCCAAACAAAAGGCAAAAATGAGTTGGCCAATTCCAAAATGAAGAACACTTGGATGAAACCAACCCGGCCACGCTATGGCTGGATGGTATATCCTTTGTTAACTTTCTATTTTCAATTTTTAATATTCTTAATATTTTTAATATTCTACTATTTTATATGAGACTCATTTTTAAAGTAAGAGACTCATATGTGTTTCTCGTTAAAATATTAAGTATCAGAAGAATAATGTTCATAACACTTTATCATCATTTGTTTGGTTTTTGGAAGAATATGATCATTTATAAATATATGTCTATAAGGAAAGTCGGTGGATTTTGTTTAATATAGAAAAATAAAAAATAAAATAAAATTTCAAAAATATCTATTAAATCAGATTTGCAAATAATTTTTACAATAATATTTTATGGTAGAGGCTCCGCAAAATTTAATATTTCTTTTTTTATTAAAAGTGTTATAATTTATAGAATGGCAATGAAAATGAGTTTAAGGTTTGCTTATAAATTAGATCAACAAACCGGTTTATTGTTTCCTTCGTATAGTCATATAAAAGTAAGTGACCAAACAATCAATAAAAATTAAGGGTGTTCAAAAATATGGTTAACTGAATTGTATATATAAATTGAACTATATTGCACTATAAAAAAACTGAATCATTTAAATGGTTAATGAAATGAACTATTTAATTAAAACAATTCAAATTCAGTATAAAACTGATTCAGAACCAATTTACTTTTATAAACTGATTTAATTATATAAATTAATAAGTTTTTAATAAAAGGAATAAAAAATTAACGGAAAGTAAAAAAAAAATTCTGAAAATAATTGAAAAAAAAACTAATGTCAATTTTGTCTAAAAAATTGATTTTTTTGAAAATACGAAACATCGAGCTTTTTTGGTGTCACACTGTCAGTATGTAACTTCTAATACACAAATTCTATTAAATTGAGCTTCTTTGAGGCGTCAATTGGTCTTGATCCCCCTTTTTTGCATCACATCTTTTAAAAACAAATATCAAATTTGTTATATTAACAATCAAATTACAAGTTTATTTATGCTTAAAAAATGAGAACAAATATCAAGTTTGTTATATTAACAATCATATTACAAGTTTATTTATGCTTATAAAATGAGAAAGTTTCTTAGACCGTACAATATGATTTTTTTTATAATTCTTAACAAAACCTCTTAGGAATTGATGCAAATTATGTATCGATGATGGGTGTTTCTACGTTTCACGCTGAACATATTAAAAGTGTATAAATTTAGTTTAAAATAATATTAGCAGAAAACATTCACCAATTTTGAGTTTTTCATATTCTGAGCCCTCGCGCTGAATAAACTATTTTGGTTTCTCATGTTTTTGTGATTTACTTGTATAGAATAATACAAATAGCCACTAGAAAATGACTTTTTCAATAAAGAAAAAAAAAACACCTAAATAATCTCTTCGTTTGATAAGTTTTAAGGATTTTTTTCTTACAATATTATAATCATGGACGGGGGAGTATTAAAGCCATCAATTTTTCAAACTATCCCTTACAATAAAAAGAATAAAAACTATTTTAATTTTATATTTATATTATGTGATAGATTTTTTAAAACTGCTATTTAAACCAAAACGTTTAAAAAAAATCTAGATTTGAATCCAATTTTATTTTAAAAAATCACAAAAAACGGTTTTTTTAATATATAAGAAAATCAGTTTGAAAACCAATTTGAAATTTGGTAAAAAAATAATCCAGTTTTTTTTAAAAATTGGTTTTAAATTGGTTAAACTAAATTAAACTGGTTTAAAATTATGAACTGGTTCTAAACTGGTTCTAAATTATAAACTGGTTCTGAATCGAATTGAATTGGTTTAATAGATTAAACACTTTTTGTTAAAGTGGTTTTTAAGAACTGCACTGAACTATTAATATGATTCGGTTCAATTCAGTTCATGAACCACGAACACCCTTAATAAAAACTATGGCAAGGGTTTTCAATGTATACAAATAAATAAGGTGCAAAATTTAAGAAAACCTTCGGATATTATTTACAATTTTATAAGAGAAATTTTTAATGCACCTTATATGTTTCTTAGACACTACATCAAATTTTAAAAATATTCCTTGATTTCGGAAATGCATCTTAGGACGTATCTATTACACACTTAACGCAGGTCATTCTGAGTGACGCTCTATAAGTAGAGTAATTTTAATTTCAGAGATGCATCTCTGGAACATTTTAAGAAATATGTTAATTATTGATCAGTTCAGTAGAAATTCCGGAGATACATTTTCAGAAATTTGGGCGAGAGTTTGAAATTTTATGTCATCTTTGCATGTCATATATTTCCAGAGATGCGTATCCGAAATAATCTGTTAAAAGAAACAGCTAGGGCTGGAAATGATCGATTCGAGTCGAACTCGCCTTAGCTCGGCTCGACTCGTTAAGAATTGGTTCAGCTCAAATCTTGGTTCGAGTTCGTCACGAACTTTTTTTTAAGCTCAAACTCGACTCGTTAAAAGCTCACGAACTATTCGGTTCATCTCGTTAGGTTCAGCTCACTTGCTTCACGGACTTAAAAGCCATTTTTTAAGTCAATTTTATTTTTATCTATTTGACATTTTAAATTAATGTTTTTTTAAAAAAAGAAAATATTGAAATAAAATAAAAGTTATGAGTATGGAATTTAACTTTGTTTCAAAAATCTACTAATTCAAAAACTACACAACTTTCAAGAGACACATTAGAAAGTCTAATTCAAAAAACACTCAATTGAAGTTTAAATTTATCTAAAAAATCCATAACTTCATCAAATATTTAGTAAACTTACAAATTTAATGAAATAGTACTAAAAAAATACTAGAAGTTGATACATTTTCATCACAGAATAAGTACACCACTTGCAACCTTCATTACACATGTTATTTTAACCAATGTCATAATGTCTCCAATAAGAATGTTTCTAAATGCAATTGTCAGCTTTATTTCCATAACTAGTACATAAAGGACAATATAGGGTTAAAATTTGGAGTAAATCTTTAAACATACTCTTAAAGATAATATAATCATTCTCATATATAATCGAGTTGACTCATGAACCTAACGAGTCGAGCTATGTATAGTTCAAGTTCGGCTCATTTAGTTAACGAACATAGTTTTCGCTCATGTTCAACTCATTTGGTTCATGAACCTAGTTCAACGATTTAATTATCGAACCGAGTTTCAAACTATTTTTGAGTTGGTTCGGTTCATTGTCAGCCCTAGAAACAGCTGCATGATCCCAAAACCATTGTTGCCATTGTTGTTTTTCAACACAAACCCTTCACCAAAAATTCCTTCATTCTCAATCCTTTTTTCACTCCAAATCTTCATTATTTTGGTTCATCACATCATAGAGAAAGCAAAAGAAGATAGAATTTTAGGTAAAGATCCTTTATTTTCCACTGCATTGCTCACATGAATCAAGCTTTTTTTTATAAAAAAAGAGCGTTGTGTCCGAAAATGTATCTCTGAAACGAGTATGAACTTGTCCAGAGACGCATCTTCGAAAGTAGTCTGTGTTCATTTTCCAAGTCTGTTTTCAGCAGTGGACTTATATACTGTTATGGTTTTAACTATTTTTATTAGATATGATGCACCCCGATGTTTTCTCAAAACAAGTTGTTTTTCTGAATGTCCAAGGAGTTATTGTGAAGGCGGTAGATGTTGGCAACCAATTTAAAAACGATCAAGAGTTTGAATCTCATGACCAAATGCTTCAATGGATTCGTATGGAAGTCTCTAAACTTGGATTTGGTGTGGTTATCGGAAGGTCTGATAATGGTTCGGATAGAAGATGTACTTTTATGACAATGACATGCGAAAGAAGTGGGAAATGTATAACCCTTCTCCGGAATTTTAAAAGAGACGACACCGGTTCAAGAAAATGTGAGTGTCTGTTTAACGTGTGTGGTTACATGTTGCCATACAAAAACTGGAGATTTAATGTGATATATGGTTTGCATAACCATTATTTGTGTGAAAAATTAGACGGTTATCCTAGTGTGTGTCGGCTCATGCCGGAAGAGTAAGAACGGGTTGTTGACATGAAATTGAATTTGGTTCCACCGAAAAATATACTTGCAACATTAAAACAGAAACGAACCGAAAATATATCAAATATCAAGCAAGTGTATAATATTTGGTACCTTACTAACAAGGCACTTAGGGGGTAGAACTGAAATGCAACAACTGTGAAACTATTGGATGATAACAATTACGTGTCTAGGTACCAAACGTGCGAGGATGGAGTTATTGTTAGAGATATATTTTGGACTCATCCTGTTTCCATAAAGTTGTTCAACACGTTTCCTACGATGCTCATACTTGATTCAACCTACAAGACCAATAATTATAGACTTCCATTATTGGAGATGGTTGGTGTTACCTCAACTTAGAAGACATATTTCGTTGGTTTGGCATTTCTTGAGTGTGAAAAAAAGGACAATTTTACTTGGGCCTTAGAGGTGTGTCAGACACTGTTGAAGGACCAAGGTGAGATGTTTAAAGTGATTGTTACCTACCACGATACCGCCTTGATGAATTTGTTTGCAAAGGTATTTCCTTCTTCTAATGCATTACTTTGTAGGTATCACGTAACAAAGAATGTGAGAAGTCGGGTTAAACCCGCGGTAGGGACGAAACAGTTAGAGTCTGAAGATGGAAAAATGGTGAAGGCGGGTGTGATTGTGGAAAAAAAATAATGGATGCATAAAATCGTATATTAAAGTATTCCATAAAAGAACTACATGTTGATTCCGTTATACATTTCAGGAAAGTGTGTGAAAAGTATCCAGATTTCTTGAAATATGTTGAAAGCACAATTCTTAACTAGGTGAAGGAGAAAATTGTTTGTGTATGGACTGATAATGTTAGACACCTTGGAAATACAACAACTAACAGAGTTGAGTCTGCCATGGTACATTGAAAAATTGGTTGGGAAATAGTAAGGGAGATTTGTGTAGAGACTGGGACTCCGTGAACCATATGATTCAAAACCAGCATAATGAGATACATACATCATTTGGTCGGAGCATCACAGTTTTGAAACACAGATTTAAAGACAACACTCTATATTCTCACTTGGTCGGTAATATTTCTCGGGCGGGTTTGAATTATATTTTTCACGAGGCTAAACGAGCTGGTAATGTAGGCTCCGATAGCGCAAAGTGTGGATGCACAATTGTGAAAACTTATGGTCTCCCACGTGTTTGTGTTATTGCTAAAAAGTGAAAATTGGTGATCCAATAAGAATGAACGAGGTTTGCACTCATTGGAAGAAACTTAGGTTTGATGATGATGGTCTCATGAATGATGGTAAATAGAATATCTCTATTTTGACCAAATGGAAAGTGATACAAAAGAAATTTTTGAAAGCCGATGACAACATGAAACTCCACATCAAAGAACAGTTAAGGAAGATTATCTATCTGGAAAAAACCGACATGAAACTGCCCTCTCAACCGGTAAAAACAAAAGGTGCTCTGAAGAAAATGAAGCCTACACTGAATGACAATTCGACTACACGGTCTCCTTCATATTTTGAACATGTTGACAAAGTTTTTCCCGCCTCACCAACTCCAAAATCTCAAAAAAAGTGTTGCCAATGGAGCTCGCATTAGCAAACCACCTCCTTCGCCGCCTCCACCAAAGATTCCATTCATTAACGAGATGCCGGTTTTTATGCACAAATACATTGAGTGGGTCGTCAATGTTGTGAGGGGCGGTAATTTCAATTACCTATCAGTTTAAGCTTTTATTGGTAAAGTAGAAGATAGTCATACACTTATTCACCATCAACTTATCCAAGAGTTGAAGATGCTTAAAGAACCATACACACGGTTGTACAAAACGAAAGAAAAATTCAATTAAGTTTATAAATCTCTTGTTCATTGCCTTAACGGTCCAACACTAGAGACAAAACGGATGCGCTTCTCTGAAATGGGCCATCTAATAGCATGTGCTTATGATATAGTGCGTGTTGATCTGACACGATACGGTTTTCGAAAACCTTTTTTCCACTGCACACCACCCCACCTCAAAATCTAAATGATCGTATCATGTGTATTGAATAACTTTCAAAATCAAGTCATTTTGTTCAAGTTTACTTGAAACCGGGATGCCCTATACCACATACATCACCAGAGTGGACGACTCATTCAACCACAAAAGCTGAGACTTGGTCGGATCATTATAGAAAGGATGCAAGAATTCGAGAAATTTAACAACATTGAAAAAGAATCAAATGCACAAAAGTCCAAGGGGGTACCACCCATAGATTTATCCAGTGACAAATGTTTCAATTCGTTTTAATTTCTTGTTTAACTTAACAAATAAATGTATGTAATTCTGTCTCAATATAAATAAAGTGTAACATATTCAACATTTTTTTTATATTGTGTCTTAATACAATTTTTATCTTCCCCATAGCAACATATGTTCTTTTGTTAGAAAAAAAAGGTTTTGTTTTAAGGGTTCTGTTTTGGAACTGGTTTAGGAGAAGTTTCGGAGATGCATCTCCAGAACAAAATAATAGGGTGCGGAACTGGAGGTATATCTCTGAAATCAGCTTTCCAGTTATTGAGTGGTCCATATTGGTCAATGGATTCTATAAATTAAAGTGCTTTTATGTTATATTTCACACAAACTGAAAATGTCACAAATAAACATCAACTAGTATGTCGCAAATGTCTCCTTCTCCAGCTCTACACCCAAGGGAGCGTTTAAGTTCACCGATTTCACCTCCCTCGAAGATATCAAAGACGAAATCCACCATCTCCTACCTTACGGAGATAATTGAATAATTGTGAAGCTTGAGTATCGTTCACCGTTGGTTGACAACGGACGAAAGATTGAGTTCAGCAAATTTGAGCTCAAGACGCAAGCAGATGTAAGGACTATGTGAAATACGTGTTTCCGTTTCGAAACAAAAGTTTCGCTTGAGGTGGAAGCGACGATTTTAAGATCGGTCGAAGATATTACGAAGATGTTGAAGCGTCCACC
Source organism: Lathyrus tuberosus (assembly GCA_022829125.1). Taxonomy (NCBI): domain Eukaryota; kingdom Viridiplantae; phylum Streptophyta; class Magnoliopsida; order Fabales; family Fabaceae; genus Lathyrus; species Lathyrus tuberosus. The sequence goes on along the minus strand of JALAZF010000770.1, from coordinate 1,504,797 downwards.
TGGATATTGAAGTAATGCTGCATTTTATGTTTAAACGATCTATGTAATCCTAATTTTATTTTATGAATCTTAATTTTATTTTGAAAAATTACATGTTTTTGGTGCTGCTACTGATCTGTCTGTGTTACGGAAACGTAACTACAAAATTTTTTCTGAGATGTATCTCTGGAATAAAATAAACCAAATAATAGGGTATAACTTAGAAAGATCTTTGTTAAGTGTGCGTTGGGGTGAGTCCGAATATGTATCTCCGAAAACTAGGGACATTTTTAAAATTTTAAAAATATGGTGTCTAAAAAACATATAGGGTGCATTGAAAAATCCTCTTTTATAAAATTCACTGGGTGCCAGGGCCAGCCCAATAGTTATTGGGGCCTAAGACAAATTTTATAATCTTTTTTAAATTATTAATAATAATAATAATAATAATAATAATAATAATAATAATAATAACTTTATTTAAAATTTGAGTTTTTGAGTTTTTGAAGATGTAAAATTACTGATTAATGTTTTACATTTCATTTTCAACTATTATTAAGGCTAATTATTGAGAAATTATTAATTTCAAAATAAAATTTATTAAATTTGATATTTGAAAATTTTCTTTCTAAAAGCACAATCGTTATAGAAAAAAAAATGGTTAACAATAATATATAAATAATAAACATATTTTTAAAATAATAAAATATTTTTTATAATTAAGGATGACTAATTAATAAAAATTTAGAATCTAAAAATGTATTCCTCTTAATGTTTTACATTTAAAAAATTATATCGATTAGTGTGTTATTTAATATTTGTATTATTTTTTAAAAAAATTATAGTTGTATTAAATCTACTTTAGAATTCGCATTGTATTTCTCATTATTATTATTATTATTATTATTATTATTATTATTATTATTATTATTATTATTATTATTATTATTATTATTATTATTATTATTATTATTATTATTATTATTATTATTATTATTATTATTATTATTATTATTATTATTATTATTATTATTATTATTATTATTATTATTATTATTATTATTATTATTATTTTAAATCTACTTTAGAATAAAGTGATTGTTTTGTCTCTTATATATGAATTAATTAATTTAAATTTGTTTTTGAAATTTTAATAATTTAGTTGACAGTAATCTCATTCAATTATTTTTCTCTATGGATTACACCTTTATGCACATTAATAATGGTTATATAAATTAATGCAAAAAATATTTATACAAAAATGACATTGTAAAAGAATTTTACTATTATAAATGTTAATGTTGAGAGAAATTTAACTTTTATTTTAATCAGTTATAATATGAAGCAAATACGTGATAATGATGAATTGAAAGTATAAATTTTTTTTCATTAATTATAAATAATAATTAATTTTATATAAATTGTTCACCATTGATGTGTTTTAGATTTATTAATGATACTTTTATATTCATTAACGCATCACTGATATTTTTGTTGGGAAAGAAAAGAACTAAAGTTTCAACCGTAAAGCAGATTTTGTATAGTCAGCATATAATATATTTAAACTTATACTTATTTATTTTGTATAGTCAGCATACAATATATTTAAACTTACAACAATGCTATATGCTTACACCTTCCTTATACCTATACTGGATGCATTGTTCACAAATACAGTGAGCAGTACTGTAAACAATAAAATCATACATAAACAGTGGTGTGAACAGTGTCATATATATATGAACAGTACACATGAATAGTGTCTGTGAACAATACATAAATAATGACTTTTAATAGTAAATTAAAGTTGGTTAATAAACTTCCAGGTATAAAAATAATTTTTAGTAGTAAAATAAAGTTGATTAATACAATGTAAAAAGTTGGTTAATGAAGTTATAAAATTGGTTAATAAATGCACATATATAAAAAAAATAATGAATTTTTATATTTTAAAAAATAAATTATTTTATTATTATAATATTTTACTGTTACCATATTGATGAACAGTAAAATACAGTGTAGTGTATTTGTTAGTGTAAGAATAATATTCTCTTAAACCAACAATATTATGGTTACACCCTCCTTACACCTACATCGTATGCACTATTTACAAATACGGTGAACAGTGTCGTGAACAGTGAAATCGTACATAAACATTGATGTGAACAGTGTCCATGAACAGTGTTCACGAAGAATACATGAATAGTGACTTTTAATAGTAAATTAAAGTTGGTTAATGAAATGTATAAAAATTGATTAATAAAGTGATGAAGTTGGTTAACAAAGGCTCAGATATTAAAAAAAAAATTTAGTAGTAAAACAAAGTTGATTAAGACAATGTAAAAAGTTGGTTAATGAAATTATAAAATTGGTTAATAAATGCTCAGATATAAAAAATTAATTTGTGTTGGAATTAACCACAACCTATGGGAATTCCTCTTCAATCTTGAGATCAAGATTGTTAATAAACCCACAAACACGCAATGATAATGAACAGATTGAGAAAGAACAGCAAGAAAGAAGCGAAAAAAGAGAAATCTTTGGAGGAGAAAATTGTTACCCACAAACTGTGGGATTTCTGTTATTTCACTTGCTAACTGCAACTGTGACTTACAAAGTATTGTGATTCTTCACTACTTGTTTTTTTTTTAAATACAAGGGTTTCTCCCATTTATAGATTTAGGTTAACTTGTTCTCCAAGCAAAAGCCCAAAACTATAAAAGCCCAAAATAGCTAACATTACTAAAACAGGGCTAAGTCGAAATCCTGTGTGAAGGAACCTCCTTCGACACTTCGACACTATGACAACTTGACATACACAATATTACATTTCGACTGCTCCTTGTTTCTGTCGAGCTAAACTGCTTCGACACAAGGAATTACAACTCAACACACCACCTAATTCATTGTGTCTAAGTTGTCTACATTCATCATGGCTCTTAGTCTTCTGAAAACTTCGACCTGCACTCCCTTCGTCATGATATCTGCAATCTGATTCTCAGTTCTGCAGTGTTCCAAGTTCATCTTCCCTTTTGCTATCTGCTCTCGAAGATAATGGAATCTCATTTCGATGTGCTTGCTTCGACCGTGAGCTATTGGATTCTTCGTCAAGTTAATAGCTGACATGCTGTCGATCTTCATGGTAATTGCTCCATGACTCTTCCCTGTAATCTCTTCGACTAAGTTCACCATCCAGGTTGCTTGACATGCACAAAGAGAAGCAGTTATATATTCTGCTTCACATGATGACAATGCCACTATTGGCTCCTTTCTCGAACTCCAAGCAACTGGTGCACCACCTAACATAAACACATATCCAGCTGTGGATTTTTTATCCTCAACGTCACTACATCAGCTATAGTCGGTGTATCCCACTAACTTGCATTATTTCCCTTCATCAGCTGCAGGAAACAAAATGCCGTAGTCGAGAGTCCCTTTCAGATACCTCAGTATCCTCTTCGTCGCTGTTAGGTGTGATACCTTTGGCTTCTTCATGAATCTACTTACCATACCCACACTGTATGCTAAGTCGGGCCTTGTATGACAAAGGTATCTAAGTGACCCAATAAGTCTTCTGTATTGGGTTGGGTCGACATCATCTTCATCTGAATCCTTCGACAGTTGCAGTCTGGTCTCAGCTGGAGTCGAAGTTGGGTTGCAATCTTGCATCTCAAATCTCTTGAGTATTTCGCCTGCATATCTTCTTTGGTGCATCATCAAACCTCTACTAGTCATGTTTGAAATCTTCGATCTCCTTCTTGCAACTACCTACTATCAACAAATCATCGACATAAAGGCATAGTATAAGCAATTCATTATTGCTTCTCCTTACATACACTTCATGCTCAGTCGTATACTTCACAAATTCCTTTTCCCTTAAGAAGCTGTCGATTTTCTTATTCCAAGCTCTTGGAGCTTGCTTAAGTCCATACAGGGCTTTATGCAGCCTGTACACCTTTTCTTCTTCGCCTCGTTTCACATACCCAGCTGGTTGTGCGACATAAACTTCTTCATCTAAAGGGCCATTAAGGAACGCACACTTCACGTCCATCTGACATGTGTGCCAATTGTTCATATTTTCTAGGCCAATAACTAACCTGATTGTTTCGATCCTAGCAACAGGTGCGAACACTTCATCGAAGTCGATTCCTTCCTTCTGTAGAAATCCTTTCGCCACAAGTCTCGCCTTGTGTCGAGTTACTTCTCCTCTAGGATTCACCTTCACCTTGTAAACCCACTTTACATCAATTTCCTTCTTGCCTTGAGGCAATTCGACAAGTGACCAAGTGTTATTGACTTCGATGGACTCTAACTCTTTATTCATTGCTTTCACCCACTTCAAATCTTTCAATGCCTCAGCTGCATTGACTGGTTCGACATCTGCGTAGAAAGCATAATGTACCAGCTCACCCTCTTCATTAACCACATCATCTGATGTGATTTCACATTCTTGCAACCTTGCAGGCATGTGTCTTGTTCGTCGAGGTCTGCTTGGGCCGGCTTCATCTATGACTGGTTCCTGTCGAACTTCTCTTTCGACTTCAGTGGTTGTTTCTTCACAAGAGATTCTCACTGAATCCTTCTTTGCATTCTCAGTACAATCCCATTCTTTAAGCTCATCTATGATCACGTCCCTGCTGATCACTACCTACTTATTCACTGGGTCGAACAGCTTGTAACCTCCAGTCAAATGATATCCTATCAAGATCATCTGATTCGACTTGTCATCAAGCTTCCTTCTCAACTGATCTGGCACATGTCTATGTACTATAAATCCAAACACCTTCAGGTGGCTGAGGCTAGGCTTGACATCAGACCAACATTCTTCTGGTGTGATTCCTTCAAGCTTCTTCGTCGGACATCTATTCAAAATATATGTTGCTGTCGAAATCGCTTCTCCCCATAATTCTTTGGGTAGATGCTTTCCATTCAACATACTTCTCACCATGTTCATGATGGTTCTGTTCTTTCGTTCTGCAACTCCATTTTGCTGTGGTGTGTAGGGTGGCACCACCTCATGCACAATCCCTTCCTTTTCACATAATGCATCGAACTCTTTCAACACATACTCTCCACCACCATCAGTCCTCAGAATTTTCAGCTTTCGACCACTCTGTCTTTCGACCATAGATTTGAATATGGCAAATACCTCGATCACATCACTTTTCTTCTTGATGAGGTAAGTCCACAACTTTCGACTGTAATCATCTATGAACGTGACAAAGTACCTGTTTCCACCAATCGAATCCACCTGGATTGGACCACATACATCAGAGTATATGACTTCCAGAATTGCCTTCGACTTCCTTCCTGCATCCTTGCTGAATCTATTCTTGTGTTGTTTCGACTGAACACACTCTTCACAAACTTCACTTGGAATGTCGATTTTTGGTAATCCTGAAACCATATTTCTTCTCTTTAGCTCTCTGATGTCGTTGAAGTTGAGATGGCGTAGTCGAAAATGCCATAACCACTCATCTCTGCTGGCTGCAGTTGCTAGACACTTGTGCTCCATCACCTTGAGTTCAATCTTGAAGGTCCTATTCTGAGACATTGGAGACTTCAAGATTAAACTACCACCTGCGTCGAGGACTTTCATCATCTTGTCTTCGACAACTACCTTGTAGTTCTTTTCGACAAGCTGCCCTATACTGAGAAAATTACTTTTCATGCCTGGTATGTACAACACATTGGAAATTGTTGACCTCTTGCCATCTTTCCTCATAATTAGAACATCACCAACACCTTCAGCTGCTAGAGTGTTGTCATTTGCAAACTTCACTGTGTTCTTCGACGAGGGCTTCATGTTGACAAACCAATCTTTCCTTCCAGTCATGTATGATGAGCATCTTGAGTCCAAGTACCACTGATCTTGGAATCTTTTATCATCTCTTGTTGTGACCATCAGCAACGTCTCTTCTTCTTCATGTTTCGCCAGCTTTGCATCAGTTTCTTGATTTTTCTTCTTTTCTGGACAATCACTAACATAGTGACCATACTTCTGACAATTGAAACATTGAATGTAACTTTTTTTGGGCTTTCGACCACCACCTCTTCCTTTTCCTGTAGCACCACCTCTTTGGTTGCCTAGGTTTCAGGGTTTTTTCTAATTGTTGTAGCCTCCTCTGCCTTTGTTGTCATTCACGCTTCCTTTGCATTTCCTTTTCTTTTCTGACTGTGCCTGCAAAGCCATATTGCTCTTCGACTTTCCTGCAGCTCTTTCAGCCATCCTTTTTTCATGAGACTCAAGCGTCCCTTGAATCTCTTCCTTCGTTAATACTGACAAGTCTTTCGACTCTTCTATGGCAACTACCACGTGGTCGAACTTTGGAGCCAATGACCTCAAGATCTTTGCAACAACTGATATTGATGTCAACACCTCTCCACATACCTTGATTTGATTCACCAGCTTTGTAACTCCGGTGAAGAAATCTGTTATACTTTCGTTTTCTTCCATCTGAAGCAACTCATAGGTTCTCTTGTGAGTTTGTAACCTCACCTCTTTCACCTTTTCAGCGCCTCCAAACGACTTTTCAAGAATCTCCCACGCTTTCTTCGCTGACTCTGCATCACTAACTTTTCAAAGTTATCTGGATCAACACACTGATGGATTATAAAGAGGGATTTATAATCTTTCTTCTTCAACTCTTTGTGCGCAGCCTTTTCTTGATTCGTCGCGTTCTCCGCAAGCGATGTTACTCCTTCCTTCACAAGATCCCAAAGATCTTGATAACAGAAAACCACCTTGATCTGCTTGCACCAATTCTCATAATTATCTTTCTTGAGAATTGGTAGGTCGCCGAAAAGTGCTCGTTTGAATGATTCATAGCCATCACGATTTTCCTTCCTTGAATCGCAACCGGAGCTCTAGATACCAGATGTTGGAATTAACCACAACCTATGGGAATTCCTCTTCAATCTTGAGATCAAGATTGTTAATAAACCCACAAACACGCAATGACAATGAACGAGATTGAGAAAAAACAACAAAAAAGAAACGAAAAAATAGAAATCTTTGGAGGAGAAAATTGTTACCCACAAACTGTGGGATTTCTGTTATTTCACTTGCTAACTGCAACTGTGTATTACAAAGTATTGTGATTCTTCACTACTTGTTTTTGTTTAAAATACAAGGGTTTCTCTCATTTATAGATTTAGGTTAACTTGTTCTCCAAGCAAAAACTCAAAACTATAAAAGCCCAAAATAGCTAACATTACTAAAACAGGCCTAAGTCGAAATCCTGTGTGAAGGAATCTCCTTCTACACTTCGACACTATTACAACTTGACATACACAATATTACAATTCGACTGCTTCTTGTTTCTGTCGAGCTAAATTGCTTCGACACAAGGAATTACAACTCAACAATTTGTATATTTAAAAAATATTATTTTATTATTATAATATTTTATTGTTTATCGTATCGGTGAACAGTAGAATACAGTATAGTGTATATGTTAGTGTAAGAATAATATTCTCTTAAACTTATTTACGGCCATTTTATTGAAAACTAATCAATATTATTTGAATATAAAAAGTGAAGAAAAAAAATTTAGAGGCCCCAACAAAAGTTGCATGCTCCCAGAAAGGTGCTTGGTGGGTACAAGTGCACAATGATAGGTTTATATAAACGGTTAGTATAAAAAAGTTATTTGGAGTTTATAACAAATGTTATCAAAATAAACATTTATAAAAAAACTTGTATAAGTGCCTGATTGGTTTGGCTTTTCAGCCACCAAACGTACGTCTCACATATATTCCACCGTGATTTGGAGAAGCAACAACAAGTAGCTTTTGCGGAAACGTGAATATGAATCCCAAACCAAACATAGCTTAAGTTGTTTTTCTAATAAAAGATAAAATAAATTTGTTTTTATATTCTATAAAATTGTTTTCATAAGTTATAAGTCCTTTTAATAAACTCTATTAAACCGTATCACAAAACTTATAGCATAAAATATATTCAATTAAGACAATCCAAACAAGTCCATAGTAAAAGATGAAGTAATTTCCCCCCACAAGAATTTTCTTTCTCCATAACATTTTGATGTGCCTAACACTAAAAAGAGATTATCTATCGAGTTTAGTAATGAACTTGGCTAAATAGTAACTCCCCCAAATGAATGAGGATTTATCCTGACGCATCTACTTAGACTTGGTATCCACAATTATGAAGAAATTACTTTATTATTTTTTAAAAAAATTTAAAAATTATGAAATTTATAGTGATATATCTGAAATTTCTTAATTTATATTGAAAATTTTCATATTTTTTATTGAAAATTTCAAAATTTCTGATAAAAAAAAATTAAACAAAAATTGATAAATACTAGAAATTTCATTTTTTTATTGAAAATTTTGAAATTCACAAAAAAATAAATGAAATTTTTTTATACTATCGAAAATTTCAAAATTTTTAGTACAGTATTGAAAATTTAAAAATTTTCAATAATGTAAAAAAAACAATTTTGAAATTTTTTCACTACTGAAAATTTCGAAATTTCTGGTACAGTACTGTAAATTTTGAAATTTTCAATATTCTGCATATTTTTTTTCGAAAATTTTTATTTTTATCAAAATTTTAAAATTTTCAGTAAAAAAAAAATTCATTAATGTAAATTTTTTTATTGGCAATTTTGAAATTATGAAAGTTTGAAGGATGTTAGTTATAATTTTGATGAAAACACATTAAATTCTCTAAATGAATCTTTGATTTATTCAGCCTTCGGCCCTTGCCATCATCTACCATAGAGTTTTGGCTTTCATACACTCCTTTGCTCTATAACCCCCAAAAGGTGATAACACAAAATGTCCTTCAAATTTAATAATTTATTTTTCCTCAAATTTAACTTCTCTCCCAAAAGTTTTTAGTGTAAATATTTTCTATTTAAATATTTAAGTCAAAAATTTAATTTTTACTATTTTCGATTTGAATATTCAAATTAAAAAAAAAATTCTTTCGATATTTATGATTTGAATATTCAAATATGTGTTTTCTTTTTTAAATATTTTTAATTTGAATATTCAAATAGAAGTTTAACCTCTTAATACTTTTGGTATGAATATTAAAATTAAAAAAATTATAGTAACTTTAGTCATATTAATTTAGGTTTTTTTTTTCCTTCTATTTTTATAATAGTAATTTCAAGTAGAGAACATAACACTAATATTCTGCCTCCTAAACACACTCGCTTTTGAGTTGAACCTCATGCGATTATACATAGTCAAGCATAATCTCGTGGAGTTACAATAGTTTCATATGTTCATGTACTGAAAATGATATTGATAAATCTTCTATTTTAAATATTTAAGTTTGGTATTTTGGAGATTTTTTTTCCGATAAACAACAATGTATTAACGCGAATATAAAAAGTACTCAACCCTAATATAAAAAATATCTCAAACAATATAAAGGATTTGCTAGCCTATAAAAAAAGATTGCCCGTAAATCTATTAATTTTATGTTGAATGTTCAAATAAAAAATTTCATCGTATTGAAACTCTTGGAAATTTTTTAGTTCAACTTCTTGCCAAAATATTGGGACCAGAGAGGGTGTAAATTTTGTAAACAAACAAGTTGGATACACATGTGAAATTGGAAATTAGGGGTGGTATAGTGGATGAGCCAACTTAGGTGTTCGAGCTCAAAATTCAAGTCCGCTCCGTTTACTAGCGAGTTTGCGAGTTGGCGGGCCGGTCCGCTAATTTTTTATTTTTTATTTTACAATTTGATTTACTACATAATTTTAAAAAATTGTTTATTACCAAAGAGGTCGACAAAATTTTTGTTTAACAACGCATAATAAAACTTCAATATGTCTTAAGTCTAAAGAGTTCAAAAAATAAAATAAATAAAGACCAATTACAACAAAATAAAACAATGAAATAAACTCAAGCACAATAAAAAATGTATCAAAATAAATAAATAAATAAATAAACAATACATATCATCCTAATCCTAGTTAAAAACTAACTAATAAAATAACCCAATTAAAAATTTACAAAAGACAAACAATGATAACAATTACACTGCATAAAACATCACAGTGCATAAAATAGTAGTGCATAAAACATCAACACCTAACTTTCTCATTGTTTACATCACATAGACTCTTATATTGACTGATTCCTTAATAGTTAAATCATAAATCTATTATCTGTCACACGTATACACTAATCAAATCTTTCCTTTTCTTAAAATCAACATCTATTTCCAAAAATAACATGTGAGCTAATGTTTGACAACTTAATAATTCAGCATGTCATACAATTGTTCTTTTATTTCATGTTTTTTCAATCAACGCATGTATTAGAAAGTTATAGAAAGAACGTTACAATTATAATTCAATTTGTTTGTATAATAATTTATAATACAATTCAATCAACATAATTCTAAGAGAAGAGTGTTGTTTTTATAGTTAAAATTGTTTTTATTCTAAGTAAAAATAAATTTAAAAAAAAAAGTTTTAACAAAAAGCTCGCAGGCAAAACCTGCCCACCCCGCTCCGCCCCACTTTTTCAAGTGGGTTAGGCGGAGCGGGCCAACTTAAAGTACCGAGTCGAAAACATCAGTTCAGCCTGCCAAAAATGGCGGGTCAAACGGGCCGATCCGGCAGGCCCGACCCGTTTTGTCACTCCTATTAAAAATACAGTGAAATTGGATTGGTCAATTGTATATTTAAAATTTGAAGTTTAGTTGAAAAAAATAAATTTTAAATTTTAAATATTCTTATTTGATGAAGTGTCATTTTTTAAGAGATGAGTATGGAAGAGTTTTGCATAACGTTTAATTTTTTTATATTATAGATATAAAGAAAATGAATTTTTGAAAAAAAAAAATTAGGATTATTATATTTTGGTGGCGTATAGAGGAAATTGGGAGTATAAAAACCAATTTTCTCTATGATACAAATGACCTTGGTGTTTTTATTCTTTCAGGATTACTAGTATCTAGATAATGTGAAGCCCAATTGAAAATGACTGAGAAAAATTTGTCATGCACTTTTAATTTAACCTGACACTCTATTTTTTTTTAGTTCTAAAAATAACTCTTTTAATTATTTCATTGACAAATTTGAAAAAAAATTGATAAATCAATAAAAAATTTGATATCCACTCAAAAAATTCAATAGGTCAACTAAAAATTTAGATATGCATTTTTATCGGTTTTTATTGAAAAATGGATGTGTGGTAAAAAATTTCTATCATTTTCAAAAACTTTAGAAATTACCGTATTTTTTTCATAACTCTGAAAAATACGGTAGTGTCAATTTTACCGATATTTAAAAAAATATATATGCTATACCATGCTAATTTCTGATATATTTTGTAATTTATCGAATATTTAAAAAAAATAGTATAAAATAATTATTTATTTTCAAAACTCTATGATTTTTAAAATATCTGGTGTAAAATCATAGATTTTGAAAAAAAAAGTTTTTATACCTGTTTTTTTTAAAAACATGTATAAATTTATGCTTTTATTCTAATTTTTTTTAAAATTTGGTATATTATATTGGGTTTTTCAAAAATCTGATATATTATATTTGGTTTTTTAAAAATATGGTGTAAATCGTAGATTTTATACCAATTTTTTAGAAAATTCAATATTAATTATAAAAAATATATATATTTATGAATATAATGGCAAAAGTGCTACCAATGAGAGAATGTCGGTAAGAATTTTGATTTTTTTATTAGTGGTAAAAGTCCATAACAACTCCAAAATCAAAATTATAAAAAGATCTTTCACCTAAGAATCTGGAATAAGTTTGAGTAACATATGTCTAATATTATTTTATTTTATTTTACGATGGTAGCAAAGGAATTTAATTAAAATATTAAAGATAGAAAAAACACAATATAAATTCACATTGTACTTAAATATAAAAATTAATTAAAAGAGTTTTTATTATAAGTCAAATAAACTAGGAATAATCTCCACCAATCAAAAAACATCACATCAATTTCAAAGTCTTGACATGTTATTATGCCAAACCATCTCAAAACTAATTTAAAAAAAAAAATAGTTTTTAACCATCTCAAATAAGAATTTTAATTTTATTGAACAACTGTTCAAGTGACAACATCGTTGTTTCAAACAACATGTTTATTTTTTCCTACTAAATACACCAATTTCACCCGACCAAAACACATGAATGCTTTTTTAGTATTTTACAAAATAAGAGAAATCTATAAAAATGTCGTGTGATGACACACATTGTTGTGAAGAATATAATGGATGTCTATCCATTTAATTATGGCGGACTACACATCTCTAAATAACTCACATTTGAATAATAGATATTTTACATTTTCTTTTGACTCGCAATTCCTTGAGAATACCAAGGATTTTGGTCTATAATACTACGTCAAGCCAAATTATCATTTATTGGAAAGGACAAAGGTGTGAGTTACCCGGTCGTGAATGAGAATAAGTTGGGCAATGTTGGTGTTAGCAATGATGATGCCAATGACATTGTTGTTGTTGAAGATGACAATGATGATGTTGATAAAACGCTGGCCTTAGTCAGTGAAACGAAGGAATCCATTTTCTGACTCTATAGATGAATCTCGACAAAATTGTGAAGTGGTTGTACCAGAAACAAATCCAAATCTTCAACATGATATGCAATTCCTTAACTCCTCTTGGGATAACATGGTTCATCAGGAGTTGGCTAAACAAGGAATTTGAGACAATGTGGATAAATCTTTGGAGGTTGACTCACAAGGTTTCATGCAAGTAAAGTCTAAATCCAAGAGGAAATCTAAAAAAAAAGGCAGATATGAGTATTTATGCAACAAGGTTAAGGCCTGGTAGTGCAAACAATTCTCCATGAATTGTTTATTTTGGAATGTGAAAGGTTTAACCAACTCTCCCTCAAAATTAGCTCTAAAGAGGTTAGTGTCGAGTTCCAAACCTAAGTTTGTTTTCATTGCGAAACCGTGGATGGATAAAAATTGTTTCCCCATTCTTGGCTTTCTATAGTGAATATGAAATTCTTTGTTGTAAATACTAGGAATTATCTTTCACCCAATCTTTGGTGTCTACGTGATTCTGCTCTTTCTCTAAAGGTTCTGCACATCGACGATCAGCATGTATCCTTTACAATTTTGGTTAATGGTTTCACTATTGGGATTTCTGCAGTTTATGCATCCACAAATTACATCACTAGAAGGCGTTTGTGGAATTCTCTCCAGAATACCCTTCATAGTTTTAAAATTCCTTGGTGTTTTATAGGTGATTTCAACACGATTCTTGGACCGCATGAGTATGATGGCTCTTTCACTCCATCTCGGAGTCCTATGGATGATTTTGCTGCTTGGACTGATCAAAACCACTTTGTTCATATTCCTACTGCAGGTGCAAGATTTACATGGTCTAATGGCAGAAGTGGAATTCATTTCACTAGGAAGAGGCTGGATCAGGTTATATGTAATCAAGCTTGGATGGACTCTTGTGTGCATACTTCTTGCTTTACGCTCATCAAATATTGCTTTGACCACTATCCAATTCATCTTCATTTCAATTTTTAGGATTTTAAAATCAAGTCCCCTTTCAGATTTTTTCAAATGTGGACCACTCACCAAGATTGCGTCAAGGTGGTGGAGTCCTCTTGGAAATCAAAATTCACAGGGTACCCGATGTTTGTGTTGTCCTCTAAGTTGAAAGTTTTGAAGGAGAATCTCATGGAGTGGAATAAAGTTTGTTTTAGTAATGCGCACGATTTGGTGAAAAATGTTGAGCAGGTTTTGGTCAATATCCAACTGCGTATTGATGCCGAAGGTCATCTTGATTCCTTGGCTCTTCTTGAGAAACAGGCGCAAGCTAGTTTAGAGCAAACCTTAAGTATAGAAGAATTATTTTGGAAGGATAAGGGCAGGATTAATTGGCATTTGAATAGAGATAGGGATACGAAATATTTTCATCGGATTACCAAAATCAGAAATGCCTCTAACTACATTCACTATATGCTTGTTAATGGGGTCCTTGTCAACGATCAAGATCAAATATCCGAGCATGTCACCTCTCGCTTTGAGAATTTATTTGACAATTCTTCTATTTTGCAGGAAAATGCTCTAGTGGAGGATGTTATCCCTTGCCTGGTTACTGCAGAATCTAATTCATTGTTAACTTTTTTGCCCTCCCTTGAGGAAATTCAGAGTGCGGTCTTTAATCTTAATCGTGACAGCGTGTCTGGCCCGGATGGTTTTGATGCCATTTTTTATCAGACTTATTGGAGTATCATAAAAGAGGATGTTATCAACGTAACGTTGCCATTTTTTAAGGAAGGTTGGTTATCCCAAAACTATAATTCTAACTGTTGTGAAAAACGATGTCTTTATGCAAAGTATAAAACGGTTTCTTGATGATCAAGAACCAAAACAAGGGTTTAACGGAAAAGAAAACAAGAAGAAGAAGAAGAGAACAACAAGGATTGGGCAAATATAATTCTGTTTACTATTCACTTTCTCATTAAAGTTTACAAATGATTACAAGTGAATATCACAATTTGCCACACTCAACAAACTGAGTGTACTAGCCTATTTATAGACTAACTAGGTAACTTGCAGCCCAAGAAACCTAAACAATTGGATCCTTAACACAAGGCCCAATTCGACAGAATATAAACATTTCGACAGAATACATATAAGAACAGACTTCGATTACTATATGTAACTAACAGGCACCAGCATGTGAACACGCTTCGATGGCATGCTTGCCTCCTGTCGAAATACATGAAAGCTCTCCTTCGACGCAGATGAGTTCGACCCAAATCTCACAAATCTCCACATTGGATCTAACACAGCAACAAAGGGAAAAATAACTAGCTTTCATCATGCAGCTTTATCAACTGCATACAGTGGAAGAACTTGCAACTTGGCAACGTCTTGGTGATCATATCAGCAGCATTGTCTTCAGTCGAAACCTTCAGCACCTGGACTTCACCACGCTCGATTATCTCTCTGACGAAGTGCAGCCTCACATCGATGTGCTTAGTTCACTCATGATAAGCTGAATTCTTCGACAGGTGTATAGCACTTTGACTATCACATTTAACAGTGATACTTCGACCTTGAAGCTTCAGCTCCTTTGCAAAACCTTCAAGCCACAATTCTTCCTTCACAGCTTCAGTGAGGGCAATATATTCAGCTTCAGTGGTTGATAAGCCAACAACCTTCTGAAGCGTCGCTTTCCAACTGATTGTTGTGCCAAACATTGTGAAAACATATCCAGAAATAGACTTTCTGGAATCCATACAACCTGCATAATCAGAGTCAACAAATCCTTCGATTTCGACTATGCTATCACCACCACAGGCTCCACCATAAATCAAGACTCTTTTCAGAGACCCATTTATGTACCTGAGAATCCACTTTACAGCTTGCCAGTGCGCCTTTCCAGGATTGGCCATATACCTGCTCACAAGGCTCACTCCATATGCTATGTCTGGCCTCGTACAGACCATAACATACATTAAAGAACCCACTACACTAGCATATGGAATGCTATTCATATAGATTCTTTCAGCTTCAGTACTCGGATTTTGAGTAGTACTAAGCTTAAACTGAGGATTTGTAGGTGTCTCAACAGGCTTTGAATTCGACATACCAAACTTGTCGAGAAGCTTCCGTAGGTATGTCTCCTGAGATAAGCACAACTTCGACTGCTTTCTATCTCTCCGGATGTCAATCCCAAGAATCCTGGTTGCAGCTCCCAGATCCTTCATTTCGAACTCCTTACTGAGTTCAGCCTTCACCTTCGTTACATCCTCAACACTGTTGCTAGCTATGAGGATATCATCCACATACAACAACAACATAACAAGTGAGTTTCCAGGTCGAAATCTAAAGTAAACACAGTGATCGAACTGACTTCTACTGAAACCAATGTGTGTCATGAACTTGTCGAATCTCCTATTCCACTGTCGAGGAGATTGTTTCAGGCCATACAAAGACCTATTCAGCTTGCACACACAATCTTCTTTACCCTTTTCTGCATACCCTTCAGGTTGACGCATCAGGATCGTTTCATCTAGATCACCATACAGAAATGCTGTCTTCACATCCATTTGCTCAAGTTCCAAATCGAACTTTGCCACCATGGCCAACAACATTCGAATGGATCTATGCTTTACAACAGGTGAGAACACATCATTGAAGTCGACTCTTTCTTTCTGAGTGAACTCCCTAGCAACCAGCCTCGCCTTAAAGCGCTTCGACATCACTCCTTCGATTCCTTCCTTGACCTTGAAAATCCACTTACAACTGACTAACCTTGCTCCTGCAGGTTTCTCAATCAGCTCCCAAGTGTTATTATCATGAAGAGATTTCATCTCGTCATCCATGGATTTTCACCATTTAGTCTTGTCTCGACTCCTTATAGCTTCCTTGTAATCTCTAGGTTCTTCGTCAAGTACCTCACTTGCAGATATTAAGGAAAAAGCTATAAGATCTGCATAACCAGGTCTCTGAGGTGGCTTAATGACTCCTCTCGACCTATCTCTTGCCAGTAAGTAGTCATCGACAGTTTCCTCAACCTCTTCAGCATCTTGCTCTTCGACTTCATCAGGGCTATGCACTTCAGCATCACAATGCTCCACCTTAACAGGCATCTCTACCTGTTCCAGCTCATCTTCAGAGAATTTTGCACTTCGACAAACATCACCAGTTTTCTTGAAAGCCATTTCGACCTCATTGAAAACTACATCACGACTTGTGATACATCTTCTGTGACCTGGTTCTAGGCACCACAGCCTATAACCCTTGACTCCCTCAAGATATCCAAGGAACATGCATCTTAGAGCTCTAGGTTCGACCTTGTCTTGCCTAATGTGAGCATAGGCTAAACAGCCAAATACCCTCAGTTTGTTGAGATCTGGTGGATGACCCGACCAAACTTCTTCAGGTCTCTTCATTCCCAACGCAGTCGAGGGACATCTATTTATCAGATAAGCTGATGTCGAAACAGCCTCCGCCCAAAACACCTTCTTCAATCCAGCACTAACCAACATGCATCTAACCCTTTCAAGGATTATTTGATTGAATCTCTCAGCTAAGCCATTTTGTTGAGGAGTACCTGCTACAGTTTTATGCCTTGCAATCCCAGACTCAACACAGTAACTGTCGAACGCTTCGTTGCAGAATTCAAGGCCATTGTCGGCTCTCAACCTTTTAACCTTTCTGCCAGTTTGAGTTTCGACCAGAACCTTCCAACTTTTGAAATTCTCAAAAGTTTCATCCTTCGTTTTCTGAATGAATACCCATAGCTTTCTGGAATAGTCATCAACGATGGATAGAAAATACCTTGCACCTGAGTATGAAGGATTCCTTGCAGGCCCCCAAAGATCAGCATGAATGTAATCAAGGGATCCATGTGTTCTTTGCTTGCCTTTGTTAAACTTCGCCCTACAGGATTTACCAAATACACAAGATGCACAAAACTCCAGCTTTTCAACTTTGTCACCTCCTAGTAGGTTCTGCTTCCTCAATTCGACCAGGCCTCTTTCGCTGACATGGCCCAATCTCACGTGCCATAATTCTGTCTTCGACATAGGTTTCGTGGATACAACATTTGTCAAACCACTTACAACCTCAGCCTCAAGGGTATACAAGCCTTGGTTTTTCACGCCTCTCAAGACTTCCTTCGACCCTTTCATGACTTTCAGGATACCTTGCTCTCCTTTGAAAACATATCCCTTTCTGTCGAATTCACCAAGAGAAATTAAATTCCTCTTAAGATCAGGTACATACCTAACCCCAGTCAATAGCTTTATTGACTCATCATGGAGCTTGAATCTAACAGATCCAATACCTGCAATCTTGCAAGCTTTATTGTTCCCCAGCAGCACTGATCCTCCATCTTGATCACATAATTCTTCAAACACATTCTTGTTTGGAGTCATATGCTAAGTACATCCAGAATCCATAATCCGCTCTTCGTAAGAGTTGCTGCTCGACACCATAAGGACATCAGATGATTCATAACCATCTTGCACAATAGTTGCATTCCCATTGTCCTTACCTCCATGATTATTCAGGCGCTCAGGGCACACCTTTCTTGTATGACCCTCCTTCTTACAGTGATAACATTTGATACCAGACATATCACCACCATAAAACTTCTGCTGAACCTTTCCTTTCTTCTTGTCAAACCTACCATCTTTCTTCGACGGTCTTCCTTTCACGGACAACCCTTCGCCAACTGATGAAGGTTTCTGCTCCTTTCTTTCGTTCAAGTCCTTTGAATGCAAGGTTGCTTGAACTTCTTCAAAGGTCAGGGACTCTCTTCCATACAAGAGAGTTTCTTTGAAGTGAGCATGCGATCTTGGCAAAGCACACAACAACAACAATGCTTGATCTTCATCATCAATCTTCACATCAATGTTTTCACGATCAAGAATCAGCTTGTTGAAAGAATCCAACTGCTCAGCCAAAGCTTTGTCTTCATTCATCTTGAACGAATACAAGGCTTGCTTCAGGTAAAGACGATTCACCAACGACTTGGTCATGTACAAGCTTTCAAGCTTCACCCATAATCTCGAAGCCGTCGTCTCCTTTGACACCTGCCGGAGAACCTTATCACCAAGGCTCAACAATATTACGCTGTGTGCTTTCTCGATCATTGTCGTCTTTTCTCTTTCCGTCAACGCAGCATCCATGGCTGCAATTCCCTTCAACGCTTCCAAACATCCCTGCTGCACCAGTAGGGCTTTCATCTTCAAGCGCCACAGACCGAAATCATTCACTCCGGTGAACTTTTCAATCTCATACTTTGTTGAAGCCATCTCCTCCACGCTCACCGCACCAATTTGTTGTGAAAAACGATGTCAACACCTCTCCACATACTTTCATTTGATTCACCAGCTTTGTAACTCTGGTGAAGAAATTTGTAATACTTTCATTGTCTTCCATTTGAAGCAACTCATAGGTTCTCTTGTGAGTTTGTAACCTCACCTCTTTCACCTTCTCTGCGCCTCCAAATGACTTTTCAAGAATCTCTCATGCTTCCTTTGTTGATTCTGCATCGCTAACCTTTCCAAAGTTATCTGGATCAACACATTGATGGATTATAAACAGCGCTTTATAATCTTTCTTCTTCAATTCTTTGTGTGCAGCCTTTTCTTGATCCGACGCGTTCTCCCCAAGCGGTGTTACTCCTTCCTTCACAAGATCCCAAAGATCTTGATAACAGAAAACCACCTTGATCTGCTTGCACCAATTCTCATAATTATCTTTCTTGAGAATTGGTAGGGTCGCCGGAAAGTGCCCATTTGAATGATTTATAGCCATCACGATTTTCTTCCTTGAATCGCAACCGGAGCTCTAGATACCAGATGTTGGAAATTCACCACAATCTATGGTGATTTCGCTACAATCTTGATCTCAAGATTGTTCAACAACCCACAAACACACACGTAATGACAATGAAAAATATGAAGAACAAGAATAGCAAGGAAGAAAAGAGAGATAAGAGAAATATTTGGAGAAAATTGTCACCCACGAACTGTGGGATTTTTCTTGATATTGATCACTTGCTAAAACTCCAACTGTGATTGTTACAAGTACTGTGATAGTCTTCGCTACTTGATATTTTTCTCAATTCTACAAAGTATTTATTTATAGACTTAGATTTACAAATGCACAGAACTCTAAAGACCAAAAATATCAAATCTAATCTAAATCATATCAAATCTAATCAAAACCAAATCTGTGAAACAAACTGTTTCGACACACTGACTGTTTCGACTTCGACGTATTTAATAATACTTCGATTTCGACACACTTAGACACTAGGAATTACAATTTAACATTTTTTTCATTTATCTGAATATCACATGATTTTTTTTTCTTAAAATTGAAATCTTATACTAATTTGTTTTATAATGATTATGTAAATTATATGAACTAATATAATTAGTTCATATAGATTGATAAGTTAGCGAGTAGACTTTAGCTAGTTGAATTCTAATTTGGTTCGTGAACACCTCTAATGAAAGTGCCAACTTATTTGGTATGCACTTAAAAGGTACGAACTAGTCCTAGCTTGGTGGACAAACATGAAGGCAAGTCCCATCCAATTTGCCCAAACAAAAGGCAAAAATGAGTTGGCCAATTCCAAAATGAAGAACACTTGGATGAAACCAACCCGGCCACGCTATGGCTGGATGGTATATCCTTTGTTAACTTTCTATTTTCAATTTTTAATATTCTTAATATTTTTAATATTCTACTATTTTATATGAGACTCATTTTTAAAGTAAGAGACTCATATGTGTTTCTCGTTAAAATATTAAGTATCAGAAGGATAATGTTCATAACACTTTTTCATCATTTGTTTGGTTTTTGGAAGAATATGATCATTCATAAATATATGTCTATAAGGAAAGTCGGTGGATTTTGTTTAATATAGAAAAATAAAAAATAAAATAAAATTTTAAAAATATCTATTAAATCAGATTTCCAAATAATTTTTACAATAATATTTTATGGTAGAGGCTCCGCAAAATTTAATATTTCTTTTTTATTAAAAGTGTTATAATTTATAGAATGGCAATGAAAATGAGTTTAAGGTTTGCTTATAAATTAGATCACCAAACCGGTTTGTTGTTTCCTTCTTATAGTCATATAAAAGTAAGTGACAAACAATCAATAAAAACTATGGCAAGGGTTTTCAATGTATACAAATAAATAAGGTGCAGAATTTAAGAAAACCTCCGGATATTATTTACAATTTTATAAGAGAAATGTTTAATGCACCTTAGATGTTTTTTAGACACTACATTAAATTTTAAAAATATTTCTTGATTTCGGAAATGCATCTTAAGACGTATCTATTATACACTTAACGCATGTCATTCTGAGTGACGCCCTATAAGTAGAGTAATTTTAATTTCAGAGATGCGTCTCCGAAATAATCTGTTAAAAGAAACAGCTGCATGATCCCACAGCCATTGTTGCCATTGTTATTTTTCAACACAAACCCTTCACCAAAAATTCCTTCATTCTCGATCATTTTTTCACTCCAAATCTTCATTATTTTGGTTCATCACATCATAGAGAAAGTAAAAGAAGATAAAATTTCAGGTAAAGATCTTTTATTTTCCACTGTATTGCTCACATTAATCAAGCTTTTTTTTATAAAAAAAGAGCGTTGTGTCTGGAAGTGTATCTCTTAAACGAGTATGAACTTGTCCGGAGACGCATCTCCGGAAGTAGTCTGTTTTCAGCAGCGGCGCTTATATATTATTATGGTTTTAACTATTTTCATTAGATATGATGCACCCCGATATTTTTCCAAAACAAGTTGTTTCTCTAAATGTCCACGGTGTTGTTGTGAAGCAACCAATTTAAAAATGATCAAGAGTTTGAATCTCGTGACCAAATGCTTCAATGGATTCGTATGGAGGCCTCTAAACTTGGATTTGGTGTGGTTATCGGAAGGTCTGATAATGGTTTGGATAAAAGATGTGCTTTTGTGACAATGACATGCGAAAGAAATAGGAAATATAGAACCCCTCTCCGGAATTTTAAAAAAGACAACACTGGTTCAAGAAAATGTGAGTGTCTGTTTAACGTGTGTGGTTACATGTTGGCATACAAAAACTGGAGATTTAATGTGATATGTGGTTTGCATAACCATTATTTGTGTGAAAAATTAGACGGTCATCCTAGTGTGTGTCGGCTCATGCCGAAATAGAAAGAATGGGTTGTTGACATGAAATTGAATTTGGTTCCACCGAAAAATATGCTTGCAACATTAAAACAGAAACGACCCGAAAATATATCAAATATCAAGCAAGTGTATAATATTCGATACCTTACTAACAAGGCACTTAGGGGGGTTGAACTGAAATGCAACAACTGTGAAACGGTTGGATGATAACAATTACGTGTCTAGGTACCGAACGTGCGAGGATGGAGTTATTGTTAGAGATATATTTTGGACTCATCTTGTTTCCATAAAGTTGTTTAACATGTTTCCTACGATGCTCATACTTGATTCAACCTATAAGACCAACAAGTATAGACTTCCATTATTGGAGATGGTTGGTGTTACCTCAACTGAGAAGACATATTCCGTCGGTTTTGCATTTCTTGAGTGTGAAAAAAAGGACAATTTTACTTGGGCCTTAGAGGTGTGTCGGACACTGTTGAAGGACCAAGGTGAGATGTTTAAAGTGATTGTTACCGACCACGATACCTCCTTGATGAATTTGGTTGAAAAGGTATTTCCTTCTTCTAATGCATTACTTTGTAGGTATCACATAACAAAGAATGTGAGAAGTCGGGTTAAACCCACGGTAGGGATGAAACAGATAGAGTCTGAAGATGGAAAAATGGTGAAGGCGGGTGTGATTGTGGAAAAAAATAATGGATGCATAGAATCGTATATTAAATTATTCCATAAAAGAACTACATGTCGATTCCGTTATACATTTCAGGAAAGTGTGTGAAAAGTATCCAGATTTCTTAAAATATGTTGAAAGCACAATTCTTGACTAGGTGAAGGAGAAAATTATTTGTGCATGGACTGATAATGTTAGACACCTTGGAAATACAACAACTAACAGAGTTGAGTCTGCCATGGTACATTGAAAAATTGGTTGGGAATTAGTAAGGGAGATTTGTGTAGAAACTGGGACTCCGTGAACCACATGATTCAAAACCAGCATAATGAGGTACATACATCATTTGGTCAGAGTATCACAGTTTTGGAACACAGATTTAAAGACAACACTCTATATTCTCACTTGGTCGGTAATATTTCTCGGGCGGGTTTGAATTACATTTTTCACGGGGCTAAACGAGCTGGTAATGTAGGCTCCGATGGCACAAAGTGTGGATGCACAATTGTGAAAACATATGGTCTCCCATGTGCTTGTGTTATTGCTAAAAAGGTAAAAATTGGTGATCCAATAAGAATGGACGAGGTTTGCACTCATTGAAAGAGACTTAGGTTTGATGATGATGGTCTCATGAATGATGGTAAATCGAATATATCTATTTTGACCAAATGGAAAGTGATACAAAAGAAATTTTTGAAAGCCGATGACAACATGAAACTTCACATCAAAGAACAATTAAGGAATATTGTCTATCCAGAAATAACCGACATGAAATCGCCCTGTCAACCAGTAAAAACAAAAAGTGCTCCGAAGAAAATGAAGCCTACACCGAATGACAATTAGACTACAGGGTCTCCTTCATATTTTGAACATGTTGACAAAGTTTTTCCCGCCTCACCAACTCCAAAATCTCAAAAAAGTGTTGTCAAAGGAGCTCGCATTAACATACCACCTCCTTCGCCGCCTCCACCAAAGATTTCATTCATCAACGAGATGCTATTTTTTATGCACAAATACATCGAGCGGGTCGTCAATGTTGTGAGGGACGGTAATTGCAGTTACCTAGCAGTTTCGGCTTTTATTAGTAAAGTAGAAGATAGTCATACACTTATTCACCATCAACTTATCTAAGAGTTGAAGACGCTTAAAGAACCATACACACGGTTGTACGAAAAGAAAGAAAAATTCAATTAAGTTTATGAGTCTCTTGTTCATTGCCTTAGCGGTCCGACACTAGAGGCAAAACGAACGCGCTTCTCTGAAATGGGTCATCTAATAGCATGTGCTTATGATATAGTGGGTGTTGATCTGCATGATACAGTTTTTCAGAAACTTTTTTTCCACTGCGCACCCCCAACCTCAAAATCTAAATGATTGTATCATGTGTATTGAATGACTTTCAAAATCAAGTCATTTTGTTCAAGTTTACTTGAAACCGGGATGTCCTATACCACTTACATCACCAGAGTGGACGACTTATTCAACCACAAAAGCCAAGACTTGGCCGGTTCATTTTATGAAAAGGATGCAAGAATTTGAGAAATTAACAACATTGAAAAAGAATCAAATGCACAAAAGTCCAAGGGGGTACCACCCATAGATTTAGTCGGCGACAAATGTTTCAATTCGTTTTAATTTCTTGTTTAACTGAACAAATAAATGTATGTAATTGTGTCTCAATATAAATGAAGTGTAACATATTCAACATTTTTTAATATTGTGTCTTAATGCATTTTTTTATCTTCTCCATAGCAACATATGTTCTTTTGTTAGAAAAAAAGGTTTTGTTTTAAGGGTTCTGTTTTGGAACTAGTTTAGGAGAAGTTCCGGAGATGCATCTCCAGAACAAGATAATAGGGTGCGGAACTGGAGATATATCTCTGAAATCAGCTTGCCAGTTATTGAGTCGTCCATATTGATCAATGGCTTCTATAAATTAAAGTGTTCTTATGTTATATTTCACACAAACTGAAAATGTCTCAAATGTCACAAATAAACATCAACTAGTATGTCGCAAATGTCTCCTTCTCCAGCTCTACACCCAAGCAGACGTTTAAGCTCACCGATTTCACCTCCCTCGAATATATCAAAGACGAAATCCACCATCTCCTACCTTACGGAGACAATTGAAGGATTGTGAAGCTTGAGTGTCGTTCACCGTTGGTTGACAACGAACAAAAGATTGAGTTTAACAAATTTGAGCTCAAGACGCAAGCAAATGTAAGGACTATGTGGAATAAATATTTCCGTTCCGAAACAAAAGTTTCGCTTGAGTTGGAAGCGACGATTTTAAGATCGATCGAAGATATTATGAAGATCTTGAAGCGTCCACCTAGATATTGAAGTAATACTGCATTTTATGTTTAAATGATCTATGTAAACCTAATTTTATTTTATGAATCTTAATTTTATTTTGAAAAATTACATGTTTTTGGTGCTACTACTGATCTGTCTGTTACGGAAATGTAACTACAAAAACTTTTCTCTGGAATAAAATAAACTAAATAATAGGGTGTAACTTAGAAAGGTCTTTGTTGAGTGTGTGTTGGAGTGAGTCTGAAGATGTATCTCCGAAAACTGAGGACATTTTTAAAATTTTGCGTGATGTCTAAGAAACATATAGGGTGCATTGAGAAATCCTCTTTTATAAAATTCACTGGGTGCCAGGGCCAGCCCAATAGTTATTGGGGCCTAAGACAAATTTTATAATCTTTTTTTAAATTAATAATAATAATAATAATAATAATAATAATAATAATAATAATAATAATAATAATAACTTTATGTAAATTTTAAGTTTTTGAGTTTTTTAATATGTAAAATTACTAATTAATTTTTTACATTTCATTTTCAACTATTATTAAGGCTAATTATTGAGAAATTATTAATTTCAAAATAAAATTTATTAAATTTGATATTTGAAAATTTTCTTTCTAAAAACACAATCGTTATAGAAAAAAATGGTTAACAATAATATATAAATAATAAACATATTTTTAAAAGAATAAAATATTGTTTATAATTAAGGATGACTAAGCACTACTACGAAAAACCCATTTAACAACGGTTGGAAATGACATATAATGACGGGGGCGAAGGCGTTGTTATGTAGAGTGTTGTTGTATATGATGTACGTACAATGACGGCGGTTCGGGAACCGTTGTTGTATTCCAGTTTGCGCGCACCATTTCACGACGGTTAGTTTAGTCAACCGTTGTGATATACTAAACTGTGATCTGGTTCGATTCTCAGCAACAACATTTTTTATTTATATTAGCGTTTGACATACAACTACGGATAGGTTTATAACCGCTGCCAAAAACAGACTGTTTTAAATATCAAATTTATCTGTGTATCAAATTATCCCATAATTTATCCTGTCAAAACAGCTTCTGTTTACATGCAAACACAATATGTGCATCAAACACAATTCTTCCTATATTGTATCCTTATAAATGAATCACAGAATTTACATCAAAAGAAATTTACATCAAAAGCTAAATGAATCAGAGAATTAAACTGCTAACATTGTTTAAATCAAAAGCCAATATTATTGATTTCATTATGTGCATCAAAAGCCAAAACTATTGTTCACATTATGTGCATCAAAAGCAAAAAAATATGTGCATCAAAAAATATTGCTGATATATCATACAGCATGAGCAGAACCCTTAAGCTGATTGTGGATATACGCCCAACGTTTACGAAGATCCACAAAGTCCTCAAGGGGGAATGGGGTTTCGTCGTTAAACATCTACATAAGAGCAAAAAATTGAAGATACATCATGCATGATAATAATTCAATAGTCAACTTATATATTAATATATGTAAACATTTTATGGCATATATTACCGTATCCCATTAATCAACAGTGCCGACAAGGACGATGTTTAACATATGTTTCATGATAAAATACCCACACTCGTAACTCCCGCGTTGTTTCCTCGTCTACAAATTACATGAATATAAAAACATGAATACAACCACACATGCATGAATGTAAATGAAATAAACAGGTAATCGGGCCACTTACTTTAGGAGCAAGGTATGTGGGCTTTTTTCTAACATTCCTCAATATATTAACTTGCTCCACAATACTGCACATTGAAAATTGAATTAAACATATTATATGATAAACTAATTACAATTAATGCCAAAGAAAATGATATTAAACAAAGACACTTATGTTAATACAAGATCTTTCATTGGTTTGTGGAGTGGATCGTGCAAGAAACACAGTAATTTCACCTATTTGTCCTAAACGATATTACGATCAATTGCCAATGACCACTGAATGAACACGAGAATATATATATATATATATATATATATATATATATATATATATATATATATATATATATATATATATATATATATATATATATATATATATATATTATTAGTTGTTACTAAAACAAAACTAAATATAGAATATAGAAATAAATTACAACAATACTAACCTACATAGGAATGATACAAGGTAACATTCTTTTCCTCCGTCATTTAGCCGGCTTTTTAAGTACTTTTCTCTGATATTTTTATCATTATACGCCCAAGCAATAAAACTTGGGTCCAAGATTCCATATGTACTTGATTTATTCAATTCTATACAAACACGGTGAATGTACCTAAATGGTCAAAGAAAATGAATAAATTAAGGGAGAAAATACAAAAAATTATAATGTTCTATAATGACATGTATATTCGACTATATACTTACGTGCACCAAACTTGCAAAATAGATAAGTCAAGCCACTTATATTCTGCGAGAAAATCCCTCACATCTTCAGGAGTGTAATACACTAAATCCAATTGTGGGCAATGTTCTAGCGTGAGGGGCTGCGCAAGGTCTGTTGTTGAAATGTAGTAGTATAAACTTGTTATTTCATTTGGACTAGGGTCCAATATCCCATTGCAGTTATCTACAGGTGGGGGTGTGGGAGGGGGCTGTACAATTACTCCCTTTTGTAGAAGCGTGATTTACGACACTTCTACTTGGAGTTTGATCTTCACTAACGCAACAACAATCTTCATTAGTTCGTTGTTCGAGACTTTCACTTAATCTCTACATCATAACATTCAATTAGAACGTAAAACAAAAAAAAAAGCACAATATATTCAATTAGAACATATAATATATATCATACAAAAATAAGCGCGATTTACGATACATACCGAATACATCTCTTGTAACCTTTCCACTTCTTTCTCCCTTTTTTCCCTCTCCTCCTCAAACAACCTCCTTTGCTCCGCCAATTGCTTCTCAACATTATCAATCTTTTGTCGTTGAGCAAGAAATTCAGCGGCTTCGGTGCTTCTTCTTTGAGATCCAAAGTATGACCTCAAGCCGACACCATCTCCAACACCATGGACACGGCCTCTATGCTCAGCTGTTCCGATAGCTTCGACTAATATGTCATATCGTGCTTCCGGAACAAATGTGCCTTCACGGGCCGCCACAACCAAGTTATCCTACACAACATGAGCAACTTAATTACATAAGCAAACGCATTTAAATAACAACTCACCATGAGCAATTTACATAAGCAAACGCATTTAAACAAAACATATACTTACAATTTTCTCAGCAACTACTCTTGAAGCCTCATAGGTGTACTCTCCATTAGGTCTTAATCGAGCCCTCTTCCATTTCTCATGTCTTGAAGGTGGAGATGGAATGTCACCATCTCCTCCTTCTTGTAGTTTTTCTTGCAGGATCCTCTTCTCAAGTTTCCTGTAACCCCCACGAGACAATCTATGGGGGTACATGTTTTTCACCTTGTTCTGAATTCCCACTTCGCTTTTAGCCTGTTATTAACATAGTGAAAAATGTGTATGATTAGTATCTATAACTCATTAACATAACATTATAGGTTACATAAGACTACTAGTACTAACCTTGAATTCCTCAGAACGGTGTTTCTTCGCAAACTTGTGTCACACCTTCTTCGATAAAAAAACTATACCGAATCCATGGAGGTTGAAGACCGCTCTTAGGCTTCGTAATATAGTCAGTCGTGAGCCGTGACTTAAATCCCCTCCAACGAACACCGGCATAAGTTATCCACTTTCTTTTCAATTTTGAGTCATCGGTAAACTCAAAATTCAACTACATTAAATCAATATATAACTATGAATTAGAAACTATAGGTAGTGATATCAAATATATGAAAATTATAGTATGAAATACCTTAACGTCTGTCCATAAGCTGTCTTTGACATTACCATCCACTTCTCTCCAATCATCAATCAGTATACTGACTTTGCTACGTGCAAGGAACGCAACATAACTCCTAAAAGTAGCGTAATGTGGACAATCCATTAATTTGTAGTGCGAATCAAACTCGATCGGAATTTTTGCACCAGATGAGTTGCGGACTGATGTGAACTGGGGCATCATTGTGACACCTCTTTGTGATCTTTTCGTTTGACTTTCATTGGCTAACCTTTCATTTGTTTGAGTTTCTTCGCTGGTTTCTGATGAAGAACTCGACAAGGTCGACATCTAAGTTCAAAAACAACAACAACAACATGAACAACAATGGCAAAAGAGTTTACTGTAGATGCATGGGGAAAATATTTTACGCACCCTAAACGTTACTATGAAGTAAACGATGTTGGTGTTGGTGTTGGTGTTGTCTTCCTTCCTTACGACAACGACGGTGACGATGATGACGACAATGTTGGTATGTGCGTAATCTTCTATTTTCTTCACTATCGTGACGATGATGACGAAAATGACAACAAATGGATACTGATGATGCAAGCTTTGGTGGAATCGTGTATTGTTTCACAGTATTGAAGGTTAGGGTTTAGGGTTGAAATCGTGTAGCGTTTTGTCTGGTTTCTATTTTCAATGGAATCGAAATAAGGATACTGAAGAGACAATGAGACTACCTAGTTTGGAGACTATTGAAACACTACTGCGACGGTCAAGAATTTACACCGTTATGATATATTATTTACATAATGAAATTTCATATGAAAGCGCCAGAGTTATTTTTAGAATTAAAAATTAAAAAAAAACATACAAAATATATCACAACGGTGTATATAAACAACCGTAGTCATAACTTTTAATTTTTTTAATTAGAAGTAAATAAAAAAGTAAATGCGCGCTTTAACATAAAATGAATAATATATATGAATACGCTGAGGTTCGAACACATGAAAGCTTGAAGGTATCACTACGGTTGATTTATCAACCGTTGTTATATACAGATAATCACCACGGTTGGTTTATCAACCGTTGTTATATACAGATAAGTTTTATTCAATAAACAAATGAAATACAACCGCGCCTTAGTTTAGATATGTCACAACAGTGTAGGGATGAAGCGTTGTGAGCATGGCGTCGTTGTTTACGCGTTTTGTAGTAGTGAATTAATAAAAATTTAGAATCTAAAAATGTATTCCTCTTAATGTTTTACATTTAAAAAAATTATATTGATTAGTGTATTATTTAATATTTGTATTATTTTTAAAAAAAAATTATAGTTGTATTAAATCTACTTTAGAATTCGTCACTGTATTTTTTATTATATTTGTTTAAATCTACTTTAGAATAAAGTGATTGTTTTGTCTCTTATATATGAATTAATTAATTTATATATGTTTTTGAAATTTTAATAATTTAGTTGACAGTAATCTCATTCAATTATTTTTTTCTATGGATTACACCTTTATGCACATTAATAATGGTTATATAAATTAATGCAAAAAATATTTATACGAAAATGACATTCTAAAAGAATTTTACTATTATAAATCTGTGGGGAGATATTTAACTTTTATTTTAATCAGCTATAATATAAAGAAAATAGGTGATAATGATGAATTGAAAATATAAAACTTTTTATATTAATTATAAATAATAATTAATTTTATATAAATGTTCACCATTGATGTGTTTTAGATTTACTAATAATACTTTTATATTCATTAACGCATCACTGATATTTTTGTTGGGAAAGAAAAGAACTAAAGTTCCAACCGTATAGCAGATTTTGTATAGTCAGCATACAATATATTTAAACGACATAATTAGTCACTGGGTCCCTTAACTTTGAGCGAAGTTTCGCTTTAGTCTCTGAAGTAAAAAACGTTACATAATAATCCTTTAATTTAAGTTCCGTTAAGAATTTTGGTCCTTTCTGTTAGTTTGTGTCAAAAAAACATTAGTTTGTGTGAGCTGGCATGCCATGTAGGTGAATTTAGAAGTCCACATCAGCATATGCATATGTAACGTACATAGGGTTCCATTTCTTCATCTTCTTCTTCAGTCGTCTTACATCTTCATCTTCATATCAGGGATAAATCCCTCTCTTCCATCTTCCCTCTATTTTCTTCCATTATCTTCTCCAATTTAGGAATTAGGGTTCAATGTCAAAGGGTGCAAGCAATGCCTCAACTTCAAACAACCATAGTTTTAGTACAGCTGGTTCTTTGATTCATAGAAACAAGAGAATCGAGTGCTTTTGTCAAGATGAAAGTGTTCTTAGAACAGTGAATGATGTGAACAGTGTCAACAAGGGGAGAAAATTCTGGGGTTGTAGAAATTACAGAAACCACATTGAAAAAGGTTGTAATTTCTTCAAGTGGTTGGGTGAAGAGTTTGTTGATGAATGAAATTTGAAGATTGAAAGACAGAAGAAGAAAATTAACAATTTGAGGAATGAAGTTATCTACACTAGAGGATGGCTCAAAGTGTCCATTGTTGTTGGTATTGTTAGCTTAGGGTTGAACCTTGTGTTTGTAACAATGTATCTCAGTTAGTGTTAGGGTAGTTCAAAGATATGTTGTTATGTTGGTAGTTATATGGTTGAAGCTTGTGTTTGTAACAAATTGACGAAGTTGTTTAATGAATAATGTAATATTATGTTGTTTCAATGAATGATGTATTGTTATGTTTTTTCAATGAATGATGTCTCAATATCCAACCTGTAAAAAATGCAGACTAATGAACAAGAAATTGTGGAAACAAAATGTAACATAACTTGGCATCATAAGCCATTCCAATATTCATTAACACCATCAAAGTTGATACATAATAGGTTTATTAAGAGAAGGCCATTATAAGGCATTACATAACAGGTTCCAAAACAAAAGCCAATGATAAGGCATTACATAACAGGTTCCAAAACAAAAGCCAAATTATAAGGCATTACATAACAGGTTCTATTCCAAAATGTGCATTAACCAAAAACCAAAGAGACAAGCCATTAAATGGCATTACAAAATCTTAGTAGACAGATTAATAAAGACCATGGTTGGCTGGAAACAGGCTTGCCACCCTTATAAAGTTTTTTTCTTAGTTTTGGGTGGTGGTGGCTGTCTTGTAACAGTTGGTGGCTGACTTGTTGCAGTTGGTGGCTGACTTGTAACAGTTGGTGGCTGACTTGTTGCAACAGCTTGTGATGGTTGCTGAGTTGCTGCATCATGTGGTGGTTGGCTTGCTGGAACATGTGATGGTTGCTGATTTGCTGTATCCTGAAGTGGTTTACTTGCTGCAACTTGTGATGGTTGACTTGAATCAGCATGTGATGATACCTGACTTGGTTCTTGTTGTTGTGGTAGTTTACAAGTGGCCTTGTTGTGACCATCCTTGTGTTAGTCTATGCAAACAGTTAGACATTTAAAAGTAATGTTCAACAACTCAAGCATGTTACCTCACAATCCAATGATTGGTTTTCTGTGATTCCTTTTCCATCCTCTTCTTGATGTTAGGCAGTATGATACCATCATATTTAGTAATCTTTTGCCTATTGGATTCCCACCTTTGCATTAGGTATACTCTAATTTCCTCCAGCATTGTGATAATGGGCTTGGATCTAGCAGCTACAAACACAGAATTAAAGGCCTCTGACATATTGTTAACCAAAGTGTCACAACCCGAGCTTGGCTGAAACCTTGATTTGCTCCAGACTTGGTAAAATTTGCAAACTCCCTAGAAAATTCACCAGAATGATGAACAACACACTTAAACCTACTCTCCATGACCTAATAAACCTACATATAGTATCAAAAGTACTAAGTAAGTTAGGTATAGAAGAAAGTTAACATTTTTTAATCGTATTCGTTCAAGTTCGTACCTTAGGGTTTTTTATGTAGACGAATGACATAAAGAAGTTATTCTTCTTCGTTCTACTTCAATGGAGGGTTGTTCTTCAGCCTTCGTAAACGCCGTCTTCAGTTTACTACGTCTTCAGTGTTCTTCGTTCTTCTGCCTTCGTATCTTCGTCTTCAGTGTACTCCTTCTTCAAACAAGTTTTGTTGTTTTTTGAACCTGAGCTTTCACTAACAATCTAAGCATACCCTAAAACTTTTCATCTCCTTAATATGACTGTTAAGTCTAATACAATATCCACCTCATCCATTAAAACAATTACAGAATATCCAACTAAGCAATATAAAGTCCAGCAAGGAAATTTCTAACGTTTTCCCAAGCAAAACTAACGGAAAGGACTGATATATGTAACGGAGTATAAGTTAGTGTACCATAATGTAATTTTTTTTTGTTAAGGGACCAAAGCGAAATAATGACTAAAGTTAAGGGACTAAAAGAGGTATTAAGCCTATTTAAACTTATACTTATTTATTTTGTATTGTCAGCATACAATATATTTAAACTTACAACAATGTTATATGCGTACACCTCCTTACACCTATACTGGATGTATTGTTCACAAATACGGTGAAGAGTGTCGTAAATAATGAAATCGTACATAAATAGTGGTGTGAACAATGCCATATGCATGAACAGTACCCATGAACAGTATCTATGAACAATACATAAATAATGACTTTAAATAGTACATTAAAGTTGGTTAATAAACTTTCAGGTATAAAAATAACTTTTAGTAGTAAAACAAAGTTGATTAATACAATATAAAAAGTTGGTTAATGAAGTTATAAAATTGGTTAATAAAATGCCCAGATATAAAAAAAATAATGAATTTTTATATTTTAAAAAATAAATTATTTTATTATTATAATATTTTCTTGTTTACCGTATTGGTGAACAGTAAAATACGGTGTAGTGTATATGTTAGTGTAAGAATAATATTCTCTTAAACCATCAATGCTTAGTTACACCCTCCTTACACCTACACCGTATGCACTGTTTACAAATACGGTGAGCAGTGTCGTGAACAGTGAAATCGTACATAAACATTGGTGTGAACAGTGTCATGTGAACGATGCCATATGCATGAACAGTACCTATGAACAGTGTCCGCAAACAATACATGAATAGTGACTTTTAATTGTAAATTAAAGTTGGCTAATGAAATATAAAAGAATTGGTTAATAAAGTGATGAAGTTGATTAACAAAAGCTCAGATATTAAAAATAATTTTTACTAGTAAAAACAAATTTGGTTAATACAATGTAAAAAATTGGTTAATGAAGTTATGAAGTTGGTTAATAAACTTTTAGATATAAAAATAATTTTTAGTAATAAAACAAAATTGATTAATTCAATGTGAAAAGTTGGTTAATAAAATTATAAAATTGGTTAATAAATGCCCAGATATAAAAAAATTAATTTTTATATTTAAAAAAATTTATTTTATTATTATAATATTTTAGTGTTTACCATATCCGTGAACAGTAGAATACAGTGTATTATATATGTTAGTGTAAGAATAATATTCTCTTAAACTTATTTATTATGGCCATTTTATTGAAAACTAATAAATATTATTGAATATAAAAAGTGAAAAAAAAAAAAAAAAAAAAAACAACATTTTAGAGTCCCCAACAAAAGTTGCATGTTCCTAGAAAGGTGCTTGGTGGGCACAAGTGCACAGTGATAGATTTATATAAACTCTGTTAGTATAAAAAACTTATTTGGCGTTTATAACAAATGTTATCAAAATAAACACTTAGGAGTATAAAAAAACTTGTATTAGTTGTTTTTCTAATAAAAGATAAAGTAAATTTGTTTTTATATTCTATAAAATTGTTTTCATAAGTTATAAGTCCTTTTAATAAACTCTACTAACCATGTCACAAAACTTATAGCATAAAATAATTCAATTAAGACAATCCAAACAAATCCATAGTAAAAGATGAAGTAATTCCCCCCACAAGAATTTTCTTTCTACATAACATTTTGATGTGCCTAACACTGGCGCTGTCTAATGCAATAGGTTTTTTTTCCTTTTTTATTTTCAACAATTAGATATGGTTTTAACCGTCATTAAATAGTACTATTCCCTCAGTTTCATATTATAAGCAAATTTTACTTTTAGATACATTGAATAATTAATGTATTTGGTCTATATATAGACCAGATATATTAATTATTCAATGTATCTAAAAAGTAAAATTTGCTTATAATATGAAACGGAGGGAGTATTCATGTAGTGACGGTGTTTAATCGGTACTAAATGTTACTATTTATTTTATGATAGTTTTTAACCATTACTAAATGTTATTGTTTATTTTGTGACGCTTTTTACCGTCACTAAAAATGAATAGTAACTTTTAGTAACGATTAAAAACCGTCACTATTTATAAAGAAAACTTCATTTTTTAGATTTATTAAATAATTAATGTATCTGGTCTGCATTATAGACCAGATACATTAATTATTTAATAAATCTAAAAAAGTGAAATGTTTCTTATAACAAAGACCGGAGATAGTAATATTTAGTAACGGTTAAAAACCGTCACTATTTATTAAAAATAAAATAAAAATGTATTGCTCACATGAGAGACCTATTGAGTAGACAGCACCGCCATACACTATAAAAAGTGATTATCTATCGAGTTTAGTAATGAACTTGGCTAGATAATAACTCCCCCAAATGAATGAGGATTTATCCTGACGCACCTACTTAGACTTGGTATCCACAATTATGAAGAAATTACATTATTACTTTTTTTAAAAATTTAAAAATTATAAAATTTACAGTGATATATCGGAAATTTTTTAATATATTTTGAAAAATTTTCTATTTTATATTGAAAATTTCAAAATTTTCGATAAAAAATAAAAAATTCCAAAAAATCTTAAGGTGATAGGTAGTGTAGGACTAGGCACCTGAGTGAGAGACACACCACTTGTCCACCTAAAATCTTAAGGTGATAGGTGAGTGGATTCTCTCACTTATAAATCCTCAAGTCACCACATTCTTATATAATGTGAGACTATTTCATTTCCTCACTTACTATATTATTCCAACAAAGTTTGGCATTTTGGCGATTTTTTTTCCGATAAACAACAATGTATTAACGCGAATATAAAAAGTATCTCATACAATATAAAGGATTTGCTAGCCTATAAAAAAAGATTGCCCGTAAATCTATTAATTTTATGTTGAATGTTCAAATAAAAAATTTCATCGTATTGAAACTCTTGGATATTTTTTAGTTCAACTTCTTGCCAAAATATTGGGACCAGAGAGGGTGTAAATTTTGTAAACAAACAAGTTGGATAAACATGTGAAATTGGAAATTAGGGGTGGTATAGTGGATGAGCCAACTTAGGTGTTCGAGCTCAAAAGTCAAGTCCGCTCTGTTTACTAGCGAGTTTGCGAGTTGGCGGGCCGGTCCGCTAATTTTTTATTTTTTATTTTACAATTTGATTTACTACATAATTTTAAAAAATTATTTATTACCAAAGAGGTCGACAAATTTTTTTTTTAACAACGCATAATAAAACTTCAATATGTCTTAAGTCTAAAGAGTTCAAAAAATAAAATAAATAAAGACCAATTACGACAAAACAAAACAATGAAATAAACTCAAGCACAATAAAAAACGTATCAAAATAAATAAATAAACAATACATATCATCCTAATCTTAATTAAAAACTAACTAATAAAAGAACCCAATTAAGAATTTACAAAAGACAAACAATGATAACAATTACACTGCATAAAACATCACAGTACATAAAATAGTAGTGCATAAAACATCAACACCTAACTTTCTCATTGTTTACCTCACATAGACTCTTATATTGACTGATTCCTTAATAGTTAAATCATAAATCTGTCTAGGGTCGACCCAATGATCTCGGAGGTCCCGTTCTAATTTAAAAAATGAGCCTCAATTTAAAAGAAAAGTATTATAATAATTAAAAAAAACACACAAAAATACAATGATGTATTAATTAAAAATAAATTTAATTATAATTATTTTGAGTTTTGATCAATCTCATTTTTTTTTTTATATATATTAGACTTTTATCATATCATTTTTTTATTTATTTATTGAGTTTTTATTATAATATTTTATTTATTTATATTAATATTTATGAAAAAAATTGGAGTTTTCCAATTTTGGGGCCCTCTAAAATTTGGGGCCCTGTGCAGTAGCACTTGCTGCACTTGCACAGGGCCGGCCCTGAATCTGTCACACGTATACACTAATCAAATCTTTCCTTTTCTTAAAATCAACATCTATTTCCAAAAAAAACATGTGAGCTAATGTTTGACAACTTAATAATTCAGCATGTCATACAATTGTTCTTTTATTTCATATTTTTTCTATCAACACATGTATTAGAAAGTTATAGAAAGAACGTTACAATTATAATTCAATTTGTTTGTATAATAATTTATAATACAATTCAATCAACATAATCCTAAGAGAAGAGTGTTGTTTTTATAGTTAAAATTGTTTTTATTCTAAGTAAAAATAACTTTAAAAAAAAGTTTTAACAAAAAGCTCGCGGGCAAAACCTGCCCACCCCCGCTTTTTCAAGTGGGTTAGGCGGAGTGGGCCAACTTAAAGTACCGAGTCGAAAACATCAGTTTAGCCTGCCAAAAATGACGGGTCAAACGGGCCGACCCGGCAGGCCCGACCCGTTTGGTCACCCCTATTAAAAATACAGTGAAATTGGATTGGTCAATTGTATATTTAAAATTTGAAGTTTAGTTGAAAAAAATAAATTTTAAATTTTAAATATTCTTATTTTGATGAAATGTCATTTTTTAAGAGATGAGTATGGAAGAGTTTTGCATAACGTTTAATTTTTTTTATATTATAGATATAAAGAAAATGAATTTTTGAAAAAAAAAATTAGGATTATTATATTTTGGTGGCGTATAGAGGAAATTGGGAGTCTGAAAACCAATTTTCTCTATGATACAAATGACCTTGGTGTTTTAATTCTTTCAGGATTATTAGTATCTAGATAATGTGAAGCCCAATTGAAAATGACTGAGAAAAATTTGTCATGCACTTTTAATTTAACCTGACACTCTATTTTTTTTTAGTTCTAAAAATAACTCTTTTAATTATTTCATTGACAATCTTGAAAAAAAATTGATAAGTCAATAAAAAATTTGATATCCACTCAAAAAATTCAATAGGTCAACTAAAAATTTAGATATGCATTTTTATCGGTTTTTATTGAAAAATGGATGTGTGGTAAAAAATTTCTATCATTTTCAAAAACTTTAGAAATTACCGTATTTTTTTCATAACTCTGAAAAATACGGTAGTGTCAATTTTACCGCTATTTAAAAAAAATATATATGCAATACCATGCTAATTTCCGATATATTTTGTAATTTATCGAATATTTAAAAAAATAGTATAAAATAATGATTTATTTTCAAAACTCTATGATTTTTAAAATATCTGGTGTAAAATCATAGATTTTGAAAAAAAAATGTTTTTATACCTGTTTTTTTTAAAAACATGTATAAATTTACGCTTTTATTCTAATTTTTTTTAAAATTTGGTATATTATATTGGGTTTTTCAAAAATCTGATATATTATATTTGGTTTTTTTAAAATATGGTATAAATCGTAGATTTTATACCAATTTTTTAGAAAATTCAATATTAATTATAAAAAATATATATATTTATGAATATAATGGCAAAAGTGCTACCAATGAGAGAATGTCGGTAAGAATTTTGATTTTTTTATTAGTGGTAAAAGTCCATAACAACTCCAAAATCAAAATTATAAAAAGATCTTTCACCTAAGAATCTGGAATAAGTTTGAGTAACATATGTCTAATATTATTTTATTTTATTTTACGATGGTAGCAAAGGAATTTAATTAAAATATTAAAGATAGAAAAAATACAATATAAATTCACATTGTACTTAAATATAAAAATTAATTAAAAGAGTTTTTATTATAAGTCAAATAAACTAGGAATAATCTCCACCAATCAAAAACCATCACATCAATTTCAAAGTCTTGACATGTTATTATGCCAAACCATCTCAAAACTAATTTTAAAAAAAAAATAGTTTTTAACCATCTCAAATAAGAATTTTAATTTTATTGAACAACTGTTCAAGTGACAACATCGTTGTTTCAAACAACATGTTTATTTTTTCCTACTAAATACACCAATTTCACCCGACCAAAACACATGAATGCTTTTTTAGTCTTTTACAAAATAAGAGAAATCTATAAAAATGTCGTGTGATGACACACATTGTTGTGAAGAATATAATGGATGTCTATCCATTTAATTATGGCGGACTACACATCTCTAAATAAATCACATTTGAATAATAGATATTTTACATTTTCTTTTGACTTGCAATTCCTTGAGAATACCAAGGATTTTGGTCTATAATACTACGTCAAGCCAAATTATCATTTATTGGAAGGGACAAAGGTGTGAGTTACCCGGTCGTGAATGAGAATAAGTTGGGCAATGTTGGTGTTAGCAATGATGATGCCAATGACATTGTTGTTGTTGAAGATGACAATGATGATGTTGATAAAACGCAGGCCTTGGTCAGTGAGACGAAGGAATCCATTGACAAATCTGACTCTATAGATGAATCTTGACGAAATTGTGAAGTGGTTGTACCAGAAACAAATCCAAATCTTCAACATGATATGCAGTTCCTTAACTCCTCTTGGGATAACATGGTTCATCAGGAGTTGGCTAAACAAGGAATTTGAGACAATGTGGATAAATTTTTGGAGGTTGACTCACAAGGTTTCATGCAAGTAAAGTCTAAATCCAAAAGGAAATCTAAAAAAAAAGGCAGGTAGGAGTATTTATGCAACAAGGTTAAGGCCTGGTAGTGCAAACAATTCTCCATGAATTGTTTATTTTGGAATGTGAAAGGTTTAAGCAACTCTCCCTCAAAATTATCTCTAAAGAGGTTAGTGTCGAGTTCCAAACCTAAGTTTGTTTTCATTGCGAAACCGTGGATGGATACAAATTTCTTCCCCATTCTTGGCTTTCTATAGTGAATATGAAATTCTTTGTTGTAAATACTAGGAATTATCTTTCACCCAATCTTTGGTGTCTACGTGATTCTGCTTTTTCTCTAAAGGTTCTGCACATCGACGATCAGCATGTATCCTTTACAATTTTGGTTAATGGTTTCACTATTGGGATTTCTGCAGTTTATGCAACCACAAATTACATCACTAGAAGGCGTTTGTGGAACTCTCTCCAGAATACCCTTCATAGTTTTAAAATTCCTTGGTGTTTTATAGGTGATTTCAACACGATTCTTGGACCGCATGAGTATGATGGCTCTTTCACTCCATCTCGGGGTCCTATGGATGATTTTGCTGCTTGGACTGATCAAACCCACTTAGTTCATATTCCTACTACAGGTGCAAGATTTACATGGTCTAATGGCAGAAGTGGAATTCATTTCACTAGGAAGAGGCTGGATCGGGTTATATGTAATCAAGCTTGGATGGACTCTTGTGTGCATACTTCTTGCTTTACGCTCATCAAATCTTGCTTT
Source organism: Lathyrus tuberosus (assembly GCA_022829125.1). NCBI lineage: Eukaryota > Viridiplantae > Streptophyta > Magnoliopsida > Fabales > Fabaceae > Lathyrus > Lathyrus tuberosus. The sequence continues at coordinate 1,464,764 of JALAZF010000770.1, read as the reverse complement.
GACCACTATCCAATTCATCTTCATTTCAATTTTTAGGATTTTAAAATCAAGTCCCCTTTCAGATTTTTTCAAATGTGGACCACTCACCAAGATTGCGTCAAGGTGGTGGAGTCCTCTTGGAAATCAAAATTCACAGGGTACCCGATGTGTGTGTTGTCCTCTAAGTTGAAAGTTTTGAAGGAGAATCTCATGGAGTGGAATAAAGTTTGTTTTAGTAATGCGCACGATTTGGTGAAAAATGTTGAGCAGGTTTTGGTCAATATCCAACTGCGTATTGATGCCGAAGGTCATCTTGATTCCTTGGCTCTTCTTGAGAAGCAGGTGCAAGCTAGTTTAGAGCAAACCTTAAGTATAGAAGAATTATTTTGGAAGGATAAGGGCAGGATTAATTGGCATTTGAATAGAGATAGGAATACGGAATATTTTCATCGGATTACCAAAATCAGAAATGCCTCTAACTACATTCACTCTATGCTTGTTAATGGGGTCCTTGTCAACGATTAAGATCAAATATCCGAGCATGTCACCTCTCGCATTGAGAATTTATTTAACAATTCTTCTGTTTTGCAGGAAAATGCTCTAGTGGAGGATGTTATCCCTTGCCTGGTTACTGCAGAATCTAATTCATTGTTAACTTCTTTGCCCTCCCTTGAGGAAATTCGGAGTGCGGTCTTTAATCTTAATCGTGACAGCGTGTCTGACCCAGATGGTTTTGATGCCATTTTTTATCAGACTTATTGGAGTATCATAAAAGAGGATGTTATCAACGTAACGTTGCCATTTTTTAAGGAAGGTTGGTTATCCCAAAACTATAATTCTAACTGTTGTGAAAAACGATGTCTTTATGCAAAGTATAAAACGGTTTCTTGATGATCAAGAACCAAAACAAGGGTTTAACGGAAAAGAAAACAAGAAGAAGAAGAGAACAACAAGGATTGGGCAAATATAATTCTATTTACTATTCACTTTCTAATTAAAGTTTACAAATGATTACAAGTGAATATCGCAATTTGCCACACTCAACAAACTGAGTGTACTAGCCTATTTATAGACTAACTAGGTAACTTGCAGCCCAAGAAACCTAAACAATTGGATCCTTAAAACAAGGCCCAATTCGATAGAATATAAACATTTCGACAGAATACATATAAGAACAGACTTCTACTACTATATGTAACTAACAGGCGCCAGCATGTGAACACGCTTCGATGGCATGCTTGCCTCCTGTCGAAATACATGAAAGCTCTCCTTCGACACAGATGAGTTCGACCTAAATCTCACAAATCTCCACCTTGGATCTAACTCAGCAACAAAGGGAAAAACAACTAGCTTTCATTATGCAGCTTTATCAACTGCATACAGTGGAAGAACTTGCAACTTGGCAACGTCTTGGTGATCATATCAGCAGCATTGTCTTCAGTCGAAACCTTCAGCACTTGGACTTCACCACGCTCGATTATCTCTCTGACGAAGTGCAACCTCACATCGATGTGCTTAGTTCGCTCATGATAAGCTGAATTCTTCGACAGGTGTATATCACTTTGACTATCACATTTAACAGTGATACTTCGCCCTTGAAGCTTCAACTCCTTTGCAAAACCTTCAAGCCATAATGCTTCCTTCACAGCTTCAGTGAGGGCAATATATTCAGCTTCAGTGGTTGATAAGGCAACAACCTTCTGAAGCGTCGCTTTCCAACTGATTGTTGTGACAAACAATGTGAAAACATATCCAGAAATAAACTTTCTGGAATCCATACAACATGCATAATCAGAGTCAACAAATCCTTCGATTTCGACTATGCTATCACCACCACAGGCTCCACCATAAATCAAGACTCTTTTCAGAGACCCATTTATGTACCTGAGAATCCACTTTACAGCTTGCCAGTGCGCCTTTCCAGGATTGGCCATATACCTGCTCACAAGGCTCACTCCATATGCTATGTCTGGCCTCGTACAGACCATAGCATACATCAAAGAACCCACTACACTAACATATGAAATGCTATTCATATAGATTCTTTCAGCTTCAGTACTCAGACTTTGAGTAGTACTAAGCTTAAACTGAGGATTTGTAGGTGTCACAATAGGCTTCGAATTCGACATACCAAACTTGTCGAGAAGCTTCCGTAGGTATGTCTCTTGAGATAAGCGCAACTTCGACTGCTTTCTATCTCTCCGGATGTCAATCCCAAGAATCCTGGCTGCAGCTCCCAGATCCTTCATTTCGAACTCCTTACTTAGTTCAGCCTTCACCTTCGTTACATCCTCAACACTATTGCTAGCTATGAGGATATCATCCACATACAACAACAACATAACAAGTGAGTTTCCAGGTCGAAATCTAAAATAAACGCAGTGATCGAACTGACTTCTAGTGAAACTAATGTGTGCCATGAACTTGTCGAATCTCCTATTCCACTGTCGAGGAGATTGTTTTAGGCCATACAAAGACCTATTCAGCTTGCACACATAATCTTCTTTACCCTTTTCTGCATACCCTTCAGGTTGACGCATCAGGATCGTTTCATCTAGATCACCATACATAAATGTTGTCTTCACATCCATTTGCTCAAGTTCCAAATCGAACTTTGCCACCATGGCCAACAACATTCGAATGGATCTATGCTTTACAACAGGTGAGAACACATCATTGAAGCCGACTCCTTCTTTCTGAGTGAACCCCCTAGCAACCAGCCTCGCCTTAAAGCGCTTCGACATCACTCCTTCGATTCTTTCCTTGACCTTGAAAATCCACTTACAACTGACTAACCTTGCTCCTGCAGGTTTCTCAATCAGCTCCCAAGTGTTATTATCATGAAGAGATTTCATCTCGTCATCCATGGATTTTCACCATTCAGTCTTGTCTCGACTCCTTATAGCTTCCTTGTAATCTCTAGGTTCTTCGTCAAGTACCTCACTTGCAGAGATTAAGGAAAAAGCTATAAGATCTGCATAACCAAGTCTCTGAGGTGGCTTGATGACTCTTCTCGACCTATCTCTTGCCAGTAGGTAGTCATCGACAGTTTCCTCAACCTCTTCAGCATCTTGCTCTTCGACTTCATCAGGGCTATGCACTTCAACATCACAATGCTCCACCTCAACAGGCATCTCTACCTATTCCAGCTCCTCTTCAGAGATTTCTGCACTTCGACTAACATCACCAGTTTTCTTGAAAGCCATTTCGAACTCATTGAAAACTACATCACGACTTATGATACATCTTCTGTGACCTGGTTCTAGGCACCACAACCTATAACCCTTGACTCCCTCAAGATATCCAAGGAACATGCATCTCAGAGCTCTAGGTTCGACCTTGTCTTGCCTAATGTGAGCATAGGCTAAACAGCCAAATACCCTCAGTTTGTCGAGATCTGGTGGATGACCCGACCAAACTTCTTCAGGTGTCTTCATTCCCAGCGCAGTCGAGGGACATCTATTTATCAGATAAGCTGATGTCGAAACAGCCTCCGTCCAAAACACCTTCTTCAATCCAGCACTAACCAACATGCATCTAACCCTTTCAAGGATTGTTCGATTGAATCTCTCAGCTAAGCCATTTTGTTGAGGAGTACCTGCTACAGTCTTATGCCCTGCAATCCCAGACTCAACACAGTAACTGTCGAACGCTTCGTTGCAGAATTCAAGGCCATTGTCGGTTCTCAACCTCTTAACCTTTCTGCCAGTTTGAGTTTCGACCAGAACCTTCCAACTTTTGAAATTCTCAAAAGTTTCATCCTTTGTCTTCTGAATGAATACCCATAGCTTTTTAGAATAGTCATCAACGATGGATAGAAAATACCTTGCACCTGAGTGTGAAGGATTCCTTGCAGGCCCCCAAAGATCAGCATGAATGTAATCAAGGGATCCATGTGTTCTTTGCTTGCCTTTGTTAAACTTCGCCCTACAGGATTTACCAAATACACAAGATGCACAAAACTCCAGCTTTTCAACTTTGTCACCTCCTAGCAGGTTCTGCTTCCCCAATTCGACCAGGCCTCTTTCGCTAACATGGCCCAAGGGTATACAAGCCTTGGTTTTTCACGCCTCTCAAGACTTCCTTCGACCCTTTCATGACTTTCAGGATACCTTGCTCTCCTTTGAAAACATATCCCTTTTCTATCGAATTCACCAAGAGAAATTAAATTCCTCTTAAGACCAGGTACATACCTAACCCCAGTCAATAGCTTTATTGACTCATCATGGAGCTTGAATCTAACAGATCCAATACCTGCAATCTTGCAAGCTTTATTGTTCCCCAGCAGCACTGATCCTCCATCTTGATCCCATAATTCTTCAAACACATTCTTGTTTGGAGTCATATGCCAAGTACATCCAGAATCCATAATCCACTCTTCGCAAGAGTTGCTGCTCGACACCACAAGGACATCAGATGATTCATAACCATCTTGCACAATAGCTACATTCCCATTGTCCTTACCTCCATGATTATTCAGGCGCTCAGGGCACACCTTTCTTGTATGACCCTCCTTCTTACAGTGATAACATTTGATACCAGACATATCACCACCATAAGACTTCTGTTGAACCTTTCCTTTCTTCTTGTCAAACCTACCATCTTTCTTCGACGGTCTTCCTTTCACGGACAACCCTTCGCCAACTGGTGAAGGTTTCGGCTCCTTTCTTTCGTTCAAGTCTTTTGAATACAAGGTTGCTTAAACTTTTTCAAAGGTCAGGGACTCTCTTCCATACAAGAGAGTTTCTTTGAAGTGAGCATGCGATCTTGGCAAAGCACACAACAGCAACAATGCTTGATCTTCATCATCAATCTTCACATCAATCTTTTCAAGATCAAGAATCAGCTTGTTGAAAGAATCCAACTGCTTAGCCAAAGCTTTGTCTTCATTCATCTTGAACGAATACAAGGCTTGCTTCAGGTAAAGACGATTCACCAACGACTTGGTCATGTACAAGCTTTCAGGCTTCACCCATAATCCCGACGCCGTCGTCTCCTTTGACACCTGCCGGAGAACCTTATCACCAAGGCTCAACAATATTGCGCTGTGTGCTTTCTCGATCATTGCCGTCTTTTCTCTTTCCGTCAACGCAGCATCCATGGCTTCCATTCCCTTCAACGCTTCCAAACATCCCTGCTGCACCAGTAGGGCTTTCATCTTCAAGTGCCACAGACCGAAATCGTTCACTCCGGTGAACTTTTCAATCTCATACTTTGTTGAAGCCATCTCCTCCACGCTCACCGCACCAATTTGTTGTGAAAAACGATGTCAACACCTCTCCACATACTTTGATTTGATTCACCAGCTTTGTAACTCAGGTGAAGAAATCTGTAATACTTTCGTTGTCTTCAATCTGAAGCAACTCATAGGTTCTCTTGTGAGTTTGTAACCTCACCTCTTTCACCTTCTCTGCGCCTCCAAATGACTTTTCAAGAATCTCCCATGCTTCCTTTGTTGATTCTGCATCGCTAAACTTTTCAAAGTTATTTGGATCAACACATTGATGGATTATAAACAGCGCTTTATAATCTTTCTTCTTCAATTCTTTGTGTGCAGCCTTTTCTTGATCCGACGCGTTCTCCCCAAGCGGTGTTACTCCTTCCTTCACAAGATCCCAAAGATCTTGATAACAGAAAACCACCTTAATCTGCTTGCACCAATTCTCATAATTATCTTTCTTGAGAATTGGTAGGGTCGCTGGAAAGTGCCCATTTGAATGATTCATAGCCATCACGATTTTCTTCCTTGAATCGCAACCGGAGCTCTAGATACCAGATGTTGGAAATTCACCACAACCTATGGTGATTCCGCTACAATCTTGATCTCAAGATTGTTCAACAACCCACAAACACACACGTAATGACAATGAAAAATATGAAGAACAAGAACAGCAAGGAAGAAAAGAGAAAGAAGAGAAATATTTGGAGAAAATTGTCACCCACGAACTGTGGGATTTTTCTTGATATTGATCACTTGCTAAAACTCCAACTGTGATTGTTACAAGTACTGTGATAGTCTTCACTACTTGATATTTTTCTCAATTCTACAAAGCATCTATTTATAGACTTAGATTTACAAAGGCCCAGAACTCTAAAGACCCAAAATATCAAATCTAATCTAAATCATATCAAATCTAATCTAAATCATATCAAATCTAATCAAAACCAAATCTGTGAAACAAACTGTTTCGACACACTGACTGTTTTGACTTCGACGTACTTAATGATACTTCGATTTCGACACACTTAGATACTAGGAATTACAATTTAACATTTTTTTCATTTATATGAATATCACATGATTTTTTTTTCTAAAAATTGAAATCTTATACTAATTTGTTTTATAATGATTATGTAAATTATATGAACTAATATAATTAGTTCATATAGATTGATAAGTTAGGGAGTAGACTTTAGCTAGTTGAATTCTAATTTGGTTCGTGAACACCTCTAATGAAAGTGCCAACTTATTTGGTATGCACTTAAAAGGTACGAACTAGTCCTAGCTTGGTGGACAAACATGAAGGCAAGTCCCATCCAATTTGCCCAAACAAAAGGCAAAAATGAGTTGGCCAATTCCAAAATGAAGAACACTTGGATGAAACCAACCCGGCCACGCTATGGCTGGATGGTATATCCTTTGTTAACTTTCTATTTTCAATTTTTAATATTCTACTATTTTATATGAGACTCATTTTTAAAGTAAGAGACTCATATGTGTTTCTCGTTAAAATATTAAGTATCAGAAGGATAATGTTCGTAACACTTTTTCATCATTTGTTTGGTTTTTGGAAGAATATGATCATTTATAAATATATGTCTATAAGGAAAGTCGGTGGATTTTGTAGTATTAAATTTAAATCAACTTGAATTCTTAATATAGAAAAATAAAAAATAAAATAAAATTTTAAAAATATCTATTAAATCAGATTTGCAAATAATTTTTACAATAATATTTTAGGGCAGAGGCTCCGCAAAATTTAATATTTCTTTTTTTATTAAAAGTGTTATAATTTATAGAATGGCAATGAAAATGAGTTTAAGGTTTGCTTATAAATTAGATCAACAAACCGGTTTATTGTTTCCTTCGTATAGTCATATAAAAGTAAGTGACTAAACAATCAATAAAAACTAAGGGTGTTCAAAAATATAGTTAACTGAATTGTATATTTGAATTGAACTGTATTGCACTATAAAAAACTGAATCATTTAAATGGTTAATGAAATGAACTTGTTCTGGACTGGGCCGAGGCTGCCCAACAGTCGAGCAGGCCCAACCCATACTGCCTGGAGAGGCCCAATAAGGTCCTTCTGCGGACACGTGACTGCCACGCGCGCACCACAGTTTAGTCGGGCACTGAGTCATCGTCGGGCACCTGGCAGAAAGAGAGGAGGGCATCACACCCTACTGAGATGTGCCTCCTCGACAGATCAGCTTCTCCCCGCGAGTATGCTACGCAACACTCCTCGACGGACACAATTCCTCCCCGCGAGGTCATGCCCATTCTACGAGCTTCATGTCTCCTCGACACAGGAGGCTCCTCCCCGCGAGGAGTACCCAACGGTCACCCCGCATGGACACGTTATAAGTAACCTCCCACTTCCGAAAGACTCGGTCTGCCCTACTTCCAGAAATCTAGGAGCAGTTACTCTAGGGCGAAGACCACGTGCTGGTCTTCACTACTACACGTAAGCCCTAACAGTTACTTGGAGTGGGCCTAGATGGTCCAGCCCATTGCAGGTAACCGTTGGCCCCGCGCTGGGGGCTCTCTATAAATACCCTCTCATTTGAGAGGGTCAGGTTAGACACTTTCTTCCTACCATTCTCACCTTCTGTATTTGCTAATATTCTGTACACTCTCTCACTTGAGCGTCGGAGTACCTTGCAGGTACACCCCCCCCCCCCCCCGGCGTCTCTCATCCTCAACAGAGCTGCCGTTCCAGACGCCGTTGGCCACTATCACTATCTGATCTAGGTACGATCAGTGGCGCCGTCTGTGGGAAGAACATAAGCTTCCCCGTTTTTCTGTTCGATAAACCAAAGCTTCCTCCGTTCAACAACTACCATGGCCAACCCGTCAGCGAATCAGGCTCTAGACAACGTTATTGCGCAGCTTAGCACCGACAACCACGTCGACAACAACTCTGCCCGACCCGTCGCGGAGAACGACGTCAGAGACGGACTCACCGCTTCTCCATCTTCCGAGGAAGTGGAGTACGAGACAGCTCACCAGGACGGACAGGAAACCGTCCTCCAGCCCGTTTTCCAGCCCGTGGACCCGCCGCCAAATGTGGATCCGAGCACTGCTGCCCTGTTTGCGTTGGTCAATCAGACCAACCAGATGATCTTCAACCAGAACATTCGGATCGAGGCGTTGGAGAAAAGTCGTGGTCGGTCTTCCCCGCGAAGGCACCGACCACCACCATTTCCGAGACGTTCACTATCCCCGGAGGCATCTCGCAGCCCCTCCCCGGTTCCCAGGGGTCGCAGACCACGCTTGGAGCGTGCTCAGCCGGAGTATCCTCAGAAACGCCACCGCTCCCCGCCACCAAAGGGACCAGTTCGCCCCTCGAAAAATAAAAGGAGCAGGCCGGACGCCGAGGGGACCATAGGCCGCCCGAAGGACCACTCCCCGAGACGTCACTATGTTCATGGACACTGCTCCCCCTCTGTGTCTCCGGGTGCCAGCGAGGATGACGATTACCGGACCCCTCTGGCCAGGCACATCATGGACGCCCCTATTCCTAAGGGCCTGGAGAGGCCCCCATCTTTGGGGACATATGACGGGACTTCTGATCCTGACGACCATGTCGAGAGTTTTGAAGCTCTGCTCGATTTCAGGAATGTTTCCGGCGCTATCAAATGCCGATTATTCCCCACGACTCTTCGGAAAGGGGCCATGGCTTGGTACAAAAACCTGGCATCTGAGTCAATCACGTCGTGGAGAGTCCTGAGGGAGCGTTTCAGGAAACATTTTACGGCTTCTCGTCGCCATCCGTAGACGATAGCCTCCCTGGAAGCCATCTTTCAGGGGAAGGATGAACCTCTCCGGAGCTACATAGAGAGGTTCAATAAAGAGGCAGTCGAGATCCACGTGACCGACCACATCAAAATGTATCTCATCATCAAGGGTTTGAGGATAGGATCTAAGTTCGCAGAGTCCGTCGGGCTGCACCGTCCCCGCAGCTTTGAAGGCCTCCTCGAGAGGGCTCAGTGGCATATTGAGTTCGAGGAAGCTGAGGCTGCACAAATTGCCCTCGACTCGAGGCGCAGAGAAGGCCCTCGCGGCAACAAGGAAGAAGACTCCCCTCCACCCAGGCGAGGTGGAGACAGGAGAAGAGAAGACTCCCCTCCACCCAGGCGAGGCGGGGAAAGAAAGAAAGAAGCCCGGACCAAAGAGCCCCGTGAATCACGGGGACCGTCTGGCCTTTTCAAGGATTACACACCACTGAACGTGTCCCGCTCGCGCATTTTCAGCGACTGTGCCAACTCGGAGTTCGTCAAAGGGGGAATCCGCTTCCCGAAACCGACGGCTTCCAAACCAAATGCTGACAAGTCCAAGTATTGCCGGTTCCATCGCAGTCACGGGCACGTTACTGAAGATTGCGTCCACCTTAAGGACGCAATCGAGACGCTGATTAAAGAAGGGTACCTAAAGAAGTACGCCAAGCAGCAAGAGGCCCCCCGTCCCAGCGGCCAGGAGGCTCAGAATGTCGAGGAGTCAACTCCCTCTCCCAACAACGGATCGCTGCAAGTCGCGTTGAGCATCACGCGGCCTGAAGACTTCGGTTTTTCTGGAGAGCTCGACAGCCCCGAAGCTGTCCGAAACATGTGGAACAGCTTCCCGGTAGAGGACTCGATAAGTGCTCGAAGCACCTGGGAGTTTTTCCCCCAAGCCCTGGTCATATCGGACGGAGCCCCGGACCGCTTGACCGTGGGGTCAATAAAGAGGAAGTTTGACGAGCTGAAAGCAACAACTCCTCGAGCTCCTACCCTCGAGAGGGTTAAAGGAAGATCAAATCCGATTACCTTCTACCTCGAGGAACTTCCCGGCGGGGCGCCGAACGCCAACATCCCCCTCCTGATCCAGGCACAGATGGCCAACTTTGACGTCCACAGAATTTTGGTCGACCAGGGGAGCTCGGTGGACATCATGTACGTCCACCTTTTCGAGACCCTCCAGCTGACCAAGCAACACTTGTCCCCGTACGTAGGATCAGACCTACAAGGTTTCAACGGCGCGACCACCAGACCGTGGGGTTTCGTGGAATTGATGGTCACCTTCGGGATTGAGGAAACTGCTCGACAGGTGAAGACGTGTTTCTTGGTGATGGACTGCCCGTCCCTCTACAAATGTATAATGGGGAGGACCACGTTGGCGGAACTGACGGCCGTACCATCAACGGTCCACCTGAAGATGAAATACTACACGAAGCGCGGACGTGTGGTCACTCTCCACGGAGACATCAACGCAGCCAGAAGGTGTTTCGACGCGGCGATCAGGGGCCTGAGTGTCGTCGGCGGCACCAAAGCTAAGACTCAGGCCGAGACACCTCCAGACGTCGTGCAGGCTCCGCTCCCGCCGGTCAGCGCGGTCGACCTTGACAGCAGATTTCCCGGGGAACAGGAAGAAGCCGCAGGCGAAGACCTCCCCGTTGAGGTCAACGGGCAGCCTCTCCACCCAACGCGCCCCGTCCCAGACAGATATTTCGAGCTAGTTCCACTCGGCGACAACCCTGACCGAAGCGTGAAGATTGGCTCTGGACTCCCCGACCTGGCGAAGAGGCAACTGAAGGCGTTCCTCCAAGGAAATGCAGATCTATTCGCCTGGAGTGCTGCAGAGATGCCCGGACTGGACCCTGAAGTAGCTTGTCATCAGCTGACCATAGATCCGGCCGCTAGGGCTGTAGCTCAACGTAGGCCGACAAGCGGCACACCGCTTTCATGACCGAGTCGGGCAACTACTACTATAACGTAATGCCCTTCGGCTTGAAAAATGCGGGCGCCACCTACCAACGGATGATGAACAAGGTCTTCCGGGCAGACATCGGCGACGTACTCGAGGTCTACATGGACGACATGATCGTCAAATCTGCGGAAGAAGTCGACCATGCCGCTCATCTCCAGAGAGTGTTCGACACGGCGAGGAAATGTCGCATGAGGTTCAACCCCGACAAGTGCACCTTCGGTGTTCGCGCGGGGAAGTTCCTCGGCTTTTACCTCACAGAAAGGGGCATCAAAGCGAACCCCGACAAATGTAGGGCATTCTCCGAAATCCCTACCCCGAACTCGAAGAAGTCTATCCAGTCACTCAACAAAATGCTAACTGCTCTTTCCCGTTTCGTGGCCAAATCCGCTCAGTATGCTCTCCCCTTTTTTAAGCTCCTCCGGCAGAAGGCGACTTTTGAATGGAGTGAAGAATGCGAACAAGCCCTCCTCCATCTAAAACAATTCTTGTCACAACCCCCGGTCTTGTCCCGACCAGATACCGGGGAAACACTTTTCTTATACCTAGCCGTCTCCGGCGAAGCGGTGAGCGCTGTCCTTATACGGGAGACCCCCGACGGTCAGAAGCCGATTTATTTCACGAGCAGAGCTCTTCAGGGCCCCGAGCTCAGATACCAACAGATTGAAAAGGTCACCTTGGCCCTCGTATCTGCAGCCCGAAGATTACGTCATTACTTCCTGGCCCACACAATCGTGGTAAGAACAGAGCAGCCCATCAGACAGCTCCTCAGTCGGCCAGATATGGCGGGGAGAATGCTCTGGTGGTCTCTCGAACTATCCGAGTTTGACATTCGATACGAAGGAAGAAAAGCCCTGAAAGCCCAAGTACTGGCCGACTTCGTAGCGGAAATGACCGTCCCTGAGTCCTCGACCAATGGCTCCCAGAAATGGACGATTTATGTCGACGGGGCCTCCAGTGCGAAGGGAAGCGGAGCGGGCATTATCCTGGAAAACGAGCAGGGCATCCTGATAGAGGTCTCCCTTGAACTGTCCTTCAAGACATCAAACAACCAAGCCGAATACGAGGCCTTCCTCGCGGGACTTCGACTTGCGGAAGACCTCGGCGCAAAGGAGATCAAAATCTTTACAGACTCCCAGCTCGTGGCATCGCAGGTTCGGGGAGAATTCCAGGCCAAAAACGACAGTCTCATCGAATACCTCACCTTGGTGCAAGAAAAGTTGAAGAAATTTATCTCCGCGGAAGTAGCTCACATCCCGCGCGAGCACAACACTCGGGCAGACGTGCTTTCCAAGCTTGCGAGCACTAAGAAAAAAGGAGGGAACAAATCAGTTATTCAAGAGATACTGACCCAACTGAGCATAACCAAAACCGCACCGACCACGGAAGTCAACGCAATCGGAGACGCAAACTGTTGGATGACCCCGGTTCACGAATACTTGTCGACGGGCAAACTGCCTGATGATCCTAAAGAAGCGGGGATAGTCATGAGGCGGGCATGTGCGTATACCGTCGTCGAAGGTAAACTATACCGTCGAGGATTCTCCATTCCCTTACTCCGGTGTGTCGAAGAAGGCAAAGTTTCGGGGATCCTCCAAGAAATCCACGAAGGAATCAACGCCCAGCACCTCGGTGGAAGGTCCCTAGCCCGAAAAGCACTCCGAGCAGGGTATTATTGGCCCACTATGCAACATGATGCAAAGGAGCACGTTAAGAAATGTGACCGCTGCCAAAGACACGGCGACATGCACCTCGCTCCTCCAAATGAGCTTAAGTCATTGTCGTCCCCGTGGCCATTTGCGTGGTGGGGAATGGATATCCTCGGACCCTTCGTCATGGGGTCGTACCAAAACAAGTACCTCATAGTCGGGGTGGATTACTTCACGAAGTGGATTGAGGCCGAGGCACTGGCCAAAATCACTGCTTTCAACATACTCCGTTTCTACAAGAGAAACATACTCGCCCGATTTGGGGTGCCCCAAGCCATTGTCACAGACAACGGGACACAGTTCACCGACAGGAACTTCCAAGACTTCATCGCCAAACTGGGCACAAAACAGCACTTCACGTCGGTCGAACACCCTCAAACTAACGGGCAGGCCGAAGCAGCGAACATAGTGATACTCCGGGGACTGAAGCGACGACTCGGCGAGGCCAAACAACGGTGGGTCGAGGAGTTGCACAGCGTCCTCTGGGCGTATCGGACAACCCCACACTCCACAACCAGGGAAACCTAGTTTCGCCTAACGTACGGGACCGAAGCGGTCCTCCCCGTGGAGATCAGGGAACCTTCGAGGAGGACAGAGGCTCCCCTCGACGACGAAACGAACAACGAAGCCCTGCGAGAGGAACTCGACCTTGTCGAAGAGATAAGGACCGGTGCTTCCCTCCAAGAAGCCTCTTTAAAACAAAAAATAACTCTGCGTTATAATGACAAAGTTATCAAATGAGACTTCCAAGTAGGCATTCTTGTCCTACGAAGAAATAAAAAAGACTCACGAGAAAGAAAGCTGGCCGCAAACTGGGAGGGCCCATACCGCGTCACCGCGAAGACGGGGACGGGTGCCTATTACCTCGAAAACCTCCACGGTGAACAACTTGCTCGACCATGGAATGCTGAGAAGCTCAAACAATACTACAGTTAGACACTGCCCGGGACAATACAATGTCGCGAACACGGGGGCGTGCAACGGTACATGCGCGACACCTCTATATAACACACGACGGCCGAGAACCACGAAGTGTGTGCGTGAGACTTTTTGGCCCGGCGAGGAGACCTCAACCGAGCTCCGTCGTCGACGTACCAAATAGGCAGAACACCCAGCTCGCGATGGGAAGTTCACGCCACGAAGCTAAGACATCGACCGCTTTCTTAGCCTCGTCGAAGGTCGGAGTACAACCCCTGACCACTCAGCTAAGCTCTCTTCGCCAGTCGAGCATCATCAGAGTCGAGCAAACACCCAAGGCGCCAGTGATCTCAACTACTTAGATAAAAATAAGTAATGCATAAAATATGACACACAAGCAAAATTAATAAAGAGGCATAACGAAGTATGAAAATCGGGCAAAACCCTTAGTACAAAAATGTTACGAATACAAGCCCACAAGCCGGGCGAAAATAGCCATTGTGCTAATAGTACATCAAATAAATCCACAAGCCGGGCAAAACAAAATGGCACGCAGGCCAAACAAACTATATCCCTACTCCGCGACAGTCTCAGTGGCGTCCGACCCACCTCCCTCGTTGGCGTCTCCTCCTTGCCCTGGCGGCACTATCCGGCCGTCGACCACCTCAAAATCAGCATCTGCCCCATCGGTCACCAGGTCAGGGTTTAGGACCCGAAGCTGCGCCACCGCATTCCGGAACCCTATGCCCGCAGTTTCAAGAGCATCGTCCTCAGATAGCCGGAGATCCTGCTCGAGTTTCCTGAGTTGAGCCACCAGCGCTGCTCGAGTGGTTAGGAGCCTGTCCTCCTCGGTTTCGCCTTCGGCCGGCCGCACAACATCCTCCAACTCGGCGATCCTCTCCTTAAGCCGCTTCTCCTCCGCCTCCAGCTCGGTGATTCGGGCAAGGTGGCCTTTCTCCTTTTCCTCGACTTCCTTCAGCTTGGCCTCAGCCCGCTGTTGCTGCTCGCTTTGTTCTTTGTTCAGGTCCCTACACTCCTTTAACTCCTTGCACATGTCAAGCATCTCAGCATCCAGCTTCTCGAGCTTCTCCTGCAGTCGAGAGAGCTCAGCAGCGGGGCGAGTCTCATCGTTCAAGACGATGGCAGTCGAGCAAAGCCGCATGACCGCAGATAAGTCCTCAAAGATCGTCTTCCTCCTCGCTTCCGCGGCTGCCCCCAGCACGGCTTGGACTTCGGAGGGAGGGACACGAGGATATATAACTTCGGAGAAGAAGCGAGGCTTTTGATGGCACGGTGGAAGATCAAAGCTGGAAGGAGGCAGGGGACTGTCGTCGTGTCCCAGGTCGACGACCTCAACGCTCGAAACCCGTTGTCGTTTCGGCGTCCCTTGGGTACCCGGAGACTGGCTCCCAGCAGGAGGTGTCCGCCTCTCTGAAATCCCCGACACAGTGGCAACGGTCTGAGACTGACTGGAACCTTCGGGCATAACGGCCGAGGGAGCACCCTCAGGCATGGCCCCGGAAGGAGCGACATCTTGACCTTTTGAACGGGACGCCTCTCCCCAGGCCTGCTCTTCCCTAGCCCTCTTCGCCTTCAATTTCTTGAATCTCTCCTCGGCTCCGGCCATTTTTCCTGCAAAAAGAAAGCAAATGTTAGCAAGGCAAAGAATGAAAAGAATACAGATGCGAGGAAAGCTTGGATCGTGGATGGTTTCACCACCTAACAACTCGAGGGCCTCTTCGTCGGAGAAGGTCTCGAGCAGAACGCGGGTATTAATCAGACGACGTTGTTTCTTCACCTGCCCGTCTGCTCCCATTATAGGCTGGCCGTCCAGCGTTTCGTGCTGACCCTCGTTGAAGCTTGCGACGAACGCGACGATCTTATCGTAAGCTTCCCGCTCATAGGCATCCAACTGATTATGCTTCACCTTGTATTTGTCGACCCCCTTTTTGAAGTGTTCCTCCGTCCAGTATAAGGGGAACCTCGGCTCTAGAACCTCCTCGGAGACGCCGTCGACCTCGCGAGTGACTTTCCGGTACAACGAGTATACGGTCCCGATGGTGACCGGCTTCACGAAATAATAGCGGAACTTGAAGTCCCAGATGGAATCTAAATATGCATGGAACAGAGCATTGCTCTGCTTGAAGGACACCCATCCATGTCGTCCACCGGCTGACGACCTCTGTAGATGAAATATCCGGAAAAAGAGGGACGTCGTCGGGACGATTTTTAAATACTTACAGAAGAGCTCGAAGGCCCGGATAAAAGCCAGGGAGTTCGGATGAATTTGCGAGGGGGCCAGCTTCAACCAAGAGAAGATTCCCTCTTGTAAATCCGTGAAGGGAAGCCTCCACCCCGCCTTGTCGAACATGAATTCATATAACGGGATGCGCATTCCCCGGTAAGGCGAGCATATCCGATGATGCTCCTCTGGACGAAAAACTTTCCAAGATTTGTCAGACCCGATGAGCCTGTGTTCGACGATGCAGAACGCATCGTCCACGTCTTTGTAGACAAAGATAGACGACATCTCCAGGGCTTCTTTACAGACCCCCTCTTCGAGCGGGTGCTCCTGTGCGAAAGCCATGTGGGCCATGGGGGATTCGGGTTGGTCGTCGTCTTCTTCGAATGATCCTACGGCCACCTTCGCAGACAAATCGTCCATTTACCTGAAAAGTAAAAGGAAACGATGAATTCGATGGGTCGTATCAAATTCACCCCTCCACCGCTGTTCAAGCGAACGGGCGAGGAAGGGGCAAGGCTCTCTCAGTTCCCCGACATAACTGGCCGAGGATCGACACGTTCGTCGGGGAACTCATCGCCTCCCCGGAAGATTCTGCCCCCGTGTCCCCGTGACGCTAAGGAAAAGAGTAACTATTGAGGACCCCGAGACATTCAACGGGTCCCCTACATGTTCATCCCTAGTCCCCGAAATATTCAACGAGAGCGGGTGAAGTTCTTAGCACCCCCTCTCTCAACAACTAAAGATTCCCGCCGTATTCGCCAGGAATCCTCTCATTTCTCGTGAGAACGTCATCAGTTCATCAAGGAAATGCCATATACTAGTTGAAATTGAAGAAAAACGCAAGAGAAAGATCAGTTTTGAAGTAAGTACCTTGTAAGCGGAGGTTTAAGGGTTCCGGCGCGGAATCTCCGGCGCTTTTACAGCGGCGAACGACGGTTGTAGAAGAGAATAGGTTTCTGGCACGGAGTGTCCGGCGGTTGACGGCGGTGAGCTGCAACTAAAGAGAGTAGAGAGAGAATGAGAGGGATTCTTGAGAGAGAAAGGCAAAAGTGGAAAATGAACGAGGGGAGCGACTTTTATAAGCGATTCTGGCGGAACTCGAGGGGCATAGAGCACTCGAGTGCGCTACCCTAGCCAGCCTCCCTAGGTAATAATGGCAGGCGACACGTGGCACGCATGCAACCGCGCGTCTTCCCACGTGTGTCGTTCCAGTTTTCCCCAATGCTTTTAATCTGAGACCCCTCATCTCCCCGGCGTGCCGACCAAACGTGACTGAATGATGCCCGACTTATGTGCGACCGCATGGACGTCGACCACGAGAATGGCCTCCTCGGTTCCCCTCTTGGCGTATCCCCGACGTGCCAGTAAGCCTTAAGTCATTACTCTGACACCTCAGAGCAACGACTTGGGGGGCTCCTGTTCTGGACTGGGCCGAGGCTGCCCAACAGTCGAGCAGGCCCAACCCATACTGCCTGGAGAGGCCCAATAAGGTCCTTCTGCGTGCACCACAGTTTAGTCGGGCACTGAGTCATCGTCGGGCACCTGGCAGAAAGAGAGGAGGGCATCACACCCTACTGAGATGTGCCTCCTCGACATATCAGCTTCTCCCCGCGAGTATGTTACGCAACACTCCTCGACGGACACGATTCCTCCCCGCGAGGCCATGCCCATTCTACGAGCTTCATGTCTCCTCGACACAGGAGGATCCTCCCCGCGAGGAGTACCCAACGGTCCACCCCGCGTGGATACGTTCCAAGTAACCTCCCACTTCCGAAAGACTCAGTCTGCCCTACTTTCGGAAATCTAGGAGCAGTTACTCTAGGGCGAAGACCACGTGCTGGTCTTCACTACTACACGTAAGCCCTAGCAGTTACTTGGAGTGGTCCTAGATGGTCCAGCCCATTGCAGGTAACCGTTGGCCCCGCGCTGGGGGCTCTCTATAAATACCCTCTCATTTGAGAGGGTCAGGTTAGACACTTTCTTCCTACCATTCTCACCTTCTGTATTTGCTAATATTTTGTACACTCTCTCACTTGAGCGTCGGAGTACCTTGCAGGTACACCCCCCCCCCCCCCGGCCGCCGTCTCTCATCCTCAACAGAGCTGCCGTTCCAGACGCCGTTGGCCACTATCACTGTCTGATCCAGGTACGATCAGAACTATTTAATTAAAACAATTCAAATTCAGTATAAAACTGGTTCAGAACCAATTTACTTTTATAAACTGGTTTAATTATATAAATTAATAAGTTTTTAATAAAAGGAATAAAAAATTAACGGAAAGTAAAAAAAAAAATTCTGAAAATAATTTTTTTCCTGAAAAAAAAAAACTAATGTCAATTTTGTCTAAAAAATCGATTTTTTTCGAAAATACGAAACATCAAACTTTTTTGGTGCCACACTGTCAGTATGTAACTTCTAATACACAAATTCTATTAAATTGAACTTCTTTGAGACGTCAATTGGTCTTGATCCCCCTTTTTTGCATCACATCTTTTAAAAACAAATATCAAGTTTGTTATATTAACAATCAAATTACAAGTTTATTTATGCTTAAAAAAATGAGAACAAATATCAAGTGTGTTATATTAACAATCATATTACAAGTTTATTTATACTTAAAAAATGAGAAAGTTTCTTAGACCGTACAATATGATTTTTTTTATAATTCTTAACAAAATCTCTTAGGAATTGATGCAAATTATGTATCGATGATGAGTGTTTCTACGTTTCACGTTGAACATATTAAAAGTGTATAAATTTAGTTTAAAATAATATTAGCAGAAAACATTCACCAATTTTGAGTTTTTCATATTCTGAGCCCTCGCGCTGAATAAACTATTTTGGTTTCTCATATTTTTGTGATTTACTTGTATAGAATAATACAAATAGCCACTAGAAAGTGACTTTTTCAATAAAGAAAAAAAAAACACCTAAATAATCTCTTCGTTTGATAAGTTTTAAGGATTTTTTTCTTACAATATTATAATCATAGACGGGGGAGTATTAAAGCCGTCAATTTTTCAAACTATCCCTTAAAATAAAAAGAATAAAAACTATTTTAATTTTATATTTATATTCTGTGATATATTTTTTAAAACTGCTATTTAAACCAAAACGTTTAAAAAAAATCTGGATTTGAATCCAAATTTATTTTAAAAAATCACAAAAAACAGTTTTTTTAATATATAAGAAAATCAGTTTGAAAACCAATTTGAAATTTGGTGAAAAAAATAATCCAGTTTTTTCAAAAAATTGGTTTTAAACTGGTTAAACTAAATTAAACTGGTTTAAAATTATGAACTGGTTCTAAACTGGTTCTGAACCGAATTGAATTGGTTTAATAGATTAACCACTTTTTGTTAAAGTGGGTTTTAAGAACTGCACTGAACTATTAATATGGTTCGGTTCAATTCAGTTCATGAACCACGAACACCCCTAATAAAAACTATGGCAAGGGTTTTCAATGTATACAAATAAATAAGGTGCAGAATTTAAGAAAACCTCCGGATATTATTTACAATTTTATAAGAGAAATTTTTAATGCACCTTAGATGTTTCTTAGACACTACATCAAATTTTAAAAATATTCCTTGATTTCGGAAATGCATCTTAGGACGTATCTATTACACACTTAACGCAGGTCATTCTGAGTGACGCTCTATAAGTAAAGTAATTTTAATTCCAGAGATGCATCTCTGGAACATTTCAAGAAATATGTTAATTATTGACCAGTTCAGTAGAAATTCCGGAGATACATTTTTAGAAATTTGGGCGAGAGTTTGAAATTTTCTGTCATCTTTGCATGTCATATATTTCTAGAGATGCGTATCCGAAATAATCTGTTAAAAGAAACAGCTAGGGCTGAAAATGATCGATTCGAGTCGAACTCGTCTTAGCTCGGCTCGACTCGTTAAGAATTGGTTCAACTCAAATCTTGGTTCGAGTTCGTCACGAACTTTTTTTTAAGCTCAAACTCGACTTGTTAAAAGCTCACGAACTATTCGGTTCATCTCGTTAGATTCAGTTCACTTGCTTCACGGACTTAAAAGCCATTTTTTAAGTCTATTTTATTTTTATCTATTTGACATTTTAAATTAATGTTTTTTTTAAAAAAGAAAATATTGAAATAAAATAAAAGTTATGACTATGGAATTTAACTTTGTTTCAAAAATCTACTAATTCGAAAACTACACAACTTTCAAGAGACACATTAGAAAGTCTAATTCAAAAAACACTCAATTGAAGTTTAAATTTATCTAAAAAATCCATAACTTCATCAAATATTTAGTAAACTTACAAATTTAATGAAATAGTACACAAAAAATACTAGAAGTTGATACATTTTCATCACAGAATAAGTACACCACTTGCAACCTTCATTACACATGTTATTTTAGCCAATGCCATAATGTCTCCAATAAGAATGTTTCTAAATGCAATTGTCAGCTTTATTTCCATAACTAGTACATAAGGGACAATATAGGGTTAAAATTTGGAGTAAATCTTTAAACATACTCTTAAAGATAATATAATCATTCTCATATATAATCGAGTTGACTCATGAACCTAACGAGTCGAGCTATGTATAGTTCAAGTTCGGCTCATTTAGTTAACGAACATAGTTTTTCACTCATGTTCAACTCATTTGGTTCATGAACCTAGTTCAACGATTTAATTGTCGAACTGAGTTTTGAACTATTTTTGAGTTGGTTTGGTTCATTGCCAGCCCTAGAAACAGCTGCATGATCCCACAAACATTGTTGCCGTTGTTGTTTTTCAACACAAACCCTTCACCAAAAATCCATTCATTCGAAATCCTTTTTTCACTCCAAATCTTCATTATTTTGGTTCATCACATCATAAAGAAAGCAAAAGAAGATAGAATTTTAGGTAAAGATCCTTTATTTTCCACTGCATTGCTCATATGAATCAAGCTTTTTTTTATAAAAAAAGAGCGTTGTGTCCGAAAACGTATCTCTGAAACGAGTATGAACTTGTCCGCAGACGCATCTTCGAAAGTAGTCTGTGTTCATTTTCCAAGTCTGTTTTTAGCAGTGGCACTTATATACTGTTATGGTTTTAACTGTTTTTATTAGATATGATGCACCCCGATGTTTTCTCAAAACAGGTTGTTTTTCTGAATGTCCAAGGTGTTATTGTGAAGGCAGTAGATGTTGGCAACCAATTTAAAAACGATCAAGAGTTTGAATCTCGTGACTAAATGCTTCAATGGATTCGTATGGAAGTCTCTAAACTTGGATTTGGTGTGGTTATCGGAAGGTCTGATAATGGTTCGGATAGAAGATGTGCTTTTATGACAATGACATGCGAAAGAAGTGGGAAATATATAACCCCTCTCTGGAATTTTAAAAGAGACGACACCGGTTCAAGAAAATGTGAGTGTCTGTTTAATGTGTGTGGTTACATGTTGGCATACAAAAACTGGAGATTTAATGTGATATGTGGTTTGCATAACCATTATTTGTGTGAAAAATTAGACGGTTATCCTAGTGTGTGTCGGCTCATGCCTGAAGAGTAAGAATGGGTTGTTGACATGAAATTGAATTTGGTTCCACCGAAAAATATACTTGCAACATTAAAACAGAAACCACCCGAAAATATATCAAATATCAAGCAAGTGTATAATATTCGGTACCTTACTAACAAGGCACTTAGGGGGGTAGAACTGAAATGCAACAACTGTGAAACTGTTGGATGATAACAATTACGTGTCTAGGTACCAAATGTGCGAGGATGGAGTTATTGTTAGAGATATATTTTGGACTCATCCTGTTTCCATAAAGTTGTTCAACACGTTTCCTACGATGCTCATACTTGATTCAACCTACAAGACCAACAAGTATAGACTTCCATTATTGGAGATGGTTGGTGTTACCTCAACTGAGAAGACATATTTCGTTGGTTTGGCATTTCTTGAGTGTGAAAAAAAGGACAATTTTACTTGGGCCTTAGAGGTGTGTCGGACACTGTTGAAGGACCAAGGTGAGATGTTTAAAGTGATTGTTACCGACCACGATACCGCCTTGATGAATTTGGTTGCAAAGGTATTTCTTTCTTCTAATGCATTACTTTATAGGTATCACATAGCAAAGAATGTGAGAAGTCGGGTTAAACCCGCGTTAGGGACGAAACAGTTAGAGTCTGAAGATGGAAAAATGGTGAAGGCGGGTGTGATTGTGGAAAAAAATAATGGATGCATAGAATCGTATATTAAAGTATTCCATAAAAGAACTACATGTCGATTCTGTTATACATTTCAGGAAAGTGTGTGAAAAGTAACCAGATTTCTTGAAATATGTTGAAAGCACAATTCTTAACTAGGTGAAGGAGAAAATTGTTTGTGTGTGGACTGATAATGTTAGACACCTTAGAAATACAACAACTAACAGAGTTGAGTCTGCCATGGTACATTGAAAAATTGGTTGGGAAATAGTAAGGGAGATTTGCGTAGAGACTGGGACTCCGTGAACCATATGATTCAAAACCAGCATAATGAGATACATACATCATTTGGTCGGAGCATCACAGTTTTGGAACACAGATTTAAAGACAATGCTCTATATTCTCACTTGGTCGGTAATATTTCTCAGGCGGGTTTGAATTATATTTTTCACGAGGCTAAACGAGCTGGTAATGTAGGCTCCGATAGCACAAAGTGTGGATGCACATATGTGAAAATATATGGTCTCCCACGTGTTTGTGTTATTGCTAAAAAGGTAAAAATTGGTGATCCAATAAGAATGGACGAGGTTTACACTCATTGGAAGAGACTTAGGTTTGATGATGATGGTCTCATGAATGATGGTAAATCGAATATCTCTATTTTGACCAAATGGAAAGTGATACAAAAGAAATTTTTGAAAGCCGATGACAACATGAAACTCCACATCAAAGAACAATTAAGGAAGATTGTCTATCTGGAAACAACCGACATGAAACCGCCATCTCAACCGGTAAAAACAAAAGGTGCTCTAAAGAAAATGAAGCCTACACTGAATGACAATTCGACTACACGGTCTCCTTCATATTTTGAACATGTTGACAAAGTTTTTCCCGCCTCACCAACTCCAAAATATCAAAAAAAGTGTTGCCAATGGAGCTCGCATTAGCAAACCACCTCCTTCGCCGCCTCCACCAAAGATTCCATTCATCAACGAGATGCCGGTTTTTATGCACAAATACATTGAGCAGGTCGTCAATGCTGTGAGGGACGGTAATTGCAGTTACCTAGCAGTTTAAGCTTTTATTGGTAAAGTATAGGATAGTCATACACTTATTCACCATCAACTTATCCAAGAGTTGAAGATGCTTAAAGAACCATACACACGGTTGTACAAAAAGAAAAAAAATTCAATTAAGTTTATGAGTCTCTTGTTCATTGCCTTAGCGGTCCAACACTAGAGACAAAACAGATGCGCTTCTCTGAAATGAGCCATCTAATAGCATGTGCTTATGATATAGAGCGTGTTGATCTGACACGATACGGTTTTTTGGAAACCTTTTTTCCACTGCGCACCACCCTACCTCAAAATCTAAATGATCGTATCATGTGTATTGAATAACTTTCAAAATCAAGTCATTTTGTTCAAGTTTACTTGAAACTGGGATGCCCTATACCACATACATCACCAGAGTGGACGATTCATTCAACCACAAAAGCTGAGACTTGGCCGGATCATTATAGAAAGGATGCAAGAATTCGAGAAATTTAACAACATTGAAAAAGAATCAAATGCACAAAAGTCCAAGGGGGTACCACCCATAGATTTAGCCAGTGACAAATGTTTCAATTCGTTTTAATTTCTTGTTTAACTGAACAAATAAATGTATGTAATTCTATCTCAATATAAATAAAGTGTAACATATTCAACATTTTTTTATATTGTGTCTTAATACATTTTTTATCTTCCCCATAGCAACATTTGTTCTTTTGTTAGAAAAAAAAGGTTTTGTTTTAAGGGTTCTGTTTTGGAACTGGTTTAGGAGAAGTTCCGGAGATGCATCTCCAGAACAAAATAATAGGGTGCGGAACTGGAGGTATATCTCTGAAATCAGCTTTCCAGTTATTAAGTGGTCCATATTGGTCAATGGATTCTATAAATTAAAGTGCTCTTATGTTATATTTGACACAAACTGAAAGTGTCTCAAATGTCACAAATAAACATCAACTAGTATGTCGCAAATGTCTCCTTCTCCAGCTCTACACCCAAGCGAACGTTTAAGCTCACCGATTTCACCTCTCTCAAAGATATCAAAGACGAAATCCATCATCTCCTACCTTACGGAGACAATTGAATAATTGTGAAGCTTGAGTATCGTTCACCGTTGGTTGACAACGGACGAAAGATTGAGTTCAGCAAATTTGAGCTCAAGACGCAAGCAGATGTAAGGACTATGTGAAATACGTATTTCCGTTTCGAAACAAAAGTTTCACTTGAGTTGGAAGCGAGGATTTTAAGATCGGTCGAAGATATTACGAAGATGTTGAAGCGTCCACCCGGATATTGAAGTAATGCTGTATTTTATGTTTAAACGATCTATGTAATCCTAATTTTATTTTATGAATCTTAATTTTATTTTGAAAAATTACATGTTTTTGGTGCTGCTACTGATCTATCTGTGTTACGGAAACGTAACTACAAAATTTTTTCGAAGATGTATCTCTAGAATAAAATAAACCAAATAATAGGGCGTAACTTAGAAAGATCTTTGTTGAGTGTGCGTTGGAGTGAGTCCGAATATATATCTCCGAAAACTGAGGACATTTTCAAAATTTTAAAAATGTGGTGTCTTAAAAACATATAGGGTGCATTGAGAAATCCTCTTTTATAAAATTCATTGGGTGCTAGGGTCAGCCCAATAGTTATTGGGGCCTAAGACAAATTTTATAATCTTTTTTAAATTAATAATAATAATAATAATAATAATAATAATAATAATAATAATAATAATACTAATTTTATTTAAAATTTAAGTTTTTGAGTTTTTTAAGATGTAAAATTACTGATTAATGTTTTACATTTCATTTTCAACTATTATTAAGGCTAATTATTGAGAAATTATTAATTTCAAAATAAAATTTATTAAATTTGATATTTGAAAATTTTCTTTCTAAAAGCACAATCGTTATAGAAAAAAAATGGTTAACAATAATATATAAATATTATTGCATATTTTTAAAAGAATAAAATATTTTTTATAATTAAGGATGACAAATTAATAAAAATTGGGGACAACTTTTCTACCCATCACTAAAAAGTGGGTAATGTACCTTCAACCAATCACATGATACCATTTAAGTTTAATATATTTAATTATTTATTAAATAGTACAATTGTTCGTTGTTTTCAAAATATTTTACATTGAAGGTACCTTTATCCAACTTTTTGAGTTGGGTAGATAAGAATTCACCATAAAAATTTAGAATCTAAAAATGTATTCCTCTTAATGTTCTACATTTAAAAAATTATATCGATTAGTGTGTTATTTAATATTTGCATTATTTAAAAAAAAATTATAGTTGTATTAAATCTACTTTAGAATTCGCATTGTATTTCTCATTATATTTGTTTAAATCTACTTTAGAATTAAGTGATTGTTTTGTCTCTTATATATGAATTAATTAATTAAAATTTGTTTTTGAAATTTTAATAATTTGGTTGACAGTAATCTCATTCAATTGTTTTTCTCTATGGATTACACCTTTATGCACATTAATAATGGTTATATAAATTAATGCAAAAAATGTTTATACAAAAATGACATTGTAAAAGAATTTTACTATTATAAATGTTAATGTTGAGAGAAATTTAACTTTTATTTTAATCAGCTATAATATAAAGCAAATACGTGATAATGATGAATTGAAAGTATAAAACTTTTTATATTAATTATAAATAATAATTAATTTTATATAAATTGTTCACCATTGATGTGTTTTAGATTTACTAATGATACTTTTATATTCATTAACGCGTCACTGATATTTTTGTTGGGAAAGAAAAGAACTAAAGTTCCAACCGTATAGCAGATTTTGTATAGTCAGCATACAATATATTTAAACTTATACTTATTTATTTTGTATAGTCAGCATACAATATATTTAAACTTACAACAATGTTATATGCTTACACCTTCCTTACACCTATACTGGATGCATTGTTCACAAATACACTGAACAGTGCCAGAAACAATGAAATCATACATAAATAGTGGTGTGAATAGTGTCATATACATGAACAGTACACATGAATAGTGTCCGTGAACAATACATGAATAATGCCTTTTAATAGTAAATTAAAGTTGGTTAATAAACTTTCAGGTATAAAACTAATTTTTAGTAGTAAAATAAAGTTGATTAATACAATGTAAAAAGTTGGTTAATGAAGTTATAAAATTGGTTAATAAATGCACATATATAAAAAAAATAATGAATTTTTATATTTTAAAAAATAAATTATTTTATTATTATAATATTTTACTGTTACCATATTGATGAACAGTAAAATACAGTGTAGTGTATATGTTAGTGTAAGAATAATATTCTCTTAAACCAGCAATACTATGGTTACACCCTCCTTACACCTACATCGTATGTAGTGTTTACAAATACGGTGAACAGTGAAATCGTACATAAACATTGATGTGAACAGTGTCATATGCATGAACAATGTTCACGAAGAATACATGAATAGTGACTTTTAATAGTGAATTAAAGTTGGTTAATGAAATATATAAAAATTGATTAATAAAGTGATGAAGTTGGTTAACAAAGGCTTAGATATTAAAAATAATTTTTAGTAGTAAAACAAAGTTGATTAAGACAATGTAAAAAGTTGGTTAATGAAATTATAAAATTGGTTAATAAATGCTCAGATATAAAAAATTAATTTGTGTTAGAATTAACCACAACCTATGAGAATTCCTCTTCAATCTTGAGATCAAGATTGTTAATAAACCCACAAACATGCAATGACAATGAACAGATTGAGAAAGAACAGCAAGAAAGAAACGAAAAAAGAGAAATCTTTGGAGGAGAAAATTGTTACCCACAAACTGTGGGATTTCTGTTATTTCACTTGCTAACTGCAACTGTGAATTACAAAGTATTGTGATTCTTCACTACTTGTTTTTTTTTTTAAAATACAAGGGTTTCTCCCATTTATAGATTTAGGTTAGCTTGTTCTCCAAGCAAAAGCCCAAAACTATAAAAGCCCAAAATAACTAACATTACTAAAATAGGTCTAAGTCGAAATCCTGTGTGAAGGAACCTCCTTCGACACTTCGACACTGTTACAACTTGACATACACAATATTACAATTCGACTGCTCCTTGTTTCTGTCGAGCTAAACTGCTTCGACACAAGGAATTACAACTCAACACACCACCTAATTCATTGTGTCTAAGCTGTCTACATTCATCATGGCTCTTAGTCTTCTGAAAACTTCGAC
Source organism: Lathyrus tuberosus (assembly GCA_022829125.1). Classification (NCBI taxonomy): domain Eukaryota; kingdom Viridiplantae; phylum Streptophyta; class Magnoliopsida; order Fabales; family Fabaceae; genus Lathyrus; species Lathyrus tuberosus. Next base: position 1,437,473 of record JALAZF010000770.1, on the reverse strand, counting down.
CTGCACTCCCTTCGTCATGATATTTGCAATCTGATTCTCAGTTCTGCAGTGCTCTAAGTTCATCTTCCCTTTTGCTATCTGTACTCGAAGATAATGAAATCTCATTTCGACGTGCTTGCTTCAACCGTGAGCTATTGGATTCTTCGTCAAGTTGATAGCTGACATGCTGTCCATCTTCATGCTAATTGCTCCATGACTCTTCCCTGTAATCTCTTCGACCAAGTTCACCATCCAGGTTGCTTGACATGCACAAAGAGAAACATCTATATATTCTGCTTCACATGATGACAATGCCACTACTGGCTCCTTTCTCGAACTCCAAGCAACTGGTGCACCACCTAACATAAACACATATCCAGCTGTGGATTTTCTATCCTCAACGTCACTACACCAGCTAGAGTCGGTGTATCCCACTAACTTGCATTCTTTCCCTTCATCAATTGCAGAAAACAAAATGTCATAGTCGAGAGTCCCTTTTAGATACCTCAGTATCCTCTTCGTCGCTGTTAGGTGTGATACCTTCGGCTTCTGCATGAATCTACTTACCATACCCACATTGTATGCTAAGTCAGGCCTTGTATGACAAAGGTATCTAAGTGGCCCAATAAGTCTTCTGTATTGGGTTGGGTCGACATCATCTTCATCTGAATCCTTCGACAGTTGCAGTCTGGTCTCAGCTGGAGTCGAAGTTGGGTTGCAATCTTGCATCTTAAATCTCTTGAGTATTTCGCCTGCATGTCTTCTTTGGTGCATCATCAAACCTCTACTAGTCTTGTAGAATTCGATGCCAAGGAAATATGAGAGATTTCCCAAGTCTGACATTTCAAACTCCTCACTTAGGTCATCTTTAAAATCTTCGATCTCCTTCTTGCAACTACCTGTTATCAACAAATCATCGACATAGAGGCATAGTATAGGCAATTCATTATTGCTTCTCCTTACATACACTCCATGCTCAGTCGTACACTTCACAAATTCCTTTTCCCTTAAGAAGCTGTCGATTTTCTTACTCCAAGCTCTTGGAGCTTGCTTAAGTCCATACAGGGCTTTATGCAGCCTGTACACCTTTCCTTCTTCGCCTCGTTTCACATACCCAGCTGGTTGTGCGACATAAACTTCTTCATCTAAGGGGCCATTACGGAACGCACACTTTACGTCCATCTGACATGTGTGCCAATTATTTATATTTTCTAGGCCAACAACCAACCTGATTGTTTCGATCCTAGCAACAGGTGTGAACACTTCATCGAAGTCGATTCCTTCCTTCTGTAGAAATCCTTTCGCCACAAGTCTCTCCTTGTGTCGAGTTATTCTCCTCTAGGATTCACCTTCACCTTGTAAACCCACTTTACATCAATTTCCTTCTTGCCTTGAGGCAATTCGACAAGTGACCAGGTGTTATTGACTTCGATGGACTCTAACTCTTCATTAATTGCTTTCACCCACTTCAAATCTTTCAATGCCTCAGCTGCATCGACTGGTTTGACATCTGCGTAGAAAGCATAATGTACCAACTCACCCTCTTCATTAACCACATCATCTGATGCGACTTCACATTCTTGCAACCTTGCAAGCATGTGTCTTGTTCGTTGAGGTCTGCTTGGGCCGGCTTCATCTATGACTGGTTCCTGTCGAACTTCTCTTTCGACTTCAGTGGCTGGTTCTTCACAAGAGATTCTCACTGAATCCTTCTTTGCATTCTCAGTCTAATCTCATTCTTTAAGCTCATCTATGATCACGTCCCTGCTGATCACTATCTACTTATTCACTGGGTCGAACAGCTTGTAACCTCCAGTCAAATGATATCCTATCAAGATCATCTGATTCGACTTGTCATCAAGCTTCTTTCTCAACTGATCTGGCACATGTCTATGTGCTATAGATCCAAACACCTTCAGGTGGCTAAGGCTAGGCTTGACACCAGACCAACATTCTTCTGGTGTGATTCCTTCAAGCTTCTTCGTCGGACATCTGTTCAAAATATATGTTACTGTCGAAACCGCTTCTCCCCATAATTCTTTGGGCAGATGCTTTCCATTCAACATACTTCTCACCATGTTCATGATGGTTATGTTCTTTCGTTCTGCAACTCCATTTTGCTGTGGTGTGTAGGGTGGCACCACCTCATTCACAATCCCTTCCTTTTCACATAATGCATCGAACTCTTTCGACACATACTCTCCACCACCATCAGTCCTCAGAATTTTCAGCTTTCGACCACTCTGTCTTTCGACCATATATTTGAATCTGGCAAATACCTCGATCATATCACTTTTCTTCTTGATGAGGTAAGTCCACAACTTTCGACTGTAATCATCTATGAACGTGACAAAGTACCTATTTCCACCAATCGAATCCACCTGGATTGGACCACATACATCAGAGTATATGACTTCCAGAATTGCCTTCGACTTCCTTCCTGCATCCTTGCTGAAGCTATTCTTGTGTTGTTTCGACTGAACACACTCTTCACAAACTTCACTTGGAATGTCGATTTCTGATAATCCTGAAACCATATTTCTTCTCTTTAGCTCTCTGATGTCATTGAAGTTGAGATGGCCTAGTCGAAAATGCCATAACCACTCATCTTTGCTGGCTGCAGTTGCTAGACACTTGTGCTCCATCACCTTGAGTTCAATCTTGAAGGTCCTATTATGAGACATTGGAGTCTTCAAGATTAACCTACCACCTGCGTCGAGGACTCTCATCATCTTGTCTTCGACAACTACCTTGTAGTTCTTTTCGACAAGCTGCCATATACTGAGCAAATTACTCTTCATGCCTGGTATGTATAACACATTGGAAATTGTTGATCTCTTGCCATCTTTCCTCATAATCAGAACATCACCAACACCTTCAGCTGCTAGAGTGTTGTCATTTGCAAACTTCACAGTGTTCTTCGACGAGGGCTTCATGTTGACAAACCAATCTTTCCTTCCAGTCATGTGTGATTAGCATCCTGAGTCCAAGTACAACTGATATTGGAATCTTTTGTCATCTCTTGTTGTGACCATCAGCAACATCTGTTCTTCTTCATGTTTCGCCAGCTTTGCATCAGTTTCTTGATTTTTCTTCTTTTCTGGACAATCACTAACATAGTGACCATACTTCTGACAATTGAAACATTGAATGTGACTTTTTTCCGGCTTTCGACCACCACCTCTTCCTTTACCTCCAACACCGCCTCTTTGGTTGCCTTGGTTCCAGGGTTTTTTCTGATTGTTGTAGCCTCCTCTGCCTTTGTTACCAATCACGCTTCCTTTGCCTTTCCTTTCTTTTTCTGACTGCGCCTGCAAAGCCATATCGCTCTTCGACTTTCCTGCAGCTCTTTCAGCCATCCTTTGTTCATGAGACTCAAGCGTCCCTTGAAGCCCTTCCTTCGTTAATACTGACAAATCTTTCGACTCTTCTATAGCAACTACCACGTGGTCGAACTTTGGAGCCAATGACCTCAATATCTTTGCAACAACTGATCTTGATGTCAACACCTCTCCACATACCTTGATTTGATTCACCAGCTTTGTAACTCTGGTGAAGAAATCTGTTATACTTTCGTTTTCTTCCATCTGAAGCAACTCATAGGTTTTATTGTGAGTTTTTAACCTCGTCTCTTTCACCTTTTTTGCGTCTCCAAACGAATTTTCAAGAATCTCTCACGCTTTCTTCGCTGACTCTGCATCACTAACTTTTTCAAATTTATCTGGATCAACACACTGATGGATTATAAAGAGGGCTTTATAATCTTTCTTCTTCAACTCTTTGTGCACAACCTTTTCTTGATCCGTCGCGTTCTCCGCAAGCGATGTTACTCCTTCCTTCACAAGATCCCAAAGATCTTGATAACAGAAAACCACCTTGATCTGCTTGCACTAATTCTCATAATTATCTTTCTTGAGAATTGGTAGAGTCGCCGAAAAGTACCCGTTTGAATAATTCATAGCCATCACGATTTTCCTTCCTTGAATCGCAACCGGAGCTCTAGATACTAGATGTTGGAATTAACCACAACCTATGGGAATTCCTCTTCAATCTTGAGATCAAGATTGTTAATAAACCCACAAACATGCAATGACAATGAACGAGATTGAGAAAGAACAACAAGAAAGAAACGAAAAAAGAGAAATCTTTGGAGGAGAAAATTGTAACCCACAAACTGTGGGATTTCTGTTATTTCACTTGCTAACTGCAACTGTGAATTACAAAGTATTGTGATTTTTCACTACTTGTTTTTGTTTAAAATACAAGGGTTTCTCCAATTTATAGATTTTGGTTAACTTGTTCTCCAAGCAAAAGCCCAAAACTATAAAAACCCAAAATAACTAACATTACTAAAACAGGCCTAAGTCGAAATCCTGTGTGAAGGAACCTCCTTCGACACTTCGACACTATTACAACTTGACATACACAATATTACAATTCAACTGTTCCTTGTTTCTGTCGAGCTAAACTGCTTCGACACAAGAAATTACAACTCAACAATTTGTATATTTAAAAAATATTATTTTATTATTATAATATTTTACTGTTTATCGTATCGGTGAACAGTAAAATACGGTATAGTGTATATGTTAGTGTAAGAATAATATTCTCTTAAACTTATTTATGGCCATTTTATTGAAAACTAATAAATATTATTGAATATAAAAAGGGAAGAAAAAAAATTTAGAGGCCCCAACAAAAGTTGCATGCTCCTAGAAAGGTGCTTGGTGGGTACAAGTGCACAATGATAGATTTATATAAACTCTGTTAGTATAAAAAACTTATTTGGAGTTTATAACAAATGTTATCAAAATAAACATTTATAAAAAAATTTGTATAAGTGTCTGTTTGGTTTGACTTTTCAGCCACCAAACGTACGTCTCACATATATTCCACCGTGATTTGGAGAAGCAACAAGTAGCTTTTGCGGAAACGTGAGTATTAATCGTGATTCACATATTTTCACCGCCAAACCAAACATAGCTTAAGTTGTTTTTCTAATAAAAGATCAAATAAATTTGTTTTTATATTCTATAAAATTGTTTTCATAAGTTATAAGTCCTTTTAATAAACTCTATTAAACCGTATCACAAAACTTATAGCATAAAATATATTCAATTAAGACAATCCAAACAAATCCATAGTAAAAGATGAAGTAATTTCCCTCCACAAGAATTTTCGTTCTCCATAACATTTTGATGTGCCTAACACTAAAAAGTGATTATCTATCGAGTTTAGTAATGAACTTGGCTAGATAGTAACTCCCCCAAATGAATGAGGATTTATCCTGACGCATCTACTTAGACTTGGTATCGACAATTATGAAGAAATTATTTTATTATTTATTTAAAAAATTTAAAAATTATGAAATTTACAGTGATATATCTGAAATTTTTTAATTTATATTGAAAATTTTGAAAATTTTCATATTTTTTTATTGAAAATTTCTGATAAAAAAATAAAAAATTCAAAAAAAAATATGATAAATACTGGAAATTTTATTTTTTTATTGAAAATTTTGAAATTCACAAAAAGATAAATGAAATTTTTTTATACTATCGAAAATTTCAAAATTTCTAGTACAGTACTGAAAATTTTAAAATTTTCAATAGTGTAAAAAAACAATTTTGAAATTTTTTCACTACTGGAAATTTCGAAATTTCTGGTACAGTACTGTAAATTTTGAAATTTTCAGTAATCTGCATTTTTTTTTTGGAAAATTTTTATTTTTATAAAAATTTTAAAATTTTCAGTAAAAAAAAATTTCATTAATGTAAATTTTTTTATTGGCAATTTTGAAATTATGAAAGTTTGAAGGATGTTAGTTATAATTTTGATGAAAACAGATTAAATTCTCTAAATGAATCTTTGATTTATTCAGCCTTCGGCACTTGCCATCTACCATAGAGTTTTGGCTTTCATACACTCCTTTGCTCTATATCCCCCAAAAGGTGATAACACAAAATGTCCTTCAAATTTAATAATTTATTTTCCCTCAAATTTAACTTCTCTCACAAAAGTTTTTAGTGTAAATATTTTCTATTTAAATATTTAAGTCAAAAATTTAATTTTTACTATTTTCAATTTGAATATTCAAATTAAAAAAAAAAATTCTTTCGATATTTATGATTTGAATATTCAATCATGTGTTTTCTTTTTTTAATATTTTTAATTTGAATATTCAATAGAAGTTTAACCTCTTAATACTTTTGGTATGAATATTCACATTAAAAAAATTATAGTAACTTTAGTCATATTAATTTAGGTTTTTTTTGCCTTCTATTTTTATAATAGTAATTTCAAGTAGAGAACACAACACTAATATTCTGCCTCCTAAACACACTCGCGTTAGAGTTGAACCTCATGCGATTATACATAGTCAAGCATAATCTCGTGGAGTTACAATAGTTTCATACGTTCATGTACTGAAAATGATATTGATAAATATTTTATTTTAAATATTTAAGTTTGATAAATCTTCTATTTTAAATATTTAAGTTTGGCATTTTGGAGATTTTTTTCCAGATAAACAACAATGTATTAATGCGAATATAAAAAGTACTCAACCCTAATATAAAAAATATCTCAAACAATATAAAGGATTTGCTAGCCTATAAAGAAAGATTGCCCGTAAATCTATTAATTTTATGTTGAATGTTCAAATAAAAAATTTCATCGTATTGAAACTCTTGGAAATTTTTTACTTCAACTTCTCGCCAAAATATTGGGACCAGAAAGGGTGTAATTTTTGTAAACAAACAAGTTGGATACACATGTAAAATTGGAAATTAGGGGTGGCATAATGGATGAGCTAACTTAGGTGTTCGAGCTCAAAAGTCAAGTCCGCTCTGTTTACTAGCGAGTTTGCGAGTTGGCGGACCGGTCCGCTAATTTTTTATTTTTTATTTTACAATTTAATTTACTACATAATTTTTAAAAATTATTTATTACCAAAGAGGTCGCCAAAATTTTTTTTTAACAACGCATAATAAAACTTCAATATGTCTTAAGTCTAAAGAGTTCAAAAAATAAAATAAATAAAGAACAATTACAACAAAACAAAACAATGAAATAAACTCAAGCACAATAAAAAACGTATCAAAATAAATAAATAAATAAATAAACAATACATATCATCCTAATCTTAGTTAAAAACTAACTAATAAAAGAACCCAATTAAGAATTTACAAAAGACAAACAATGATAACAATTACACTGCATAAAACATCACAGTGCATAAAATAGTAGTGCATAAAACATCAACACCTAACTTTCTCATAGTTTACATCACATAGACTCTTATATTGACTGATTCCTTAATAGTTAAATCATAAATCTGTCACACGTATACACTAATCAAATCTTTCCTTTTCTTAAAATCAACATCTATTTCTAAAAAAAAAATATGTGAGCTAATGTTTGACAACTTAATAATTCAGCATGTCATACAATTGTTCTTTTATTTCATGTTTTTTCAATCAACACATGTATTAGAAAATTATAAAAAGAACGTTACAATTATAATTCAATTTGTTTGTATAATAATTTATAATACAATTCAATCAACATAATCCTAAGAGAAGAGTGTTGTTTTTATAGTTAAAATTGTTTTTATTCTAAGTAAAAATAAATTTAAAAAAAAAAAAGTTTTAACAAAAAGCTCGCGGGCAAAACCTGCCCACCCCGCTCCGCCCTGCTTTTTCAAGTGGGTTAGGCGGAGCGGACTAACTTAAAGTACCGAGCCAAAAACATCAGCTCAGCCTGCAAAAAATGGCGGGTCAAACGGACCGACCTGGCAGACCCGACCCGTTTTGTCACCCCTATTAAAAATACAGTGAAATTGGATTTTTATAATGGTCAATTGTATATTTAAAATTTGAAGTTTAGTTGAAAAAAATAAATTTTAGATTTTAAATGTTCTTATTTTTGATGAAGTGTCATTTTTTAAGAGATGGGTATGGAAGAGTTTTGCATAACGTTTAATTTTTTTATATTATAGATATAAAGAAAATGAATTTTTGAAAAAAAAATTAGGATTATTATATTTTGGTGGCGTATAGAGGAAATTGGGAGTATGAAAACCAATTTTCTCTATGATACAAATGACCTTGGTGTTTTTATTCTTTCAGAATTACTAGTATCTAGATAATGTGAAGCCCAATTGAAAATGACTGAGAAAAATTTGTCATGAACTTTTAATTTAACCTGACACTCTATTTTTTTTTAGTTCTAAAAATAACTCTTTTAATTATTTCATTGACAATTTTGAAAAAAAATTGATAAATCAATAAAAAATTTGATATGCACTCAAAAAATTCAATAGGTCAACTAAAAATTTAGATATGCATTTTTATCGGTTTTTATTGAAAAATGGATGTGTGGTAAAAAATTTCTATCATTTTCAAAAACTTTAGAAATTACCGTATTTTTTTTATAACTCTGAAAAATACGGTGGTGTCTATTTTACCGCTATTTAAAAAAATATATGCTATATGCTAATTTCCTATATATTTTATAATTTATCGAATATTTAAAAAAAAATAGTATAAAATCATGATTTATTTTCAAAACTCTATGATTTTTAAAATATCTGGTGTAAAATCATAGATTTTGAAAAAAAAATGTTTTTATACCTGTTTTTTAAAAAACATGTATAAATTTATGCTTTTATTCTTATTTTTTTAAAAATTTGGTATATTATATTAGGTTTTTCAAAAATCTGATATATTATATTTTGTTTTTTAAAAATATGGTGTAAATTGTATATTTTATACCAATTTTTTAGAAAATTCAATATTAATTATAAAAAATATATATATTTATGAATATAATGGTAAAAGTGCTACCAATGAGAGAATGTCGGGTAAGAATTTTGATTTTTTTTATTGGTGGTAAAAGTCTATAACACCTCCAAAATCAAAATTATAAAAAGATCTTTCACCTAAGAATGTGGAATAAGTTTGAGTAACATATGTCTAATATTATTTTATTTTACTTTACGATGGTAGCAAAGGAATTTAATTAAAATATTAAAGATAGAAAAAATAGAAGAAAAAAATACAATATAAATTCACATTGTACTTAAATATAAAAATTAATGAAAAGAGTTTTTCTAATAAGTCAAATAAACTAGTAATAATCTCTACCAATAAAAAAAGCATTACATCAATTTCAAAGTCCTGACATGTTATACCAAACCATCTCAAAACTAATTTAAAAAAAAAAATTTTAACCATCTCAAATAAGAATTTTAATTTTATTGGACAACTGTTCAAGTGACAACATCGTTGTTTCAAACAACCTGTTTATTTTTTCCTGCTAAATTATGGTGGACCATACATCTCAAAATAAATCACATTTGAATGATAGATATTTTACATTTTCTTTTGACGCGCAATTCCTCGGGAATACCAACGATTTTGGTCTATAATACTACATCAAGCTAAATTATCATTTATTGCAAGCATGTTATTAAAAACTCTTCAAATAAATAGATACATTTTCAACAAAGAAAAGTTATTTCAAATGATCTCCACAGCACCAAAAGATTTTATTGGCACTTGATTGATTAGAATCGATATGCTCCTATGGTTGATCAACCTTTGTCACGACCAAGGTTCCATTTATCTAAAACATTAACATATAGAACAATATTAACTAGTAAATCTTGTGTGGGCCAGTTCACACGGAGTATTGCTTTGACTTGAAACGGGATTCTCGCTAGTGGACGGTGAATATTAGTCTCTCTTGGATTAGTCAGTCGCAAGGCCGAATACTAAAATTAAAAAAAAAAAAAAAAAAGTAAATCACAACACCAAAATGCATTGAAGCCACCACCATCGTCAATGTCTCACTCCAACCGGTTCATCTCACTCATTAATATATTATTCTCTACCAATAATCCAACAATTTTTTTTTTTTTTGGAAATAAAAAAAAAAAAAAATAGGACCTCTTAGAAGCCATCTGTCCTTCCAATAGAACATGGTTTCCTCGTCTCCAACCACTCTTTTAAAATTATCTTCAAACCATTTGATACCATTCAAAACAACTCATTCTCTAACACTAAACAAATGCTTCCACCATTGAGATGTCTTCCTTCCTCCACTCAAAATTCTACCATTCTATATTTCACATTTTCTCCTAAAACTTTAAACCATAATCCTTTTTGGGCATTTTTTAATGCACCACCCAAGTTTCTTAGGCACCACGTGAAATTATTTTTTTGCCCCTATATTCCGGATGTGCACATCCGGACGCACCAAATTTTGAAAAAACGCCGAAGTGTTCCGGATATGCATATCCGGAAATAATTCTGATGTGCACATCCGGAAGTATTTCTTATTACTTCGCGCCAGACGTTCTTCCCCCCTCATTATTCACCTTTCCATTTCCACTCCTTCTCAAACTCTCTCAAACTCTCAAATTTTCAATCACCACAAATCTCGATTTTTTCCACTCGAGTTCGGCGCAGAGCAACTACTACAACGATCAACACACTCCAAATTCTCCGTATCACATTTAAATCGGTAAGTTTTCAAATTTTAGAGTTTCGGAGTAATTTTCGAGTAATCGATTTAGAGTAGACATTTAGGTGTAGAAATTGTTAGGTTGTATGAATAACATAGGTTAGAGACAATGTAGGTCATTTTTACTGCTTCAAACGGACGATCAGGGCATAAAATTGCCCTTTTGGTTGTTACAGTGGCCATGAGTGTCGTTTTTAAACTTCAAAATACGTACCGGATGTACAGATCCGGAAACATTGAAACGTTTAGTGTTTCCGGATGTGCACATCCGGAAATACCTAACGTTTAAAATTCTGAGTCCTTCCGGATGTGCACATCCGGAAGACTTTTTTTTTTCCTTTTTTAATTTTGCTTATTTGTTTGTTTTTGTTTAATTATTTTTAAACAAAATTTAATTTATTTATTATGCTTTGCAGATTACATGGCTGGCAGAGACGATCGTACCATACATGGACGGACAGCTCAGCACGCATCTGTCCGGCGTGAGCGGATGCAGTCTACAGCCGAGGCTTTCTTCGCAGAGGGAGTTGGGGTAGCCCCTACAGCTGAGGGACATCCTACACCACAGGTTCAGGCCACTTCCACATCACAGGTTCAGGCCACTCCTCCGTCAGCCGCCGATTCTACATCTCGGAGGCGTCGGGATTCTACTGCTAGTTCATCAGGGTCCCAGCCCGCACGCAGGCGTCGTCGGGAGACTCCAGCTCCATCAGCTGCTCCTCCTCGTTCCCCTGTTCCTGTTCCTGTTCCAGAGGGTGATCACCCAACACATGAGGGTGTTGACGATGATGACGATTTCGATGAGCTGGGCGGTTACCCCGGGGGACCGTCTAATATGTCCCTACTCGCGGGGTACTCTGAGCATACTGCCAGATTTGTCTGGCTAGGACAGGTAACCTTTCTCGGTTTATTTATAGAATTGTATTCGTTGAAAATATGTTCATTTGTAACATTGTTTTATTTGGAAATTTTCAGGATAAGGATTCACTGAAGTTCTATAACCATGAGGGCAAGGTTATGAACACGATTGAGATGCTGCCTACAGTTGAGTGGTTCACGTCTGCAGTTGCGGAGTCTGGTCTTGGAGGCCTGTCTAGGATTGGGTATTCCCAGATCCAGTACGGTATCCTGATGGCATTTGTTGAGAGATGGCACCCTGAGACATCCTCATTCCATCTACCGTACGGCGAGATCACGATCACGCTAGACGACATCTCGTGCCTCTTACATCTATCGATCACGGGTACCCTTCTGAGTCACGGTAGGATGACAAAGGCGGACGACATAGAGTTGTTGGTTACAGAGCTTGGGGCTAGCCCAGAGAAGGCACATGCGGAGGTGCACCAGTTGAGGGGCGCACACGTCCGGTTCTCATTTTTGATGGATAGATTTACTGAGGCGCTTGCAGAGGCAGAACGGGCAGATGGTGATCCAGCTGAGGTGGCGATCCACAGGACGCGTGCCCTAAGGTGCTACTACTTGTTTTTGCTAGGCACGCAGGTCTTTGTGGACACCAGCGCCTATTATGTTGATATCCTCTACCTCAGGTACCTTTTGGATCAGACAGAGATCCATCGGTACAACTGGGGGGCTGCTGCGCTGGCATTCACCTATTTCAGGCTCTCTGATGGTTGCCGCTGGACAGCCAAGACTGTGGCAGGCAGCTGTACGCTATATGTGGTAACAATCTAATATTCTAAGTGATTTTTTCATTTCTTTTCTTTCTGTATTCATTATAATGTTTGACACCCATGTTATGTTTTCCATTTCAGGCGTGGATTTTACAGCACTTTCCCTATATTACTGGTTGGGGGAGTGCCCAGGGGTACACTGAGGATATACCACGTGCTGCTGCATTTGTCCTGCTCAGAGGGAACCAGGCGCCAGACCCCTTCAGAGTGTATCTAGATCGGATGGCTGCTGAGGACGTTTTGTATTGCCCCTATGCCGATCACCGTGTGACGCGCCCGTTCGATGAGGTTTGTTTGTTCTCAGGATGGTTGGCATGCAGTTCGACCGTTACTGCCCGATACCTGCCAGAGCGCGTCTTGCGTCAGTTCGGTTACACGCAGACGATCCCCAAGATGCCTCATGAGTCTGCTCCTCTAGGCTTGACCCGCAGGCAGACAGATGAGTTATATGCTGACTACCAGTCCCACTTGGTACCGGAGGAGGCTCGGGCGACCAGAGCGGAGACAGACTGGAGTGTTGCTGCCGGGTACATCGTGTGGTTCTACACCGTCTCACACCCATGCATGGTGCCCACTGCTGAGGGATCGCCACCCAGACCTGCTCATCAGGAGATATTAGAGGAGCGACAGTCTCAGCTGGACCACACTCAGGATGTCCTACCACGCTGTCGTGAGATAGAGCAGATAGCGCGGCAGGCCATTGCGGACGGTCACCTCCCTGAGGGCTCTGGTGCCAGACTTGCCGTGGACATGATTATTGCGATTGCTCAGGGGGCACTTCAGTACCGCAGACATCGATCCAGGATGGCGGGTAGGGGCAGAGGGGGCAGAGGAGCAGGGGAGCCAGGAGAGATCCTTCGCCATACGCAATAGTTTTTTGTTTGATGTATTATATTTATATTAGATGTATGCATTGTATTTTGACAGAGATTTATTATATATATATATATATATATATCATTTTATTTTATATATGGATGTTGTCAAATGTATATTAAATTGCGACGATTTATTAACATATGCGACCAAGCAAAAAAATCGATTTTAAAAAAAAAAATAATGTTCTGCCTTTTTTCCGGATCTGCAGATCAGGAATGTTTTCGGATGTGCACTTCCGGAAAGAATCAGCGTTTTTAAAAAAATTGGTGCGTCCGGATGTGCACATCCGAAATCAGAGGGCAAAATCGAAAATTCAGATGGTGCATAAGAAATAATGGTGGTGTGAGAAGAAATTACCTCCTTTTTAATCTACTAGCATCCTTCATCCCCATTTTTCCGGTTAAACTCTCTTACCCTTCCAATTCTCAACCTTATACTTTGATTTCACGAACATATATAAAATGTATTAAGTCATCAACGAAAAATAATTACATATTTTATTTTTATTTAAGAAAAAATAACCAATTATGTTAAAATTGAACATAACTTTAAATAGCAGTCTGCTGTCAAAATTGCGACCATAATATTACAAATATAATATTTTTTCTAACTTCATTGCACTATAATTGTGATGTAATTTTCAATCACAAGTGCATTACATTAAGAATGACATTAAAAGACGTTGCCTATGTTATTTTAAATCTTCTCACCAAAATTTAAAATTTTAAGCTTTAATCTTAATCTACTTTAAATTTAGAGTTTTTTATCACACCACCCTTGTTTCTTAGACACCACCTGAATTTTTATTTTTGCCTCCAATTTTTGGATGTGCACATCCGGACGTATCCTTTCTCTAAAATTTTTCAGCTTTTTTCAAATGTACACAGCCGGAAGAATTCCTGATCTGCAAATCCGAAAAAAATAAAAAAGAATTCCATAAAATCAATTACTTCTAAATATAATTAAATCCAATATAATTAAAACCCAACATAATTAAACGTAATATAATTTTTTCAATATAATTAAATCTAATATAATTAAAATTAATATGATTAAAATTAATATGATTTTTTCAATATAATTAAATTAATTTTAGAAGTAAATACCATATAATTTAGAAGTAAATACCATATAATTTTAAATACCAATATAATTAAATCCAATTTTAGAAGTAAATACCATATAATTTTAAATCCAATATAATTAAATTAATTTTTTCAATATAAAAAAATCATTTAAAATTAAATACCATATTAATCATATTAATTATATTGAAAAAAATTAATCATATTAAATATCATATTAATTTTAATTAATATAAATTTTAATTATATTGGATTTAATTATATTGAAAAAATGATATTAATTTTAATTATATTGGATATAATTATATTTAGAAGTAAATGATTTTATGGAATTTTTTTTATTTTTTTCCAGATTTGCAAATCACGAATTCTTCGGATGTGCACATCCGGAATATATCAGCGTTTTTTTAAAATTTGGTGCGTCTGGATGTGCAATTCCGGAATCTGGGAACAAAAGTGAAATGTCAAGTGGTGTCTAAGAAATTTGGATGGTGTATTAAGAAATCCTCTGAATTTAATGATAAATCTTAATTTTAATAGTCTCCCAAATGTGTGATTTAAGCCCTTAATAATTCTAATTTATTAAATAAATCGAGATTATGCTATAGTAGGTAAATTTAGAAGAAGTATATTGAGATTTCTTGATATATTTTTTGAAAATTAAAAGCTATTTCTCAACGCAATAGTCATATTGCACGATGGAACAATCGCAATAAGTACAATTGCAACGATTGAAACGGGAATTAAATATTTTGAATTTTCAAATAGAATTTAGTTTTTTTAATGAAAAATATTGTATATAAGTTATATTGTGGAAAGAGATAGAATCCTCAATCCCTTTATCAATCCATTTGTTAACTCTTTCCATCCACCACAAGAAAACTATTATGATAAGATAAGCTCACCTAACAAAAGGATGAGCTCTGAGTTAAATCCCCAATGAACTGTTTAACTATTCTAACAAACTGAGAAATGACCAACTTATATAAAACAAAATATATACTTTCAATTTGATCACCCCTCAAGCTGAACTAAAAACTAATGACATGTTTTACCTGGAAAAAACGGAATGAAACAAAGATGGAGAAAGCTTTGGTTTTGTACGGGTAATATTAGAGGGGTGCAAATATGTGATTAATCAAACTATAGTACTAAATTGAATTGCATTGCACCATAAAAAAATTAAATCATTTAAATGATTAATAAACTGAACTATTTAATTTAAACAATTCTAATTCAGTCTAAACCGGTTCATAACCAGTTTTCTTTTATACACTGCTTTAATTGTATAAATAAGTTTTTCATACAAAAATAAAGAAAAACTATTGAGAATGAAAAAAATATTTAAAAAAAAATTCCAAAATTTTAAACTTTTTTTGTAAATAAAAATTTTATTCTGAATTTTTTTTTATTCTAAAATTTATACGTAAGTTATTTGTGAAGAAAGTTATAAACAAATTCTATAATTTGCAAAAATATCTCGTGAATGGTTAATGTTCTAACATTTAAAATAAATAAATGACTAAAATAAATAAATAAATAAATAAATTATCAAAACAAATATTCATTAAAAAAAATAAAAAAGAAGGAATATACACTATTTAACTTTTCCTCACCATTTGTGTTTTATACTAAAATTTCAACAACCGCTCCACTATCATGATTCATAAACATGAATTTGTGATATGGTTGAGTTTAGGTTTTTAATATTTTTCCTTTGATGTTGTATACTGTTTGATCACTAAATTAATTAAATTAAATATTATTCTCTTTTTTTAAGAACAAGTCAAATTTATACTAGATTAATTAGTTAATCGTTTTAAAACTATAATTTCAAAGCTAAACTCAAGTTGAAGATTAAAAAAACTTATTCATCAATCTAAAATAGAAATTTTATATCAAATTAAAAAAACACAATTTTCTAAAAAAAAATTTAAATGAAAATCATTTATTCTGAATTTTTTTTCTTTTTTTTAGAAAAGTTAAAAATTATTATTTTTTAATAAAATTTTCAAATATTATAAATTTTCTTTTAAAATTAACATTTTTTTATGAATAAAAAAATTAGTTTTAAAAGAGTTCAAATTATAAAATTGGTTTATAATTGAAAATTAATTATAAATTAGTTTATAAACACAAATTAGTTTTAAACTAGTTTTAACTTGAATTGAAACTATTTTAGCAGTTAACCGTATTTTTATTGAAATGATTATTATAAACTGAATTGAATCATAAATGTTGTTTAGTTCAGTACAGTTCATGAACCACGAACATTTTAGGTGAGATAAAGAAATATTTCAATACCTCTTCAATAAAGTTTGTGTTGGTAGTATTGGAGTGGAGACAGCTTTGTATTCTAATAGATCCATGTTATTAATAATCTCAGAAGCATTGTGAGATAGAGCAACTTTAAAAACGAGAAAAGAATTGAGCAAACTTAGATATTTGATTTTGATAGTTTTATGGAGAAAAGCTTTGACTAAAATAATTTCCTAATACCAATGAAAACTATATCATCCATGTAAATTAATAGCATAGTAAGGTACTTATAAAAATTTAACAAAAAGTGAATAGCCATAAGATACTTATAAAAATTTAACAAAAAGTGAATAGCCATAACATAAATAGATTGTTTGTTTAAATGCATTTTTTTCCCTTTATTTTGATGTTTTTTTTTAATGTATAGGCCTTCCATTTTAGTCCCTCAACTTTATTATCTTTGGAATTTCTATAGTTCATGTTCTGGACTGGGTCAGCGCCTGCCCATCAGTCGGGCAGGCCCAATCCAATACTATGATAAGAGGCCCATTAAGGCCTCATTCCCTCTCTCGTCGAGCACACTCAGATACCATTTATGTCGAGCAGAGACTACATGGCTCGGGGAGAGAACGAGCATCCTCCCCATGTACTCCACTTGCTCCCCCTACGGGGACACGTCATCAGGTGACTACCCACCTTCGAAAGAGTTGGTCTACCCACTTTTCGGAGATCTCGGGGCAGTTACTCCAAGGCGAAGACCACGTGCTGGTCTTCCCTACGCCACGTAAGCTCTGACAGTTATCTGCATTGGGCCTAGCAACCCAACCCAGTGCAGACGACCTTTGGCCCAGCGCTGGGGGCACAATATAAATACCATCTTCCACTAAAGGGTCAGGTATTCTAATTCTTACTCTCACTGCCTTCTGTACTTGCTTGCTCCGTTCCTGACTTTAGCATCGGAGTACCTTGCAGGTACACCCCCTACCGTCTCATCATCACCGGAGTAGCGGAGCTCACTACGTTTGCTGGCCACCGATCTACTTTCTGATCAGGTACGATCAGTGGTGCCTTCTGTGGGAACCTTTGCTTCCCCGTTTTTCTCATCGTAAAAACCAAAGCAACTTTCATTCTCTGACAATCATGGCCAACCCTCGAGCTGAGGCCAACTCTTCTGACACCGCCTTCGTTCAATTCAACAACGGAGAGGACCACGAGCCCAATGTGATCGTTAACGTCGAGGAAGGCGACCCGAGGGACAGGCGTACTGCCTTTCCCTCCTCTAATGACGCGACCTTCAACGCCGCCCAACATGATAGCAGCCCGGTTGTCTACCAGCCGATCCCCGCGCCACGGAATATTAATCCGAACACGGTGGCCCTGTTCGCACTGGTCAATCAGACCAACATGTTGATCTCCTAGCAGAACGTGCCGATAGGAGCGCTCGAAACGGAGCGACAACAGCGCTCTCCCCCGCGGAGACATCGTCGCCCCACATCTCACAACCCTTCTCCTCCCCTGCAGAGGACACGACAAGACGACTCTCGGAATCCTTCCCTCCAACCTGCGGAGGGCCGCTCGCGTCTGGAACGACCCCGACCTGTGGTCGCCCAGAAGCGCGATCGGTCCCCTGCTCGGAAGGAACAACGACGTTCCCCTGTCCAAAAGAGGAGCAAAGCTGACGGTTACGACGAGAAGCCGAAGAGCCGACAAAGAAGTTCCCCCCGACAAAACAGGCGCGGTCGTGGCGACCACTCCCGGTCACAATCACCAGTTAAGAGTGACGAAGATGACCAGCGTACCCCACTGTCCAGGGAAATTATGGAGACCCCTTTGCCCGTGGGGATGGAGAAGCCTCCACCCTTGGCGACGTACGACGGCACTGCCGACTTGGAGGACCACGTCTGTTAGACGATGGCTATGGATCTAGAAGGGGGGTTGAATACATCCCTTGAGTTTTACACGCAAATGGTTACCAAAAATTTGGTTTTAAAAATGTTTAACGTAAGCAACCACTGAATCACACGTCTACAACGAACCTTCTACTAAAAGGATCGGATATGCACGACAATATTGGGAATGAATTATGGATGAGAAAAATTCAGTTTGATTAACACAAGTTAAAGCGCAATCAACAAAGTATCGCTTGCTTGATATTTGATCCAAACCAACGAGGTCAATTGACAAACACTAAATTTCAAATGTGTTCGATTTTTGCTTTGAAACAAATTATCAAACACTTGGTGTGCGTAAACACACTAAGTGCAGAGTTTCTATGGAATGTAAAGTCAAGCTGCTCCTAGATACAATTCAAGGAACTGTATCAATTTTTGACAAAACAGTTTATCAGCTCGAGATTACGCAACCTCAGAAATTTCGATACGTTGAGACTTTGCGAATTCGAATAAACTGAAATGTAAAAGAGTTAAGGGAAAGAGAGAACAAACGAGATTTGATTAGGCAGTTCCCCAATCGTCCTCGCTTTGGGTACCTCTGCCCCTAATTCAACAACTGGAATTGAGATATATATATATATATATATATATATATATATATATATATATATATATATATATATATATATATATATATATGCAGCTATTGCAAATTGTTTATTACAAGAGAAGAACTATGAACATCCAAACTCCCAAACGTCTTTGATCGTTGATGCAGAGCCTTCTCTTCCCTTGATTCAAGACGAATCAAGTGCCACGAATTCGGCTGAACAAGTCACCGCCCCACGCTACTAAACTGCAAGAAACCACCGTTCTTCAGTTACCTTCACTCGGCCGACTTCAATTCTCCGCAATTCGATCCCCAAACCTTTCTTCTACGATCCTTCGATTGTAGCTACTAAACCGAATGAGAACTCTGTTCTTCGGTTACCTTCGCACGGCTGAATCCCTGTAAAACGAAACAGTTTGTGCTAAAAACTCCCAAAATCTACTCGATTCTTGGAGGACAAAACCAACTGGTTTTATTCAAGAAACACCTACCAAGCTCTCAACCCAGAAAATGAAGATCATACGCTTCCTAAATTCTGAACATTATCACTTTGATCAATGGGTGACACAAACAAAGATGATTATGTGTGATTGTTTGTTTACTCAATGAAGAAGATGAAGATGAAGAGAAAAATGGTATCTATTTTCACGTTTCTTGTAGTTTTGGATAATGAGATGACCAAACTAATTATATAGAAAATGAATTGACCCACTCAAAGTTATAACAGAAATAACAGAAAAAATTTAAGTGAAAAAATCAGTTCAGGCGCATTTGGGTCGACTCATACTTTAATAAGGGTCGGCGTGCGCTGACCCGTGAAAAATACTGTGAAAATTTGACAAGTATGCGTCGACTCAAAGACATCATGCGTTGACGCAAGAATGCAATTTTTACATTCCCAAAATCATGCGCTTTCCCGGTCATTTCACCAGTTTTTCACTAGTAAGCATGAGTCGACTCATGCACAGGGTAGGTCAGCGCATAACCTGTATTTTTACATAAAACTCAATTGTTTTTGCACATTTTAACTGACCAAGACCCAGACACATACTAGACACTAGTATAATGATCATGCACATGTATTAATGAATAAGACAAAGTCCTATATGTCTAGACACATGAACAACATTGATTAGATGCAATTTTCCCGACTAGTGAAGTGATACCGCTCAAATTACAATCTAATACTTAGCATATTTGTTGACATCATTAAAACAAAGTACATGAAAGATCTTAACCCTCACAAATTCAAGAGTTTCGAGGCAATGCTCGACTACAGGAATGTCAGGGGAGCTATCAAGTGCAGGCTCTTCCCAACCACCCTCCGGAAAGGTGTCATGGGGTGGTACAAGAGTCTTGCACCGGAGTCCATCACTGCCTGGAAGGAACTGAAGAGACAGTTCTCCAGATATTTCATTGCGTCCCGAAGCCACCCAAAGACAGTGGCCTCCCTGGAAGCCATCATCCAGGGGAAGGACGAATCTCTCCGAGATTACATTGAGAGATTCAACTGGGAAGGCGTCCAGGGAGCCGCCACGGACAACATGAAGACGTTTCTGATTGAGCGAGGACCGCTTCCTCGCACCGAGTTCGCCAAGGTTGTGGGAATTCAAAGGCCCCACAACTTGGAAGAGCTCCTCCACAATGCCCAAGCATACATTCAGTATGAGGAGCTGGAGGCTGCCCATTGTGCCCGCTACTCGCGGCATCAAGAGGGCCCCCTAAGCTCCAGGCAAGAAGACTCTACGGCTCCCCGACTTGGGGGTGATAGAAGAAGAGAAGACCGTCCCAGAGACTCTCGTGAGCCGAGAGGTCCAGCTGGCCGGTTCACAGAGTACACGCTACTCACTGCTCCCTGCGAGTGAATTTTGGCCGAGTGCATCAACTTGGAATTCCATAAAGGAGGTGTCCACTTTCCGAAGCTGACACCACTCAAACTAAATGTTGACAAGCCCAAGTACTGCATGTTCCATAGGAGCCACGGGTATGTCACTGACGACTACATCCACCTCAAGGATGCGATAGAAATCTTGATCAAGGAGGGGCACCACAAGCAGTACACGAAGAGGAACGACGCCCCCAGACAGGATGCCCGGGAGACATAAATGGTCGAGGAGACGGCCCCTCCCACCAGAGATAATGGGCTGCAAGTCGCTCTGACTATCTATGACTTATGAGGTCAAGGAGAGAAATGGCTATGACTATCTATGACTTATAAGTCAATAGAGAGTCTTTCCTTTGGAAGAAGGGGAGGGTAGTCACTAGAGTATTACAAGTGGACTATGTGATGAAGTGGCAAGCATAAGTTTAATAACTCAAAGAGAATGTGTAGCAATTTAACATGATTAAATCTAAAAGTATGATCCAAGCATCAAGGCAAAAGACAATAGATTGTTCACAACAAAAATAAACAAATGGTGTACATACATATGATAAAGAGAGTATTCAAACATGAGATTAAAGGCAAAGATATTCAAGGTGGCGATACAAACAAAAACCTAGATAGAATGAAACTATCCAAAGTCAAGGAAGTCCTCACTAAATAACTCTCTCTCATGTATCAAAAATTGTCACAAAAACTCTCAAGGAAAAGGTGACTTTTAATTGGAATACAAAATTTGATGAAGAAGTTTTAGATGTGTTTTTTATGAATTTTTAATTTAATGTAAAATAAAATGAAAATAAATTATGGAAAACATTTAATTAAGCAACAAAGAATAAATATGAATTTTTTTTGGAGTTTTTGGTTTAAGAGAAATATTTTTAATAATTAAAAATGAAATAAAAAAGAAAAAGAAAAAGAACAACAACACTCATGCAATGTTTTCTCATTTTAACCAAACATTTACTCCCTCGAACCTCCATCAATTTCAATGAAATAAAATGTCATTTTATGCTACTCAGAACATGGATCACTAATACACTTATAAAACTTAAAAATAAACACAGGAACAGTGTGAAAAATGGCCTGGAAAGGGATGTGATCAGAAAACAAAACCAACCTCTCACGTGGAAACTCAGGGTAAGCAACTATGGCTGCATCTCTAATTTTCAAACAATAGCAATACTCTATCTCAATCAAAGCTCATAAGATCAAACAAACATACATAACATTCAGTCAGTTCAACAACTCTAAACCTTAACAACTTAATCATGGATTTAAACACCCAAAAGATAACACATGGATAGTTCCAAACGTGCAAACTCTATCATGAACAAACAAATATTGCATCAACAACACAGACAGTGCTAAGCATGCATTGTGTGAACCAAAACTTTGAAAAAAATGAACATACATCTCTGAATGGCATGAAAGTCACTCCTCATCTCAACACAATCTTATACAAATTCTTGATGAAAATTGTTAGTGTTCAAACATGGCATCAGAGTATCACACAAACATAGCCTCAAGACAATGGCAGTGTTACAAATATCAACTCTATACACATGGACACTCAACTAAAAAATGACAGAATAAATTACATGGTCATGATATGGTAAGCATATGTGTTATCAGGGTGAGCATTTGTCAAAGCAGTCAGGTCAAGTAATCTAATCATAATATTCCAAGGGCAGTTTAGGTATACAAACTTCAGCATTAAGACACGAACACATCTGAGTTGTGGCCATGCCTGTGTAAAGCCTACTTAAGCATGGTAACAACAAGGCTATGCACCAGCAGTGTGAGAAAATAAGAGTAAACTTGTCATGACAACATCAAAGCAAACCTCATGCCATTCAAAATATCCTATCATACTATGGACAAAATGAACACCCTCAAATAAAATAACTACATCAAAAAGGCATCAACAATATCTAACTTCTCAACACCATAAAAATGGAAATCAACATGAACTTGGCTATGTCATCAATGACATCCTGCAGATGATGTTATGAGTTAACAATATGAGAAACAAAGGATAGAACAGAAACTTGTCACTAATATAACCCAAACACAACCTTCATGATATTCCAAACCAACTAGCCTAACATGGACAGTCTGCATTAGTTCAAGCATTCAAAATACATCATGAAGACATGGATAATATGTTATCCATCTGGTAGTTTCAAACAACACCATATAGGTCCAATGAAATCAAGGCAGCACAAGGTTTTAACAACATAGTCAGTATGTAACACAAATGAACTTGGTTATGTGATCATTACATTTTAAACATGATGTTAGGGTTTAAGAGACAGTGAGGATAACTATTTAGTGTGCCAGCAAAACATTCGCATAGGGCTTCATCTTGCCTTAACTCATTTCAACATGACATGGATAAGCAGTTCAAGGACAGTTTCAAGCACACGAGTATGAACACAATATGTTCTATATTATGAACAGATAAAAAAGTGCTAAAGCATGCTACATAAACATTCAGAACAAGGACATGATGACAGTGGCAATACACATGAGCATGATCTTTGAATATGGAGTGAAAGAAAAAGAAAGAGGAATACCTAGTGAAGCAATGCACTCTTAAAGTCCCAACAGAACAAGACTTACTTCTCCTTGCAGCAGCCTTGCTCCAACTTTCTCAAAACTTCTTCACTTGCCAAGCTAGAACTTATAGATTTTTCTGAGTTCTTAAGTGAATTGTTGGTGTCTTGGAGTGAAGACTAAGCTCCTATTTATAGGAAAAAGTTGAGGATAGGAGGCATGGTTAGAATGGCACAATTTGCCAATTTTGCCCTTCTTGGAGGATTTTCGTGTGAGGTGGTTTTGGTCCAAAAGTCTCTAAGATCTCTGGTTACTGATCAAGATAGGGTTTGGCTTTGATTTGGTGGACTAATGGGATTGGGGCAGAGGCCAAGTTTCAAGGAAAATGAGTAGCCATGCTTTTGTGTTGAAAAGTTTCTCTCTCCTTATGTCAACTTGATCCACTTGCATAATAACTTCAATATTTTAATGTCTCAGCTTCAAAATTGTGGCAGTGCTTCAAATCTAGTTAAGCTGGTCTCTAATCATCAGAAAAATGAAGGTTTTGGTGATTAAAGTGATTTTTCTAAGTGTGAGACAAAGTGCCAACATACCAACTTTAGTGCACCATAACTTAATAACCATTTATCTAAATTGTGAGATTTTTGACCCTTTGCAAAATAGGCATTTGATAGAACAAGTTTCATGTGGAAGAATTCTTGAAATGAGGTTTGGAATCATTAGAAAATCCTCCATGAAGTTAGGTACAAAGGGCTGTCCAAGAAACTTAGAAAAAATTCTACGTTATGAAATTTTCACAACTTGAAACAACCATCTTTAGGACATCATAATTTGAGATTGTTTTATCCAAATGAGGAGTTCTACACATGCTTGGAAAGCTTGAAGAACAAGGAACAACTTTCATGTTCAAAGATTTTTTATTTGAAGCTTGTAACTAGGTGAAAAATAGAGTTAAAGTTGGATGAAAATTATGGTGAAAATGCTGAAAATTTCACTAAGTCCCAAAGGTAACTTATCTTCCAAGTGTCATAACTTAAAAATCGTGCCTTTTTTGAAAGAGGGTCCTCTAATACACTTTGAAGCTCATGGAAAGAGCTTTCATTTGAGCTTTGAGTCACTCAATTTGGATGTGTGGTTTGAAAGTTATGACCTTTCCAATTTTGCACAAGAAGTGAATTTTCCACATTTGAAAGAAACCCTTTAAAACTTGATCTCTCATGCCTTAACTCATAAATGAGACATGTCATGATGGATTGAGGACTTGGATGCTTCATTTTGGATCAAAATCTCAAAGGTTAGAGTCTCAATCAAAACCCTAATTTCACTTGTGAATGCACTTGAATGATCTCTGATGATCTTGCTTCTTCAATCACATCTAAGGCTCATAGATGGTCTCTAGGGATGTCTACTATCACATGGAGTCATGTCCCAGGGTTTGAGAACAACTCTTGATCAATGTAAATGGCCATGATTTCCTTGTCATAACAAAACCCTAATTGGAGGCGGGGTGAACTTGTGGCTCAAGTTACTTGTGATGAGAGTCAATCACACTTGAATTCTTGTTGAGTAAGACCTCTAGGATGTAGGTGAGCTCACATGGTTGCATTTGGAGACCTCAGTTATCTTTATTGAACAAATAACTTCCTACATTTCCATAAATAGTTAGTGAACACTTGAGGAGGTTGTATGAAGTCAAAAGGTATCTCAAGAGGCCTTGAATCATGTGAGAGCTTGACTTAGGAGACCTTGCCCTCTTTCTGGTGTAAACCCTAGTTCAAAAGAAGCAAACTTGCGAGATGAAGTGGTTAGTTAACAATGCATAAAAGATTGAAGTCTAAATGCAAGTGCAAGATGTTATGACATCTAAGGGGTAAAATTTGGGGTACAACACCCGTGATCGCCCATAGCCCGCAGGAGAGTTTTCCCCCCGAGGCCCTGTGACCGCTCGCAGCCCGTGGGAAAGTTTCTCCACGACAATGGTTATATTCGGCGGGGGATTCAACAAGGTCTCCGTAGGGTTGATCAAGCAGAAGTTTAATGAGTTAATCGACGCGAGCTCAACGCAGACCGCCACTTTCGAAAAGGTACAAGGGAAGTCAAACCCCATCACCTTCTACCTCGAGGAACTTCCGGGTGGCGCCCCCAACTCCATCATCCCTCTCCTGATCAGGGCGCAGATGGAGAACTTTGATGTGCGCCGAATCCTGGTCGACCAAGGGAGTCTGATGGACATCATGTACGCCCTCTTCTTCGAGACCCTCCAGCATAATGAAAGGCATCTGACCCCCTACGTGAGCTCAGATCTCTAGGGTTTCAACGGCACGACCACCTAACCATGGGGTTATGTCGAGCTGATGGTTACTTTCAGAAGTGATGACACTGTCCGACAAGTTAAGACCTGCTTCCTAGTAGTGGACTGTCCTTCCCTGTACCAGTGCATCCTGGGGAGGACAACTCTGGCCGAGCTCATGTCAGTACCATCTATAGTCCATCTGAAGATGAAGTACTACACTACCAGGGGTCGGGTTGTCACCCTCTATGGGGATATCAAAGTTGCAAGGAGATGCTTTGAAGCTGCAACCAAGGGTCTGAGCTCGATCAACGTCAAGCCCAAGGCCGGAGAGAAGCCATCCCTAGACGCAGAGCAGAAGCCACTCCCGCGCGTCAACGCGGTAGACCTCGACAGCCGTTTCTCCGGTGAGCAGGAAGAAGGGGGAGCAACGAACAACGACCTCCCAGCTGAAGGCAACGGGAAGCCTCTCCACCCAACGCGCCCCATTCCAGACGGAGACTTCGAGCTCATCATTCTCGGAGACGATCCAGAGAGGAATGTGAAGATTGGCACCAGGCTCCCCAACCTGGCGAGGAGGCACTTGAAGGCCTGCCTCTGGGAGAATGCTGATTTGTTCGCGTGGAGCGCGTCGGAGATGCCCAACCTCGACCTAGAGGTGGCCTGTCACCAGCTTACTGTAGATCCAGCCGCTAGGGCTGTAGTGCAACGTAGGCGTAGGCAGTCTCCTGAGAAAGCGGAGGCTGCTAAAAAAGCTGTAAAAGACCTCTTAGAGGAAAATTTCATTTCGGAGGTCAGGTACACAACCTGGCTGTCCAACGTTGTACTTGTCAAGAAAAATAATGGAAAATGGAGGATGTGCGTTGATTACACTAATCTTAACCGGACATGCCCGAAAGATGCTTATCCACTGCCTAGAATCGACTAACTAGTCGACAATTCTGCAGGTTTCAACTTATTTTCCTTCATGGACGCCTACTCGGGGTACAATCAAATCCCCATGGTCAAGGCCGACAAGCAGCACACCGCCTTCATGACCGAGTCGGGCAATTACTACTATAACGTAATGCCCTTCGGCCTGAAGAACACGGACGCGACCTACCAGCGGATGATGAATAAAGTCTTCCGGGGAGAGATCGGCGACATGCTCGAGGTCTACATGGACGACATGATCGTAAAGTCTACATAAGAAGTCAACCATGCTTCCCACCTCAAGAAGGTCTTCGACACGGCGAGGAAGTGCAAGATGAGGTTCAACCCCGAGAAATGCACCTTCAGCGTCCGGGCAGGCAAATTCCTCGGTTTCTACCTCACAGAGCGAGGAATCGAGGAGAACCCCGACAAGTGTAGGGTATTCTCCGAAATCTTGATGTCGAACTCAAAGAAATCAATACAATCGCTAAACGGGATGTTGACCTCGCTCTCCCGCTTCGTGACCAAATCGGTGCAATACGCGCTTCCATTTTTCAAACTCCTACGCCAGAATGCCACATTCGAATGAACCGAGGAGTGCGAGCAGACGCTCCTCACCTCAAACAAGTCCTTTCACAACCCCCAGTGCTCTCGCGACCAGAGGACGGGGAGACGTTATTCCTATACCTCGCCATCACGAGCGAAACAGCCAACACGGTTCTAATCCGGGAAACCCCCGACGGGCAAAAGCCAATTTACTTCACCAGCAAAGCCCTCCAAGGTCCTGAACTTAGATACCAGTAGATCGAAAAGATTGCTTTGGCTCTCGTCACCGCGGCCAGAAGACTGCGACACTACTTCCTGGCCCGAGCAACCCGTGAGGCAACTCCTCGGCCGACCAGACATGGCGGGGAGGATGCTCAGGTGGTCCCTCGAACTCGCCGAGTTTGACGTCCAATATGAAGGGAGAAAGGCCTTGAAAGCTCAGGTACTGGCTGACTTCGTGGCGGAAATGACCCTCCCAGAACCTTCGACCAACAGATCCCAAAAGTGGACGATCTACGTCGACGAGGCATCCAACTCGACAGGTAGCGGAGCGGGCATCATCCTGGAAAATGAGGAAGGTATCTTGATCGAAGTCTCCCTCACATTATCCTTCTTGACGTCGAACAACCAAGCCGAATATGAGGCATTCCTCGCCAGGTTACGGTTAGCTGAGGATCTCGGCGCCATAGAAGTCAAAATAATCACCGACTCCCAGCTCGTGGCCTCCCAGGTGCGAGGAGAGTACCAAGCCAAGAACGACAACCTCATCGAATACTTGGCTCTGGTGAAATAAATGATGAAAAAGTTCATCTCGGCGGAAGTGAATCACGTACCACGCGAACACAATACTCGAGCAGATGTCTTGTCGAAGCTCGCGAGCACAAATAAAAAAGGCGGGAACAAATCCGTCATTCAAGAAGTGCTTCCACGCCCAAGCATCGAGAAACCCGTTCCCGCGACTGGCGTGAACGCCATTGGAGACGGTCACTGCTGGATGACCCCGGTGTACGAGTACCTCACCACAGGAAAACTACCCGACGACTCCAAGAAAGCCAGAGTAGTGAGGTGACGTGCTTCCTCATATACGATTGTCGAGGATAAGTTATATCGACATAGCTTCTCAATCCCCCTCCTCGGATGCGTCGAGGAGCCCAAGGTCCCCGGCATACTCCAAGAGATCCATGAGGGGATCAATGCGCAACACCTAGGAGAATGATCACTAGCCCATAAAGCGCTACGAGCGGGGTACTACTGGCCCACCATGCAGCAGGACGCCAAGGAGCACGTCAAGAAGTGCGACAGATGCCAACGACACTGGGACATGCACCTGGCCCCGCCCAGTGAACTCAAAATGTTGTCGTCCCTATGGTCGTTCGCCTGGTGGGGGATGGACATCCTCGGACCCTTTGTCGCGGGGTCGTACCAAAACAAGTACCTGATCATCGGCGTTGACTATTTCACCAAGTTGATCGAGGTCGTAGCCTTGGCCAAAATCACGGCCCACAACATACTACGTTTCTACAAGAGAAATATAATTGCCCGGTTCGGCGTGCCCCAGACAATTATCACCGACAACGGGACACAGTTCACCGACAAGAACTTTCAGGACTTCGTCACCAAGCTGGGAACGAAGTAACATTTCACATCGGTCGAACACCCACAAACAAACAGGCAAGCCGAAGGTGCGAACAGGGTGATCTTACGAGGTCTGAAATGGAGGCTGGGCGACGCCAAGAAAAGGTGGGTCGAGGAACTACACTGCGTCCTCTGGGCCTACAGAACAACCCCACACTCCACTACCGGGGAAACCCTATTCCGACTGACCAACGGAACTAAGGCGGTAATCCCCGTGGAAATAAGGGAACCCTCGAGAAGGACTGAGTCCCCCCTCGAAGAAGAGATGAACGATGAGGCCCTCCGAGAGGAGCTCGACCTGGTCGAAGAAATACGGTCGGGTGCATCCCTCCGCGAAGCCTCGCTCAAACAAAAGATAACTTTACGCCATAACAATAAAGTTATCAAACGAGAATTTCAGGTGGGCACCCTCATCCTACGAAGGAACCAGAAAGATTCGCGTGAAGACAAGCTCGCCGCGAACTGGGAAGGCCCCTATCGCGTCCGCACAAAAATGGGGACAGGAGCCTACTACCTCGAAAATCTACACGGGGAGGAACTTGTTTAAACATGGAATGCCGAAAAGCTTAAACAGTACTACAGTTAAACACTGCCCACGACCCATGTGCGTCGGGACCACGGGGGCGCACTAAGGTACAAGCGTGACTCCCTCCTTGATACAAGAAGATAAGGGCCCGCATTGTGTGTGCGCGAGGACCCTTGATCCGATGGGGACACCTCAACCGAGCTCCACCGTCGTCGTACCAGCTAGGCAGGGCACCCAGCTCGCGATGGGAAGTCCACGCCACAAAACTAAGACCTCGACCGAGCTCTTAGCCTCGTCGAAGGTCGGAATACAGCTCCGACTACTCGACCAGTTCCCTATACTGTCGAGGATCAACAGAGTCGAGCAAAGGCCCCAAAATACTTAGACAAAAATGAAAGCGACAAATATATAATTAAAATACAAACATCACACACAAGATAAAGAAAGGCAATGCATTGGAATCGGACAGAAGCCTATTGTTCAAAGAGTACATGCAAAATTACCATAAGTCCCTGGCTCGCAGGTCGGGCAGGAAGCATTACAAAACGCGGCACGCAGGCCGAACTAAGCAAAATAAAAAAAACTGGCATGCAGTCCAGACAAACAAAAGCTCAGACAGCTATCTCCTCCTCGATTCGGGCCTCCATCTCCCCGTCGCCCCGACCATCATTATCATTGTCCTCTCCTGATACGACCATCTTTCTGTCGATCACATGGTGGAACGGATTAACTCTTTCAAGGGCGAGCTGGACCCCCGGATTCTCAGCCTTGATCTGCGCCACCGCACTATTAAAACCCACCTCGATGCCCTTAAAACTATCTTGCTCGAGCTCCCAAACTTTGGCGATTAGAGCACCACGTTCGACGAGACGCCTCTCTTCCTTTGTCTCGTCCTCCGTTGGATTAGCAGCAGCCTCCAGCTCAGCAACCTTGTCTCAGAGACGGTCCCGCTCCTCTTGAGTTCTCTTTAACTCTGCATTCGTTTCGTTCAGCTCGTGGAGGATGCGCACGTGGTTCTCGTACCTCGTCTTGGCCTCCAGCAGGTCATTCTCGACATTCTTCTTCTCCTTCTCGAGGACGTTGTACTCGTCCAACAACCTTTGCAGTTCGAAAGCTGGGTGTTGCGGTGAGAATCTGATAACAAGCTATTAATTAACTTGCATCACATTTCTTTGAATTCACCACCGACTTTGATTTATCCAAAGGAAAGGTTCAAGATCGAGAAAACCTTAGAGGATCTAGGTTCGGGGGTTGGTTATACTAAGGGAAGGTATTAGCACCCTTAATATCTGTAGTACTCTACAGGAACCTCTTGTTTAAGTTTGTGTTATGTTATGTTTGCTTGCTAAGAGAATCTGTTAAGGGTAAAGGTAAAGACCTAAGGGTATATACACTAAGTTTGCTCGCCAAGACGTCGCATCTTGTGCCTACGTATCTGAATAAAGAATCAGAGCAACCGTAATTCACCTAACTAAGGGTGAAGGAGGAACCTATTGACTATGGCCAAAGTTCCAAGGGGCATGAGTATGAGCTCATGTAGAGTTTAAGAAACTCTCTAAGTCTATGTTTGTAAAAGGGAAGTGAATACTCATGAGGATGAGACTCACATAGAGTTTAGGAACTCTATCCTAGTTCTAAGTTGTGATGTAAATGGCTCTTAGGAGGCCAAGGGAAAAGAGAGTGCTATGAGGATAGTACTCAAATAAGGTTGAGGATGATCCTTAGGAGGATTGGAAACGACTCTTATGAAGTCGAGGGGTAATGAGCTATCTATGACAATGAAGTCAATAGAGAGACTTTCCTTTGGAATAACGGGGGCAAATTTACAAACGTCGAATAAACAGGTACGGTTTCAAAAGCTCAAAAACAAACAATATTTCATAGATGAACATGGATAAACAGAGAGGACATTTTCATTTTAAAACTAAAGGCATGGTGAGTGATAAAGTCAGAAAACAAATCTCAAACAAATATTTAACAAGACTTTAACAGAAAACCTAACATTTTCCAGGATCGGTCGATGATATTTTTTTCTTTACAAAAACTCAGGAATTGAATACAAGGCAACAGTATATTTTTATTTTTATTTTGGAGTTTTTCTTAAAAAAACAAAGTTATAAAATAAAAAACAAAACGAAACAAAAAAGAAAAAAAGAAAAGAGTTGAAAAATGAAAGGTGCCACAATGTGTGGCAGGAGCCACAACATTGTGGCGGGCGCCATAATAGGGAGAGAGAGATGTGGCGGGTGCCACACTCTCTATGGCTTGCGCCATGAGTGGAGGGAGTGGAAGGTGTGGCGGGAGCCACACTCCTTTGTGGCAGGCGCCACAAAGGCTCTTCTTTTATTTATTTTTTTAAAAAAACAACATTACAGAAAAAAGCCAAAACACCACCACATTTTATTTCATTTTTCCTTTCATTTTATTTCATTTTTTAACATAAAATCTTTTCATGAGCATGAAAACAGAAACATCTATAATAGGATACCAGTAACATTTGGTCAGGTTTAACAAAAAGAAAGAAGAAAAAATGAACATGTTACGAACATTTGGTCATGGTATTTCAACATGCAGTAATGAAAATAAAAATTGAGGATGGAGCGTTACCTAGTGGAGACGGTCCACTGCCTCTTCAATACGTTCTTCAAAGAAATGACAGAAATTCCTCTTCAAAATATCACAGCCAAGTTGAAAAGTGGAAACTTCGAACCGAAAAACACTTGCAAAAATATTTTAACAAAATAACGGGGAGAAAGAAATGAGAGCATTCACTATTTTTTAGTGAAGCTGGTGTGGTTTGAAAAATCTTTGATGATTAGAGTAGCTTCGAAAAATAGGTTGTGCTGATAAGACTAGAGCCATACTTTTTACTGAAAAACTTTTGTCTATTCATGATGAGCTCTTACCACCTGCAATGCCTTGTAAAAAAATGTATTATTTTAATTTGAACAAATTCTGAAGTGTAGGAAAAATTATGTGGCTGGTGCCACATATTAACATGGCTGGCGCCATGCTCTCCCATGGTGATGGGCGCCACCTTTGAGTGTGGTGGGCGCCATGCTCACCTTTTTCTTTTTATTTTTCTTCATTTCATTTCTTTTCTTTCTTTTTTTCTTTTTTTCTTTTCTTTCTTTTTTTCTTTTCTTTCTTTCTTTTTTCTTTTATCAAATCAAAATAATAATAAAAATTACAAGTGCCGATTCCTCGTTTCCTCAGTCAATGGTCGATCAAATTAAATCGAGACATGGCTCGGATGCTTCTTTTTGGTCCAAAATTGTCAGAATCGAAGGCTCGATCTCTTCGGTTAAAAACTTAATTTGCTCAGGAATTCCAATGGATGATCTTTGAGGATCTTGCTCTTTCACTCTCTTCCAAGGTCCATAGACAACCTCTAAGGATGCCTAGTATCAGGTGGAATCGTATTCCGAGACTTGGAAACCGGTCTTGATCAAAATCAATGGCACTGGCTGACGAATGCTGATAAAACCCTAGTTTTGAGTCACGGCGAATCCTGGGGTTCAAGGCACTTGTAACAGGAACCAAACACACTTGATTTCATTTGTTGAATGAGGTCTCTTGAAAGTATGTGAGTTTAAACGGTTGACGAACTTTCTAAACTACCGTCTGGTCACAACAAGGCTCTTCAATGAATCTTCAGGTTAAGACCCTAGTTTCATAACTCTTTGACCAAATGATATTTCCTTGATTTCTCTTGAACGAATCTCATTAGGATCATGACATATGATTGGAGGACTTCAAAATCAGCTTCCAAGATTAGATGGTTGCACTTTGGAGTTTCAGTTGTCTTTCTTGAACAAATGGCTTATCATAAGAAACTCACCCCAAACTGGTGAACATTTGTGATGACTGTATGGAGCCAAAGAATGTCTCAGGAGACACTGCATAACATGAAAGTTTGATTTATTGCTCTTTTGTTCTCTTCCCTGTGCAGACCTGGCTTTCACATAAAAGAACAAACTAGCAAGATAATGGTATTAGTTAACAATGCACAGATGATTGACCCCTACATGCCAGTGCAAGATGTTATGACATCTAAGGGGTAAAATTTGGGGTACAACAGTTGCCCCTATTTAAATAGCTTTACCGGAGGGCACGGGGAAAGAAAATCCTCGGGACATCAAGGTGAAAGGTATTTAAATATAGCAAACCGAAAATTTTGCCCTTAGATGGAATGTAGATGCTAAGGACAAGAGACAGGCATGCAAATGCTGACATGCCATGAACTTCTAGCATGGCGTCATGATGGTGCAAAGATGCAGACAGACCAGACGAAAAAGTAAACAACCCCAGGTGAGTAATACTGGGGAAGGATGAAAGTTAGTTTCCATGAGGAAAAACTTACTAGGGACACAGATTAACCAACAAAAGAGACTCACTGGGGAGATTTTGAGGAAACACTGGGGATAGAAAGATAGGGTTGAGAGGAAAACCCTATAGGTCCTCTACTGGGGATAGGAGCCAGAGAGGTGTTCTCCACTAGGGAAACAAAATCCAGGTAGATGGACGACATGTTCAAATGTGAGCGGACGATACTGGGGAAATAAAACACATTCTTACTGGGCATGAAACCAGAAAGAAGACATGATCTCTACTGGGGATCAATTTGAAATAAAAGGATAGACGTCAACAAAAGATTTTATGGGGATGTCTTGTACTTGAAGAGTTCAAACGGGATCTTCAAGAAAAGCCAGAAAGGAAAGAGATAAACTCTTGCGCGCTAAATGAAAAGATGACTGGACTTTAGCTGGGAATAAGGTTAATGATCCATTAATTATTGGACTCGAGTACCAATATGAGTTGGACTCCAATACGAGTTTAGGTTCATGTTTGACCTGGGTTCAAATGACGGCTTCAAGTTTGACTCGAAGTTTAGGTTCATGTTTGACCTGAGTTTCAAACGACGGGTTCAAGTTTGACTCGAAGTTTAGGTTCATGTTTGACCTGGTTTCAAACAAAGGGTTCAAGTTTGACTCGAAGTTTAAGTTCATGTTTGACCTGAGTTTCAAACAACGGGTTCAAGTTTGACTCGAAGTTTAGGTTCATGTTTGACCTGGGTTTCAAACAACGGGTTCAATTTTGACCCGAAGTTTAGGTTCATGTTTGACCTGGGTTTCAAACAACGGGTTCAAGTTTGACTCAAAGTTTAGGTTCATGTTTGACCTGGGTTTCAAACAACGGGTTCAAGTTTGACTCAAAGTTTAGGTTCAAGTTTGACCTGGTTTCAAACAACGGGTTCAAGTTTGACTCGAAGTATAGGTTCAAGTTTGACCTGGGTTTCAAACAACAGGTTCAAGTTTAACTCGAAGTTTAGGTTCATGTTTGACCTGGGTTTCAAACAATGGGTTCAAGTTTGACTCGAAGTTTAGGTTCATGTTTGACCTGGGTTTCAAACAACGGATTCAAGTTTGACTCGAAGTTTAGGTACATGTTTGACATGGTTTTCAAACAACGGATTCAAGTTTGACTAGAAGTTTAGGTACATGTTTGACCTGGTTTTCAAACAACGGGTTCAAGTTTGACTCGAAGTTTAGGTTCATGTTTGACCTGGGTTTCAAACAACGGGTTTAAGTTTGACTCGAAGTTTAGGTTCATGTTTGACCTGGATTTCAAACAACGGGTTCAAGTTTGACTCGAAGTTTAGGTTCATGTTTGACCTAGATTTCAAACAACGGGTTCAAGTTTGACTCGAAATTTAGGTTCATGTTTGACCTGGGTTTCAAACAACGGGTTCAAGTTTGACTCGAAGTTTAGGTTCATGTTTGACCTGGGTTTGAAACAACGGGTTCAAGTTTGACTCGAAGTTTAGGTTCATGTTTGACCTGGGTTTCAAACAACAGGTTCAGGTTTGACTCGAAGTTTAGGTTCATGTTTGACCTGGGTTTCAAACAATGGGTTCAAGTTTGACTCGAAGTTTAGGTTCATGTTTGACCTGGGTTTCAAACAACGGGTTCAAGTTTGACTCGAAGTTTAGGTTCAAGTTTGACCTGGTTTCAAACAACGGGTTCAAGTTTGACTCAAAGTTTAGGTTCAAGTTTGAACTGGTTTCAAAAAATGGGTTCAAGTTTGACTCGAAGTTTAGGTTCATGTTTGACCTGGGTTCGAAACAACGGGTTCAAGTTTGACTCGAAGTTTAGGTTCATGTTTGACCTGGGTTTGAAACAACGGATTCAAGTTTGACTCGAAGTTTAGGTTCATGTTTGACCTGGGTTTGAAACAACGGGTTCAAGTTTGACTCGAAGTTTAGGTTCATGTTTGACCTGGGTTTGAAACAACGGGTTCAAGTTTAACTTGAAGTTTAGGTTCATGTTTGACCTGGGTTTCAAACAACGGGTTCAAGTTTGACTCAAAGTTTAGGTTCATGTTTGACCTGGGTTTCAAACAACGGGTTCAAGTTTGACTCGAAGTTTAGGTTCATGTTTGACCTGGGTTTCAAACAACGGGTTCAAGTTTGACTCGAAGTTTAGGTTCATTTTTGACCTGGGTTTAAAACAACAGGTCCAAGTTTGACTCGAAGTTTAGGTTC
This sequence comes from Lathyrus tuberosus, assembly GCA_022829125.1. Classification (NCBI taxonomy): domain Eukaryota; kingdom Viridiplantae; phylum Streptophyta; class Magnoliopsida; order Fabales; family Fabaceae; genus Lathyrus; species Lathyrus tuberosus. The sequence goes on along the minus strand of JALAZF010000770.1, from coordinate 1,401,657 downwards.
ATGTTTGACCTGAGTTTCAAACAACGGGTTCAAGTTTGACTCGAAGTTTAGGTTCATGTTTGACCTGGGTTTCAAACAATGGGTTCAAGTTTGACTCGAAGTTTAGGTTCATTTTTGACCTGGGTTTAAAACAACGGATTCCTCGAAGTTTAGGTTCAAGTTTGACCTGGGTTTGAAACAACGGGTCCAAGTTTGAATCAAAGTTTAGGTTCATGTTTGACCTGGGTTTGAAACAACTGGTTCAAGTTTGACTCGAAGTTTAGGTTCACGTTTGACCTGGGTTTGAAACAACGGGTTCAAGTTTGACTCGAAGTTTAGGTTCATGTTTGACCTGGGTTTCAAACAACGGGTTCAAGTTTGACTCGAAGTTTAGGTTCATGTTTGCCTGGGTTTCAAACAATGGGTTCAAGTTTGGCTCGAAGTTTAGGTTCATGTTTGACCTGGTTTTCAAATAACAAGTCCAAGTTTGACTCGAAGTTTAGGTTCATGTTTGACCTGAGTTTTAAACAACGGGTCCAAGTTTGACTCGAAGTTTAGGTAAATGTTTGACCTGAGTTTCAAACAACGGGTTCAATTTTGACTCAAAGTTTAGGTTCATGTTTGGCCTGGGTTTCAAACAACGGGTTCAAGTTTGACTCGAAGTTTAGGTTCATGTTTGACCTGAGTTTCAAACAACGGGTTCAAGTTTGACTCGAAGTTTAGGTTTATCTTTGACCTAGGTTTCAAACAACGGGTTCAAGTTTGACTCGAAGTTTAGGTTCATGTTTGACCTAGGATTCAAACAACGGGTTCAAGTTTGACTCGAAGTTTATGTTCATGTTTGACCTGGTTTCAAGCAACGGGTCAAGTTTGACTCGAAGTTTATGTTCATGTTTGACCTGGTTTTCAAACAACGGGTTCAAGTTTGACTCGAAGTTTAGGTTCATGTTTGACCTAAGTTTCAAACAACGGGTTCAAGTTTAACTCGAAGTTTAGGTTCATGTTTGACCTGAGTTTCAAACAACGGGTTCAAGTTTGACTTGAAGTTTACGCTCATGTTTGACCTGGGTTTCCAACAACGGGTTCAAGTTTCACCCGAAGTTTAGGTTCATGTTTGACCTTGGTTTCAAACAACGGGTTCAAGTTTGACTCAAAGTTTAGGTTCATGTTTGACCTGGGTTTCAAACAACGGTTTCAAGTTTGACTCGAAGTTTAGGTTCAAGTTTGACCTGGTTTCAAACAACGGGTTCAAGTTTGACTCGAAGTATAGGTTCAAGTTTGACCTGGGTTTCAAATAGCGGGTTCAAGTTTAACTCGAAGTTTAGGTTCATGTTTGACCTGGGTTTCAAACAACGGGTTCAAGTTTGACTCGAAGTTTAGGTTCATGTTTGACCTGGGTTTCAAACAACGGATTCAAGTTTGACTCGAAGTTTAGGTACATGTTTTACATGGTTTTCAAACAAAGGATTCAAGTTTGACTCGAAGTTTAGGTACATGTTTGACCTGGTTTTCAAACAACGGGTTCAAGTTTGACTCGAAGTTTAGGTTCATGTTTGACATGGGTTTCAAACAATGGGTTCAAGTTTGACTCGAAGTTTAGGTTCATGTTTGACCTGGATTTCAAACAACGGGTTCAAGTTTGACTCGAAGTTTAGGTTCATGTTTGACCTGAGTTTCAAACAACGGGTTCAAGTTTGACTCGAAGTTTAGGTTTATCTTTGACCTAGGTTTCAAACAACGGGTTCAAGTTTGACTCGAAGTTTAGGTTCATGTTTGACCTAGGTTTCAAACAACGGGTTCAAGTTTGACTCGAAGTTTATGTTCATGTTTGACCTGGTTTCAAGCAACGGGTCAAGTTTGTCTCGAAGTTTATGTTCATGTTTGACCTGGTTTTCAAACAACGGGTTCAAGTTTGACTCTAAGTTTAGGTTCATGTTTGACCTAAGTTTCAAACAACGGGTTCAAGTTTAACTCGAAGTTTAGGTTCATGTTTGACCTGAGTTTCAAACAACGGGTTCAAGTTTGACTCGAAGTTTAGGTTCATGTTTGACCTGGGTTTCAAACAACGGGCTCAAGTTTGACTCGAAGTTTAGGTTCATTTTTGACCTGGGTTTAAAACAACGGATTCCTCAAAGTTTAGGTTCAAGTTTGACCTGGGTTTGAAACAACGGGTCCAAGTTTGAATCAAAGTTTAGGTTCATGTTTGACCTGGGTTTGAAACAACTGGTTCAAGTTTGACTCGAAGTTTAGGTTCACGTTTGACCTGGGTTTGAAACAACGGGTTCAAGTTTGACTCGAAGTTTAGGTTCATGTTTGACCTGGGTTTCAAACAACGGGTTCAAGTTTGACTCGAAGTTTAGGTTCATGTTTGCCTGGGTTTCAAACAATGGGTTCAAGTTTGGCTCGAAGTTTAGGTTCATGTTTGACCTGGTTTTCAAATAACAAGTCCAAGTTTGACTCGAAGTTTAGGTTCATGTTTGACCTGAGTTTTAAACAACGGGTCCAAGTTAGACTCGAAGTTTAGATTCATGTTTGACCTGAGTTTCAAACAACGGGTTCAAGTTTGACTCGAAGTTTAGGTTCATGTTTGGCCTGGGTTTCAAACAAAGGGTTCAAGTTTGACTCGAAGTTTAGGTTCATGTTTGACCTGAGTTTCAAACAACGGGTTCAAGTTTGACTCGAAGTTTAGGTTTATCTTTGTCCTAGGTTTCAAACAACGGGTTCAAGTTTGACTCGAAGTTTAGGTTCATGTTTGACCTAGGTTTCAAACAACGGGTTCAAGTTTGACTCGAAGTTTATGTTCATGTTTGACCTGGTTTCAAGCAATGGGTCAAGTTTGACTCGAAGTTTATGTTCATGTTTGACCTGGTTTTCAAACAACGGGTTCAAGTTTGACTCGAAGTTTAGGTTCATGTTTGACCTAAGTTTAAAACAACGGGTTCAAGTTTAACTCGAAGTTTAGGTTCATGTTTGACCTGAGTTTCAAACAACGGGTTCAAGTTTGACTTGAAGTTTACGCTCATGTTTGACCTGGGTTTCCAACAACGGGTTCAAGTTTGACCCGAAGTTTAGGTTCATGTTTGACCTTGGTTTCAAACAACGGGTTCAAGTTTGACTCAAAGTTTAGGTTCATGTTTGACCTGGGTTTCAAACAACGGTTTCAAATTTGACTCGAAGTTTAGGTTCAAGTTTGACCTGGTTTCAAACAATGGGTTCAAGTTTGACTCGAAGTATAGGTTCAAGTTTGACCTGGGTTTCAAACAGCGGGTTCAAGTTTAACTCGAAGTTTAGGTTCATGTTTGACCTGGGTTTCAAACAACGGGTTCAAGTTTGACTCGAAGTTTAGGTTCATGTTTAACCTGGGTTTCAAACAACGGATTCAAGTTTAACTCGAAGTTTAAGTTCATGTTTGGCCTGGGTTTCAAACAATGGGTTCAAGTTTGACTCGAAATTTAGGTTCATGTTTGACCTGAGTTTCAAACAACGGGTTCAAGTTTGACTCGAAGTTTAGGTTTATCTTTGACCTAGGTTTCAAACAACGGGTTCAAGTTTGACTCGAAGTTTAGGTTCATGTTTGACCTACGTTTCAAACAACAGGTTCAAGTTTGACTCGAAGTTTACGTTCATGTTTGACCTGGTTTCAAACAACGGGTCAAGTTTGACTCGAAGTTTATGTTCATGTTGGACCTGGTTTTCAAACAACGGGTTCAAGTTTGACTCGAAGTTTAGGTTCATGTTTGACCTAAGTTTCAAACAACGGGTTCAAGTTTGACTCAAAATTTAGGTTCATGTTTGACCTGGGTTTCAAACAACGGGTTCAAGTTTGACTCGAAGATTAGGTTCAAGTTTGACCTGGTTTCAAACCACGGGTTCAAGTTTGACTCGAAGTATAGGTTCAAGTTTGACCTGGGTTTCAAACAACGGGTTCAAGTTTAACTCGAAGTTTAGGTTCATGTTTGACCTGAGTTTCAAACAACAGGTTCTAGTTTGACTCGAAGTTTAGGTTCATGTTTGACCTGAGTTTCAAACAACGGGTTCAAGACTCGAAATTTTGGTTCATGTTTGACCTGGGTTTCAAACAACGGGTTCAAGTTTGACTCGAAGTTTAGGTTCACGTTTGACCTGGGTTTCAAACAACGGGTTCAAGTTTGACTCGAAGATTATGTTCATGTTTGACCTGGTTTCAAGCAACGGGTCAAGTTTGACTCGAAGTTTATGTTCATGTTTGACCTGGTTTTCAAACAACGGGTTCAAGTTTGACTCGAAGTTTAGGTTCATGTTTGACCTAAGTTTAAAACAACGGGTTCAAGTTTAACTCGAAGTTTAGGTTCATGTTTGACCTGAGTTTCAAACAACGGGTTCAAGTTTGACTTGAAGTTTACGCTCATGTTTGACCTGGGTTTCCAACAACGGGTTCAAGTTTGACCCGAAGTTTAGGTTCATGTTTGACCTTGGTTTCAAACAACGGGTTCAAGTTTGACTCAAAGTTTAGGTTCATGTTTGACCTGGGTTTCAAACAACGGTTTCAAATTTGACTCGAAGTTTAGGTTCAAGTTTGACCTGGTTTCAAACAATGGGTTCAAGTTTGACTCGAAGTATAGGTTCAAGTTTGACCTGGGTTTCAAACAGCGGGTTCAAGTTTAACTCGAAGTTTAGGTTCATGTTTGACCTGGGTTTCAAACAACGGGTTCAAGTTTGACTCGAAGTTTAGGTTCATGTTTAACCTGGGTTTCAAACAACGGATTCAAGTTTGACTCGAAGTTTAAGTTCAGGTTTGGCCTGGGTTTCAAACAATGGGTTCAAGTTTGACTCGAAATTTAGGTTCATGTTTGACCTGAGTTTCAAACAACGGGTTCAAGTTTGACTCGAAGTTTAGGTTTATCTTTGACCTAGGTTTCAAACAACGGGTTCAAGTTTGACTCGAAGTTTAGGTTCATGTTTGACCTACGTTTCAAACAACAGGTTCAAGTTTGACTCGAAGTTTACGTTCATGTTTGACCTGGTTTCAAACAACGGTTCAAGTTTGACTCGAAGTTTATGTTCATGTTGGACCTGGTTTTCAAACAACGGGTTCAAGTTTGACTCGAAGTTTAGGTTCATGTTTGACCTAAGTTTCAAACAACGGGTTCAAGTTTGACTCAAAATTTAGGTTCATGTTTGACCTGGGTTTCAAACAACGGGTTCAAGTTTGACTCGAAGATTAGGTTCAAGTTTGACCTGGTTTCAAACCACGGGTTCAAGTTTGACTCGAAGTATAGGTTCAAGTTTGACCTGGGTTTCAAACAACGGGTTCAAGTTTAACTCGAAGTTTAGGTTCATGTTTGACCTGAGTTTCAAACAACAGGTTCTAGTTTGACTCGAAGTTTAGGTTCATGTTTGACCTGAGTTTCAAACAACGGGTTCAAGACTCGAAATTTTGGTTCATGTTTGACCTGGGTTTCAAACAACGGGTTCAAGTTTGACTCGAAGTTTATGTTCATGTTTGACCTAGTTTTCAAACAATGGGTTCAAGTTTGACTCAAAATTTAGATTCATGTTTGACCTGATTTCAAACAACAGGTTCAAGTTTGACTCGAAGTTTAGGTTCATGTTTGACCTGAGTTTCAAACAACGGGTTCAAGTTTGACTTGAAGTTTACGTTCATGTTTGACCTGGGTTTCAAACAACGGGTTCAAGTTTGACCCGAAGTTTAGGTTCATGTTTGACCTGGGTTTCAAACAACGGGTTCAAGTTTGACTCAAAGTTTAGGTTCATGTGTGACCTGGGTTACAAACAACGGGTTCAAGTTTGACTCGAAGTTTAGGTTAACTCGAAGTATAGGTTCAAGTTTGACCTGGGTTTCAAACAACGGGTTTAAGTTTAACTTGAAGTTTAGGTTCATGTTTGACCTGGGTTTCAAACAACGGGTTCAAGTTTGACTCAAAGTTTAGGTTCATGTTTGACCTGGGTTTCAAACAACGGATTCAAGTTTGACTCGAAGTTTAGGTACATGTTTGACATGGTTTTCAAACAAAGGATTCAAGTTTGACTCGAAGTTTAGGTACATGTTTGACCTGGTTTTCAAACAACGGGTTCAAGTTTGACTCGAAGTTTAGGTTCATGTTTGACCTGGGTTTCAAACAACGGGTTCAAGTTTGACTCGAAGTTTAGGTTCATGTTTGACCTGGATTTCAAACAACGGGTTCAAGTTTGTCTCGAAGTTTAGGTTCATGTTTGACCTGGATTTCAAACAACGGGTTCAAGTTTCACTCGAAATTTAGGTTCATGTTTGACCTGGGTTCCAAACAACGGGTTCAAGTTTGACTCAAAGTTTAGGTTCATGTTTGACCTGGGTTTCAAACAACGGGTTCAAGTTTGACTCGAAGTTTAGGTTCATGTTTGACTTGGGTTTCAAAGAACGGGTTCAAGTTTGACTCGAAGTTTAGGTTCATGTTTGACCTGGGTTTCAAACAACAGGTTCAAGTTTGACTCGAAGTTTAGGTTCATGTTTGACCTGGGTTTCAAACAACGGGTTCAAGTTTGACTCGAAGTTTAGGTTCATGTTTGACCTGGGTTTCAAACAACGGATTCAAGTTTGACTCAAAGTTTAGGTTCAAGTTTGACCTGGTTTCAAACAACGGGTTCAAGTTTGACTCAAAGTTTAGGTTCAAGTTTGACCTGGTTTCAAAAAACGGGTTCAAGTTTGACTCGAAGTTTAGGTTCATGTTTGACCTGGGTTCGAAACAACGGGTTCAAGTTTGACTCGAAGTTTAGGTTCATGTTTGACCTGGGTTCGAAACAACGGGTTCAAGTTTGACTCGAAGTTTAGGTTCATGTTTGACCTGGGTTTGAAACAACGGGTTCAAGTTTGACTCGAAGTTTAGGTTCATGTTTGACCTGGGTTTGAAACAACGGGTTCAAGTTTGACTCGAAGTTTAGGTTCATGTTTGACCTGGGTTTGAAACAACGGGTTCAAGTTTAACTCGAAGTTTAGGTTCATGTTTGACCTGGGTTTCAAACAACGTGTTCAAGTTTGACTCGAAGTTTAGGTTCATGTTTGATCTGGGTTTCAAACAACGGGTTCAAGTTTGACTCGAAGTTTAGGTTCATGTTTGACCTGGGTTTTAAACAACGGGTTCAAGTTTGACTCGAAGTTTAGGTTCAAGTTTGACCTGGTTTCAAACAACGGGTTCAAGTTTGACTCAAAGTTTAGGTTCAAGTTTGACCTGGGTTCAAAAAATGGGTTCAAGTTTAACTCGAAGTTTAGGTTCATGTTTGACCTGGGTTCGAAACAACGGGTTCAAGTTTGACTCGAAGTTTAGGTTCATGTTTGACCTGGGTATGAAATAACGGGTTCAAGTTTGACTCGAAGTTTAGGTTCATGTTTGACCTGAGTTTCAAACAACGGGTTCAAGTTTAACTTGAAGTTTAGGTTCATGTTTGGCCTGGGTTTCAAACAACGGGTTCAAGTTTGACTCGAAGTTTAGGTTCATGTTTGACCTGGGTTTCAAACAACGGGTTCAAGTTTGACTCGAAGTTTAGGTTCATGTTTGACCTAGGTTTCAAACAACGGGTCCAAGTTTGACTCGAAGTTTAGGTTCATGTTTGACCTGAGTTTCAAACAACAGGTCCAAGTTTGACTCGAAGTTTAGGTTCATGTTTGACCTGAGTTTCAAACAACGGGTTCAAGTTTGACTCGAAGTTTAGGTTCATGTTTGACCTGGGTTTCAAACAACGGGTTCAAGTTTGACTCGAAGTTTAGGTTCATTTTTGACCTGGGTTTAAAACAAGAGATTCCTCGAAGTTTAGGTTCATGTTTGACCTGGGTTTGAAACAACGGGTCCAAGTTTGACTCGAAGTTTAGGTTCATGTTTGACCTGGGTTTGAAACAACTGGTTCAAGTTTGAATCGAAGTTTAGGTTCATGTTTGACCTGGGTTTGAAACAATGGGTTCAAGTTTGACTCGAAGTTTAGGTTCATGTTTGACCTGGGTTTCAAACAACGGGTTCAAGTTTGACTCGAAGTTTAGGTTCATGTTTGCATGGGTTTCAAATAATCGGTTCAAGTTTGGCTCGAAGTTTAGGTTCATGTTTGACCTAGTTTTCAAATAACAAGTCCAAGTTTGACTCGAAGTTTAGGTTCATTTTGACCAGAGTTTCAAACAACGGGTCCTAGTTTAACTCGAAGTTTAGGTTCATGTTTGACCTGAGTTTCAAACAACGGGTTCAAGTTTGACCCGAAGTTTAGGTTCATGTTTGGCCTGGGTTTCAAACAACGGGTTCAAGTTTTACTCGAAATTTAGGTTCATGTTTGACCTGAGTTTCAAACAACGGATTCAAGTTTGACTCGAAGTTTAGGTTCATGTTTGACCTGAGTTTCAAACAACGGGTTCAAGTTTGACTCGAAGTTTAGGTTTATCTTTGACCTAGGTTTCAAACAACGGGTTCAAGTTTGACTCGAAGTTTAGGTTCATGTTTGACCTAGGATTCAAACAACGGGTTCAAGTTTGACTCGAAGTTTATGTTCATGTTTGACCTGGTTTCAAGCAACGGGTCAAGTTTGACTCGAAGTTTATGTTCATGTTTGACCTGGTTTTCAAACAACGGGTTCAAGTTTGACTCGAAGTTTAGGTTCATGTTTGACCTAAGTTTCAAACAACGGGTTCAAGTTTAACTCAAAGTTTAGGTTCATGTTTGACCTGAGTTTCAAACAACGGGTTCAAGTTTGACTTGAAGTTTACGCTCATGTTTGACCTGGGTTTCCAACAACGGGTTCAAGTTTCACCCGAAGTTTAGGTTCATGTTTGACCTTGGTTTCAAACAACGGGTTCAAGTTTGACTCAAAGTTTAGGTTCATGTTTGACCTGGGTTTCAAACAACGGTTTCAAGTTTGACTCGAAGTTTAGGTTCAAGTTTGACCTGGTTTCAAACAACGGGTTCAAGTTTGACTCGAAGTATAGGTTCAAGTTTGACCTGGGTTTCAAATAGCGGGTTCAAGTTTAACTCGAAGTTTAGGTTCATGTTTGACCTGGGTTTCAAACAACGGGTTCAAGTTTGACTCGAAGTTTAGGTTCATGTTTGACCTGGGTTTCAAACAACGGATTCAAGTTTGACTCGAAGTTTAGGTACATGTTTTACATGGTTTTCAAACAAAGGATTCAAGTTTGACTCGAAGTTTAGGTACATGTTTGACCTGGTTTTCAAACAACGGGTTCAAGTTTGACTCGAAGTTTAGGTTCATGTTTGACATGGGTTTCAAACAATGGGTTCAAGTTTGACTCGAAGTTTAGGTTCATGTTTGACCTGGATTTCAAACAACGGGTTCAAGTTTGACTCGAAGTTTAGGTTCATGTTTGACCTGAGTTTCAAACAACGGGTTCAAGTTTGACTCGAAGTTTAGGTTTATCTTTGACCTAGGTTTCAAACAACGGGTTCAAGTTTGACTCGAAGTTTAGGTTCATGTTTGACCTAGGTTTCAAACAACGGGTTCAAGTTTGACTCGAAGTTTATGTTCATGTTTGACCTGGTTTCAAGCAACGGGTCAAGTTTGTCTCGAAGTTTATGTTCATGTTTGACCTGGTTTTCAAACAACGGGTTCAAGTTTGACTCTAAGTTTAGGTTCATGTTTGACCTAAGTTTCAAACAACGGGTTCAAGTTTAACTCGAAGTTTTGGTTCATGTTTGACCTGAGTTTCAAACAACGGGTTCAAGTTTGACTCGAAGTTTAGGTTCATGTTTGACCTGGGTTTCAAACAACGGGCTCAAGTTTGACTCGAAGTTTAGGTTCATTTTTGACCTGGGTTTAAAACAACGGATTCCTCAAAGTTTAGGTTCAAGTTTGACCTGGGTTTGAAACAACGGGTCCAAGTTTGAATCAAAGTTTAGGTTCATGTTTGACCTGGGTTTGAAACAACTGGTTTAAGTTTGACTCGAAGTTTAGGTTCACGTTTGACCTGGGTTTGAAACAACGGGTTCAAGTTTGACTCGAAGTTTAGGTTCATGTTTGACCTGGGTTTCAAACAACGGGTTCAAGTTTGACTCGAAGTTTAGGTTCATGTTTGCCTGGGTTTCAAACAATGGGTTCAAGTTTGGCTCGAAGTTTAGGTTCATGTTTGACCTGGTTTTCAAATAACAAGTCCAAGTTTGACTCGAAGTTTAGGTTCATGTTTGACCTGAGTTTTAAACAACGGGTCCAAGTTAGACTCGAAGTTTAGATTCATGTTTGACCTGAGTTTCAAACAACGGGTTCAAGTTTGACTCGAAGTTTAGGTTCATGTTTGGCCTGGGTTTCAAACAACGGGTTCAAGTTTGACTCGAAGTTTAGGTTCATGTTTGACCTGAGTTTCAAACAACGGGTTCAAGTTTGACTCGAAGTTTAGGTTTATCTTTGTCCTAGGTTTCAAACAACGGGTTCAAGTTTGACTCGAAGTTTAGGTTCATGTTTGACCTAGGTTTCAAACAACGGGTTCAAGTTTGACTCGAAGTTTATGTTCATGTTTGACCTGGTTTCAAGCAACGGGTCAAGTTTGACTCGAAGTTTATGTTCATGTTTGACCTGGTTTTCAAACAACGGGTTCAAGTTTGACTCGAAGTTTAGGTTCATGTTTGACCTAAGTTTAAAACAACGGGTTCAAGTTTAACTCGAAGTTTAGGTTCAAGTTTGACCTGAGTTTCAAACAACGGGTTCAAGTTTGACTTGAAGTTTACGCTCATGTTTGACCTGGGTTTCCAACAACAGGTTCAAGTTTGACCCGAAGTTTAGGTTCATGTTTGACCTTGGTTTCAAACAACGGGTTCAAGTTTGACTCAAAGTTTAGGTTCATGTTTGACCTGGGTTTCAAACAACGGTTTCAAATTTGACTCGAAGTTTAGGTTCAAGTTTGACCTGGTTTCAAACAATGGGTTCAAGTTTGACTCGAAGTATAGGTTCAAGTTTGACCTGGGTTTCAAACAGCGGGTTCAAGTTTAACTCGAAGTTTAGGTTCATGTTTGACCTGGGTTTCAAACAACGGGTTCAAGTTTGACTCGAAGTTTAGGTTCATGTTTAACCTGGGTTTCAAACAACGGATTCAAGTTTGACTCGAAGTTTAAGTTCATGTTTGGCCTGGGTTTCAAACAATGGGTTCAAGTTTGACTCGAAATTTAGGTTCATGTTTGACCTGAGTTTCAAACAACGGGTTCAAGTTTGACTCGAAGTTTAGGTTTATCTTTGACCTAGGTTTCAAACAACGGGTTCAAGTTTGACTCGAAGTTTAGGTTCATGTTTGACCTACGTTTCAAACAACAGGTTCAAGTTTGACTCGAAGTTTACGTTCATGTTTGACCTGGTTTCAAACAACGGGTCAAGTTTGACTCGAAGTTTATGTTCATGTTGGACCTGGTTTTCAAACAACGGGTTCAAGTTTGACTCGAAGTTTAGGTTCATGTTTGACCTAAGTTTCAAACAACGGGTTCAAGTTTGACTCAAAATTTAGGTTCATGTTTGACCTGGGTTTCAAACAACGGGTTCAAGTTTGACTCGAAGATTAGGTTCAAGTTTGACCTGGTTTCAAACCACGGGTTCAAGTTTGACTCGAAGTATAGGTTCAAGTTTGACCTGGGTTTCAAACAACGGGTTCAAGTTTAACTCGAAGTTTAGGTTCATGTTTGACCTGAGTTTCAAACAACAGGTTCTAGTTTGACTCGAAGTTTAGGTTCATGTTTGACCTGAGTTTCAAACAACGGGTTCAAGACTCGAAATTTTGGTTCATGTTTGACCTGGGTTTCAAACAACGGGTTCAAGTTTGAATCGAAGTTTATGTTCATGTTTGACCTAGTTTTCAAACAATGGGTTCAAGTTTGACTCAAAATTTAGGTTCATGTTTGACCTGATTTCAAACAACAGGTTCAAGTTTGACTCGAAGTTTAGGTTCATGTTTGACCTGAGTTTCAAACAACGGGTTCAAGTTTGACTTGAAGTTTACGTTCATGTTTGACCTGGGTTTCAAACAACGGGTTCAAGTTTGACCCGAAGTTTAGGTTCATGTTTGACCTGGGTTTCAAACAACGGGTTCAAGTTTGACTCAAAGTTTAGGTTCATGTGTGACCTGGGTTACAAACAACGGGTTCAAGTTTGACTCGAAGTTTAGGTTAACTCGAAGTATAGGTTCAAGTTTGACCTGGGTTTCAAACAACGGGTTTAATTTTAACTTGAAGTTTAAGTTCATGTTTGACCTGGGTTTCAAACAACGGGTTAAAGTTTGACTCAAAGTTTAGGTTCATGTTTGACCTGGGTTTCAAACAACGGATTCAAGTTTGACTCGAAGTTTAGGTACATGTTTGACATGGTTTTCAAACAAAGGATTCAAGTTTGACTCGAAGTTTAGGTACATGTTTGACCTGGTTTTCAAACAACGGGTTCAAGTTTGACTCGAAGTTTAGGTTCATGTTTGACCTGGGTTTCAAACAACGGGTTCAAGTTTGACTCGAAGTTTAGGTTCATGTTTGACCTGGATTTCAAACAACGGGTTCAAGTTTGTCTCGAAGTTTAGGTTCATGTTTGACCTGGATTTCAAACAACGGGTTCAAGTTTGACTCGAAGTTTAGGTTCATGTTTGACCTACGTTTCAAACAACAGGTTCAAGTTTGACTCGAAGTTTACGTTCATGTTTGACCTGGTTTCAAACAACGGGTCAAGTTTGACTCGAAGTTTATGTTCATGTTGGACCTGGTTTTCAAACAACGGGTTCAAGTTTGACTCGAAGTTTAGGTTCATGTTTGACCTATGTTTCAAACAACGGGTTCAAGTTTGACTCAAAATTTAGGTTCATGTTTGACCTGGGTTTCAAACAACGGGTTCAAGTTTGACTCGAAGATTAGGTTCAAGTTTGACCTGGTTTCAAACCACGGGTTCAAGTTTGACTCGAAGTATAGGTTCAAGTTTGACCTGGGTTTCAAACAACGGGTTCAAGTTTAACTCGAAGTTTAGGTTCATGTTTGACCTGAGTTTCAAACAACAGGTTCTAGTTTGACTCGAAGTTTAGGTTCATGTTTGACCTGAGTTTCAAACAACGGGTTCAAGACTCGAAATTTTGGTTCATGTTTGACCTGGGTTTCAAACAACGGGTTCAAGTTTGACTCGAAGTTTATGTTCATGTTTGACCTAGTTTTCAAACAATGGGTTCAAGTTTGACTCAAAATTTAGGTTCATGTTTGACCTGATTTCAAACAACAGGTTCAAGTTTGACTCGAAGTTTAGGTTCATGTTTGACCTGAGTTTCAAACAACGGGTTCAAGTTTGACTTGAAGTTTACGTTCATGTTTGACCTGGGTTTCAAACAACGGGTTCAAGTTTGACCCGAAGTTTAGGTTCATGTTTGACCTGGGTTTCAAACAACGGGTTCAAGTTTGACTCAAAGTTTAGGTTCATGTGTGACCTGGGTTACAAACAACGGGTTCAAGTTTGACTCGAAGTTTAGGTTAACTCGAAGTATAGGTTCAAGTTTGACCTGGGTTTCAAACAACGGGTTTAAGTTTAACTTGAAGTTTAGGTTCATGTTTGACCTGGGTTTCAAACAACGGGTTAAAGTTTGACTCAAAGTTTAGGTTCATGTTTGACCTGGGTTTCAAACAACGGATTCAAGTTTGACTCGAAGTTTAGGTACATGTTTGACATGGTTTTCAAACAAAGGATTCAAGTTTGACTCGAAGTTTAGGTACATGTTTGACCTGGTTTTCAAACAACGGGTTCAAGTTTGACTCGAAGTTTAGGTTCATGTTTGACCTGGGTTTCAAACAACGGGTTCAAGTTTGACTCGAAGTTTAGGTTCATGTTTGACCTGGATTTCAAACAACGGGTTCAAGTTTGTCTCGAAGTTTAGGTTCATGTTTGACCTGGATTTCAAACAACGGGTTCAAGTTTCACTCGAAATTTAGGTTCATGTTTGATCTGGGTTCCAAACAACGGGTTCAAGTTTGACTCAAAGTTTAGGTTCATGTTTGACCTGGGTTTCAAACAACGGGTTCAAGTTTGACTCGAAGTTTAGGTTCATGTTTGACTTGGGTTTCAAAGAACGGGTTCAAGTTTGACTCGAAGTTTAGGTTCATGTTTGACCTGGGTTTCAAACAACAGGTTCAAGTTTGACTCGAAGTTTAGGTTCATGTTTGACCTGGGTTTCAAACAACGGGTTCAAGTTTGACTCGAAGTTTAGGTTCATGTTTGACCTGGGTTTCAAACAATGGATTCAAGTTTGACTCAAAGTTTAGGTTCAAGTTTGACCTGGTTTCAAACAACGGGTTCAAGTTTGACTCAAAGTTTAGGTTCAAGTTTGACCTGGTTTCAAAAAACGGGTTCAAGTTTGACTCGAAGTTTAGGTTCATGTTTGACCTGGGTTCGAAACAACGGGTTCAAGTTTGACTCGAAGTTTAGGTTCATGTTTGACCTGGGTTCGAAACAATGGGTTCAAGTTTGACTCGAAGTTTAGGTTCATGTTTGACCTGGGTTTGAAACAACGGGTTCAAGTTTGACTCGAAGTTTAGGTTCATGTTTGACCTGGGTTTGAAACAACGGGTTCAAGTTTAACTCGAAGTTTAGGTTCATGTTTGACCTGGGTTTCAAACAACGTGTTCAAGTTTGACTCGAAGTTTAGGTTCATGTTTGATCTGGGTTTCAAACAACGGGTTCAAGTTTGACTCGAAGTTTAGGTTCATGTTTGACCTGGGTTTTAAACAACGGGTTCAAGTTTGACTCGAAGTTTAGGTTCAAGTTTGACCTGGTTTCAAACAACGGGTTCAAGTTTGACTCAAAGTTTAGGTTCAAGTTTGACCTGGGTTCAAAAAATGGGTTCAAGTTTAACTCGAAGTTTAGGTTCATGTTTGACCTGGGTTCGAAACAACGGGTTCAAGTTTGACTCGAAGTTTAGGTTCATGTTTGACCTGGGTATGAAATAACGGGTTCAAGTTTGACTCGAAGTTTAGGTTCATGTTTGACCTGGGTTTCAAACAACGGGTTCAAGTTTAACTTGAAGTTTAGGTTCATGTTTGGCCTGGGTTTCAAACAACGGGTTCAAGTTTGACTCGAAGTTTAGGTTCATGTTTGACCTGGATTTCAAACAACGGGTTCAAGTTTGTCTCGAAGTTTAGGTTCATGTTTGACCTGGATTTCAAACAACGGGTTCAAGTTTCACTCGAAATTTAGGTTCATGTTTGATCTGGGTTCCAAACAACGGGTTCAAGTTTGACTCAAAGTTTAGGTTCATGTTTGACCTGGGTTTCAAACAACGGGTTCAAGTTTGACTCGAAGTTTAGGTTCATGTTTGACTTGGGTTTCAAAGAACGGGTTCAAGTTTGACTCGAAGTTTAGGTTCATGTTTGACCTGGGTTTCAAACAACAGGTTCAAGTTTGACTCGAAGTTTAGGTTCATGTTTGACCTGGGTTTCAAACAACGGGTTCAAGTTTGACTCGAAGTTTAGGTTCATGTTTGACCTGGGTTTCAAACAATGGATTCAAGTTTGACTCAAAGTTTAGGTTCAAGTTTGACCTGGTTTCAAACAACGGGTTCAAGTTTGACTCAAAGTTTAGGTTCAAGTTTGACCTGGTTTCAAAAAACGGGTTCAAGTTTGACTCGAAGTTTAGGTTCATGTTTGACCTGGGTTCGAAACAACGGGTTCAAGTTTGACTCGAAGTTTAGGTTCATGTTTGACCTGGGTTCGAAACAATGGGTTCAAGTTTGACTCGAAGTTTAGGTTCATGTTTGACCTGGGTTTGAAACAACGGGTTCAAGTTTGACTCGAAGTTTAGGTTCATGTTTGACCTGGGTTTGAAACAACGGGTTCAAGTTTGACTCGAAGTTTAGGTTCATGTTTGACCTGGGTTTGAAACAACGGGTTCAAGTTTAACTCGAAGTTTAGGTTCATGTTTGACCTGGGTTTCAAACAACGTGTTCAAGTTTGACTCGAAGTTTAGGTTCATGTTTGATCTGGGTTTCAAACAACGGGTTCAAGTTTGACTCGAAGTTTAGGTTCATGTTTGACCTGGGTTTTAAACAACGGGTTCAAGTTTGACTCGAAGTTTAGGTTCAAGTTTGACCTGGTTTCAAACAACGGGTTCAAGTTTGACTCAAAGTTTAGGTTCAAGTTTGACCTGGGTTCAAAAAATGGGTTCAAGTTTAACTCGAAGTTTAGGTTCATGTTTGACCTGGGTTCGAAACAACGGGTTCAAGTTTGACTCGAAGTTTAGGTTCATGTTTGACCTGGGTATGAAATAACGGGTTCAAGTTTGACTCGAAGTTTAGGTTCATGTTTGACCTGGGTTTCAAACAACGGGTTCAAGTTTAACTTGAAGTTTAGGTTCATGTTTGGCCTGGGTTTCAAACAACGGGTTCAAGTTTGACTCGAAGTTTAGGTTCATGTTTGACTTGGGTTTCAAACAACGGGTTCAAGTTTGACTCGAAGTTTAGGTTCATGTTTGACCTAGGTTTCAAACAACGGGTCCAAGTTTGACTCGAAGTTTAGGTTCATGTTTGACCTGAGTTTCAAACAACAGGTCCAAGTTTGACTCGAAGTTTAGGTTCATGTTTGACCTGAGTTTCAAACAACGGGTTCAAGTTTGACTCGAAGTTTAGGTTCATGTTTGACCTGGGTTTCAAACAACGGGTTCAAGTTTGACTCGAAGTTTAGGTTCATTTTTGACCTGGGTTTGAAACAAGAGATTCCTCGAAGTTTAGGTTCATGTTTGACCTGGGTTTGAAACAACGGGTCCAAGTTTGACTCGAAGTTTAGGTTCATGTTTGACCTGGGTTTGAAACAACTGGTTCAAGTTTGAATCGAAGTTTAGGTTCATGTTTGACCTGGGTTTGAAACAATGGGTTCAAGTTTGACTCGAAGTTTAGGTTCATGTTTGACCTGGGTTTCAAACAACGGGTTCAAGTTTGACTCGAAGTTTAGGTTCATGTTTGCATGGGTTTCAAATAATCGGTTCAAGTTTGGCTCGAAGTTTAGGTTCATGTTTGACCTAGTTTTCAAATAACAAGTCCAAGTTTGACTCGAAGTTTAGGTTCATTTTGACCAGAGTTTCAAACAACGGGTCCTAGTTTAACTCGAAGTTTAGGTTCATGTTTGACCTGAGTTTCAAACAACGGGTTCAAGTTTGACCCGAAGTTTAGGTTCATGTTTGGCCTGGGTTTCAAACAACGGGTTCAAGTTTTACTCGAAATTTAGGTTCATGTTTGACCTGAGTTTCAAACAACGAGTTCAAGTTTGACTCGAAGTTTAGGTTGATCTTTGACCTAGGTTTCAAACAACGGGTTCAAGTTTGACTCGAAGTTTAGGTTCATGTTTGACCTGGGTTTCAAATAATGGGTTCAAGTTTGACTCGAAGTTTAGGTTCATTTTTGACCTGGGTTTAAAACAACGGATTCCTCGAAGTTTAGGTTCAAGTTTGACCTGGGTTTGAAACAACGGGTCCAAGTTTGAATCAAAGTTTAGGTTCATGTTTGACCTGGGTTTGAAACAACTGGTTCAAGTTTGACTCGAAGTTTAGGTTCACGTTTGACCTGGGTTTGAAACAACGGGTTCAAGTTTGACTCGAAGTTTAGGTTCATGTTTGACCTGGGTTTCAAACAACGGGTTCAAGTTTGACTCGAAGTTTAGGTTCATGTTTGCCTGGGTTTCAAACAATGGGTTCAAGTTTGGCTCGAAGTTTAGGTTCATGTTTGACCTGGTTTTCAAATAACAAGTCCAAGTTTGACTCGAAGTTTAGGTTCATGTTTGACCTGAGTTTTAAACAACGGGTCCAAGTTTGACTCGAAGTTTAGGTAAATGTTTGACCTGAGTTTCAAACAACGGGTTCAATTTTGACTCAAAGTTTAGGTTCATGTTTGGCCTGGGTTTCAAACAACGGGTTCAAGTTTGACTCGAAGTTTAGGTTCATGTTTGACCTGAGTTTCAAACAACGGGTTCAAGTTTGACTCGAAGTTTAGGTTTATCTTTGACCTAGGTTTCAAACAACGGGTTCAAGTTTGACTCGAAGTTTAGGTTCATGTTTGACCTAGGATTCAAACAACGGGTTCAAGTTTGACTCGAAGTTTATGTTCATGTTTGACCTGGTTTCAAGCAACGGGTCAAGTTTGACTCGAAGTTTATGTTCATGTTTGACCTGGTTTTCAAACAACGGGTTCAAGTTTGACTCGAAGTTTAGGTTCATGTTTGACCTAAGTTTCAAACAACGGGTTCAAGTTTAACTCGAAGTTTAGGTTCATGTTTGACCTGAGTTTCAAACAACGGGTTCAAGTTTGACTTGAAGTTTACGCTCATGTTTGACCTGGGTTTCCAACAACGGGTTCAAGTTTCACCCGAAGTTTAGGTTCATGTTTGACCTTGGTTTCAAACAACGGGTTCAAGTTTGACTCAAAGTTTAGGTTCATGTTTGACCTGGGTTTCAAACAACGGTTTCAAGTTTGACTCGAAGTTTAGGTTCAAGTTTGACCTGGTTTCAAACAACGGGTTCAAGTTTGACTCGAAGTATAGGTTCAAGTTTGACCTGGGTTTCAAATAGCGGGTTCAAGTTTAACTCGAAGTTTAGGTTCATGTTTGACCTGGGTTTCAAACAACGGGTTCAAGTTTGACTCGAAGTTTAGGTTCATGTTTGACCTGGGTTTCAAACAACGGATTCAAGTTTGACTCGAAGTTTAGGTACATGTTTTACATGGTTTTCAAACAAAGGATTCAAGTTTGACTCGAAGTTTAGGTACATGTTTGACCTGGTTTTCAAACAACGGGTTCAAGTTTGACTCGAAGTTTAGGTTCATGTTTGACATGGGTTTCAAACAATGGGTTCAAGTTTGACTCGAAGTTTAGGTTCATGTTTGACCTGGATTTCAAACAACGGGTTCAAGTTTGACTCGAAGTTTAGGTTCATGTTTGACCTGAGTTTCAAACAACGGGTTCAAGTTTGACTCGAAGTTTAGGTTTATCTTTGACCTAGGTTTCAAACAACGGGTTCAAGTTTGACTCGAAGTTTAGGTTCATGTTTGACCTAGGTTTCAAACAACGGGTTCAAGTTTGACTCGAAGTTTATGTTCATGTTTGACCTGGTTTCAAGCAACGGGTCAAGTTTGTCTCGAAGTTTATGTTCATGTTTGACCTGGTTTTCAAACAACGGGTTCAAGTTTGACTCTAAGTTTAGGTTCATGTTTGACCTAAGTTTCAAACAACGGGTTCAAGTTTAACTCGAAGTTTAGGTTCATGTTTGACCTGAGTTTCAAACAACGGGTTCAAGTTTGACTCGAAGTTTAGGTTCATGTTTGACCTGGGTTTCAAACAACGGGCTCAAGTTTGACTCGAAGTTTAGGTTCATTTTTGACCTGGGTTTAAAACAACGGATTCCTCAAAGTTTAGGTTCAAGTTTGACCTGGGTTTGAAACAACGGGTCCAAGTTTGAATCAAAGTTTAGGTTCATGTTTGATATGGGTTTGAAATAACTGGTTCAAGTTTGACTCGAAGTTTAGGTTCACGTTTGACCTGGGTTTGAAACAACGGGTTCAAGTTTGACTCGAAGTTTAGGTTCATGTTTGACCTGGGTTTCAAACAACGGGTTCAAGTTTGACTCGAAGTTTAGGTTCATGTTTGCCTGGGTTTCAAACAATGGGTTCAAGTTTGGCTCGAAGTTTAGGTTCATGTTTGACCTGGTTTTCAAATAACAAGTCCAAGTTTGACTCGAAGTTTAGGTTCATGTTTGACCTGAGTTTTAAACAACGGGTCCAAGTTAGACTCGAAGTTTAGATTCATGTTTGACCTGAGTTTCAAACAACGGGTTCAAGTTTGACTCGAAGTTTAGGTTCATGTTTGGCCTGGGTTTCAAACAACGGGTTCAAGTTTGACTCGAAGTTTAGGTTCATGTTTGACCTGAGTTTCAAACAACGGGTTCAAGTTTGACTCGAAGTTTAGGTTTATCTTTGTCCTAGGTTTCAAACGACGGGTTCAAGTTTGACTCGAAGTTTAGGTTCATGTTTGACCTAGGTTTCAAACAACGGGTTCAAGTTTGACTCGAAGTTTATGTTCATGTTTGACCTGGTTTCAAGCAACGGGTCAAGTTTGACTCGAAGTTTATGTTCATGTTTGACCTGGTTTTCAAACAACGGGTTCAAGTTTGACTCGAAGTTTAGGTTCATGTTTGACCTAAGTTTAAAACAACGGGTTCAAGTTTAACTCGAAGTTTAGGTTCATGTTTGACCTGAGTTTCAAACAACGGGTTCAAGTTTGACTTGAAGTTTACGCTCATGTTTGACCTGGGTTTCCAACAACGGGTTCAAGTTTGACCCGAAGTTTAGGTTCATGTTTGACCTTGGTTTCAAACAACGGGTTCAAGTTTGACTCAAAGTTTAGGTTCATGTTTGACCTGGGTTTCAAACAACGGTTTCAAATTTGACTCGAAGTTTAGGTTCAAGTTTGACCTGGTTTCAAACAATGGGTTCAAGTTTGACTCGAAGTATAGGTTCAAGTTTGACCTGGGTTTCAAACAGCGGGTTCAAGTTTAACTCGAAGTTTAGGTTCATGTTTGACCTGGGTTTCAAACAACGGGTTCAAGTTTGACTCGAAGTTTAGGTTCATGTTTAACCTGGGTTTCAAACAACGGATTCAAGTTTGACTCGAAGTTTAAGTTCATGTTTGGCCTGGGTTTCAAACAATGGGTTCAAGTTTGACTCGAAATTTAGGTTCATGTTTGACCTGAGTTTCAAACAACGGGTTCAAGTTTGACTCGAAGTTTAGGTTTATCTTTGACCTAGGTTTCAAACAACGGGTTCAAGTTTGACTCGAAGTTTAGGTTCATGTTTGACCTACGTTTCAAACAACAGGTTCAAGTTTGACTCGAAGTTTACGTTCATGTTTGACCTGGTTTCAAACAACGGGTCAAGTTTGACTCGAAGTTTATGTTCATGTTGGACCTGGTTTTCAAACAACGGGTTCAAGTTTGACTCGAAGTTTAGGTTCATGTTTGACCTAAGTTTCAAACAACGGGTTCAAGTTTGACTCAAAATTTAGGTTCATGTTTGACCTGGGTTTCAAACAACGGGTTCAAGTTTGACTCGAAGATTAGGTTCAAGTTTGACCTGGTTTCAAACCACGGGTTCAAGTTTGACTCGAAGTATAGGTTCAAGTTTGACATGGGTTTCAAACAACGGGTTCAAGTTTAACTCGAAGTTTAGGTTCATGTTTGACCTGAGTTTCAAACAACAGGTTCTAGTTTGACTCGAAGTTTAGGTTCATGTTTGACCTGAGTTTCAAACAACGGGTTCAAGACTCGAAATTTTGGTTCATGTTTGACCTGGGTTTCAAACAACGGGTTCAAGTTTGACTCGAAGTTTATGTTCATGTTTGACCTAGTTTTCAAACAATGGGTTCAAGTTTGACTCAAAATTTAGGTTCATGTTTGACCTGATTTCAAACAACAGGTTCAAGTTTGACTCGAAGTTTAGGTTCATGTTTGACCTGAGTTTCAAACAACGGGTTCAAGTTTGACTTGAAGTTTACGTTCATGTTTGACCTGGGTTTCAAACAACGGGTTCAAGTTTGACCCGAAGTTTAGGTTCATGTTTGACCTGGGTTTCAAACAACGGGTTCAAGTTTGACTCAAAGTTTAGGTTCATGTGTGACCTGGGTTACAAACAACGGGTTCAAGTTTGGCTCGAAGTTTAGGTTAACTCGAAGTATAGGTTCAAGTTTGACCTGGGTTTCAAACAACGGGTTTAAGTTTAACTTGAAGTTTAGGTTCATGTTTGACCTGGGTTTCAAACAACGGGTTCAAGTTTGACTCAAAGTTTAGGTTCATGTTTGACCTGGGTTTCAAACAACGGATTCAAGTTTGACTCGATGTTTAGGTACATGTTTGACATGGTTTTCAAACAAAGGATTCAAGTTTGACTCGAAGTTTAGGTACATGTTTGACCTGGTTTTCAAACAACGGGTTCAAGTTTGACTCGAAGTTTAGGTTCATGTTTGACCTGGGTTTCAAACAACGGGTTCAAGTTTGACTCGAAGTTTAGGTTCATGTTTGACCTGGATTTCAAACAACGGGTTCAAGTTTGTCTCGAAGTTTAGGTTCATGTTTGACCTGGATTTCAAACAACGGGTTCAAGTTTCACTCGAAATTTAGGTTCATGTTTGACCTGGGTTCCAAACAACGGGTTCAAGTTTGACTCAAAGTTTAGGTTCATGTTTGACCTGGGTTTCAAACAACGGGTTCAAGTTTGACTCGAAGTTTAGGTTCATGTTTGACTTGGGTTTCAAAGAACGGGTTCAAGTTTGACTCGAAGTTTAGGTTCATGTTTGACCTGGGTTTCAAACAACAGGTTCAAGTTTGACTCGAAGTTTAGGTTCATGTTTGACCTGGGTTTCAAACAACGGGTTCAAGTTTGACTCGAAGTTTAGGTTCATGTTTGACCTGGGTTTCAAACAACGGATTCAAGTTTGACTCAAAGTTTAGGTTCAAGTTTGACCTGGTTTCAAACAACGGGTTCAAGTTTGACTCAAAGTTTAGGTTCAAGTTTGACCTGGTTTCAAAAAACGGGTTCAAGTTTGACTCGAAGTTTAGGTTCATGTTTGACCTGGGTTCGAAACAACGGGTTCAAGTTTGACTCGAAGTTTAGGTTCATGTTTGACCTGGGTTCGAAACAACGGGTTCAAGTTTGACTCGAAGTTTAGGTTCATGTTTGACCTGGGTTTGAAACAACGGGTTCAAGTTTGACTCGAAGTTTAGGTTCATGTTTGACCTGGGTTTGAAACAACGGGTTCAAGTTTGACTCGAAGTTTAGGTTCATGTTTGACCTGGGTTTGAAACAACGGGTTCAAGTTTAACTCGAAGTTTAGGTTCATGTTTGACCTGGGTTTCAAACAACGTGTTCAAGTTTGACTCGAAGTTTAGGTTCATGTTTGATCTGGGTTTCAAACAACGGGTTCAAGTTTGACTCGAAGTTTAGGTTCATGTTTGACCTGGGTTTTAAACAACGGGTTCAAGTTTGACTCGAAGTTTAGGTTCAAGTTTGACCTGGTTTCAAACAACGGGTTCAAGTTTGACTCAAAGTTTAGGTTCAAGTTTGACCTGGGTTCAAAAAATGGGTTCAAGTTTAACTCGAAGTTTAGGTTCATGTTTGACCTGGGTTCGAAACAACGGGTTCAAGTTTGACTCGAAGTTTAGGTTCATGTTTGACCTGGGTATGAAATAACGGGTTCAAGTTTGACTCGAAGTTTAGGTTCATGTTTGACCTGGGTTTCAAACAACGGGTTCAAGTTTAACTTGAAGTTTAGGTTCATGTTTGGCCTGGGTTTCAAACAACGGGTTCAAGTTTGACTCGAAGTTTAGGTTCATGTTTGACCTGGGTTTCAAACAACGGGTTCAAGTTTGACTCGAAGTTTAGGTTCATGTTTGACCTAGGTTTCAAACAACGGGTCCAAGTTTGACTCGAAGTTTAGGTTCATGTTTGACCTGAGTTTCAAACAACAGGTCCAAGTTTGACTCGAAGTTTAGGTTCATGTTTGACCTGGGTTTCAAACAACGGGTTCAAGTTTGACTCGAAGTTTAGGTTCATTTTTGACCTGGGTTTAAAACAAGAGATTCCTCGAAGTTTAGGTTCATGTTTGACCTGGGTTTGAAACAACGGGTCCAAGTTTGACTCGAAGTTTAGGTTCATGTTTGACCTGGGTTTGAAACAACTGGTTCAAGTTTGAATCGAAGTTTAGGTTCATGTTTGACCTGGGTTTGAAACAATGGGTTCAAGTTTGACTCGAAGTTTAGGTTCATGTTTGACCTGGGTTTCAAACAACGGGTTCAAGTTTGACTCGAAGTTTAGGTTCATGTTTGCATGGGTTTCAAATAATCGGTTCAAGTTTGGCTCGAAGTTTAGGTTCATGTTTGACCTAGTTTTCAAATAACAAGTCCAAGTTTGACTCGAAGTTTAGGTTCATTTTGACCAGAGTTTCAAACAACGGGTCCTAGTTTAACTCGAAGTTTAGGTTCATGTTTGACCTGAGTTTCAAACAACGGGTTCAAGTTTGACCCGAAGTTTAGGTTCATGTTTGGCCTGGGTTTCAAACAACGGGTTCAAGTTTTACTCGAAATTTAGGTTCATGTTTGACCTGAGTTTCAAACAACGAGTTCAAGTTTGACTCGAAGTTTAGGTTGATCTTTGACCTAGGTTTCAAACAACGGGTTCAAGTTTGACTCGAAGTTTAGGTTCATGTTTGACCTAGGTTTCAAACAACGGGTTCAAGTTTGACTCGAAGTTTATGTTCATGTTTGACCTGGGTTCGAAACAACGGGTTCAAGTTTGACTCGAAGTTTAGGTTCATGTTTGACCTGGGTTCGAAACAAGGGGTTCAAGTTTGACTCGAAGTTTAGGTTCATGTTTGACCTGGGTTTCAAACAACGGGTTCAAGTTTGACTCGAAGTTTAGGTTCATGTTTGACTTGGGTTTCAAAGAACGGGTTCAAGTTTGACTCGAAGTTTAGGTTCATGTTTGACCTGGGTTTCAAACAACAGGTTCAAGTTTGACTCGAAGTTTAGGTTCATGTTTGACCTGGGTTTCAAACAACGGGTTCAAGTTTGACTCGAAGTTTAGGTTCATGTTTGACCTGGGTTTCAAACAACGGATTCAAGTTTGACTCAAAGTTTAGGTTCAAGTTTGACCTGGTTTCAAACAACGGGTTCAAGTTTGACTCAAAGTTTAGGTTCAAGTTTGACCTGGTTTCAAAAAACGGGTTCAAGTTTGACTTGAAGTTTAGGTTCATGTTTGGCCTGGGTTTCAAACAACGGGTTCAAGTTTGACTCGAAGTTTAGGTTCATGTTTGACCTGGGTTTCAAACAACGGGTTCAAGTTTGACTCGAAGTTTAGGTTCATGTTTGACCTAGGTTTCAAACAACGGGTCCAAGTTTGACTCGAAGTTTAGGTTCATGTTTGACCTGAGTTTCAAACAACAGGTCCAAGTTTGACTCGAAGTTTAGGTTCATGTTTGACCTGAGTTTCAAACAACGGGTTCAAGTTTGACTCGAAGTTTAGGTTCATGTTTGACCTGGGTTTCAAACAACGGGTTCAAGTTTGACTCGAAGTTTAGGTTCATTTTTGACCTGGGTTTAAAACAAGAGATTCCTCGAAGTTTAGGTTCATGTTTGACCTGGGTTTGAAACAACGGGTCCAAGTTTGACTCGAAGTTTAGGTTCATGTTTGACCTGGGTTTGAAACAACTGGTTCAAGTTTGAATCGAAGTTTAGGTTCATGTTTGACCTGGGTTTGAAACAACAGGTTCAAGTTTGACTCGAAGTTTAGGTTCATGTTTGACCTGGGTTTCAAACAACGGGTTCAAGTTTGACTCGAAGTTTAGGTTCATGTTTGACCTGGGTTTCAAACAACGGATTCAAGTTTGACTCAAAGTTTAGGTTCAAGTTTGACCTGGTTTCAAACAACGGGTTCAAGTTTGACTCAAAGTTTAGGTTCAAGTTTGACCTGGTTTCAAAAAACGGGTTCAAGTTTGACTTGAAGTTTAGGTTCATGTTTGGCCTGGGTTTCAAACAACGGGTTCAAGTTTGACTCGAAGTTTAGGTTCATGTTTGACCTGGGTTTCAAACAACGGGTTCAAGTTTGACTCGAAGTTTAGGTTCATGTTTGACCTAGGTTTCAAACAACGGGTCCAAGTTTGACTCGAAGTTTAGGTTCATGTTTGACCTGAGTTTCAAACAACAGGTCCAAGTTTGACTCGAAGTTTAGGTTCATGTTTGACCTGAGTTTCAAACAACGGGTTCAAGTTTGACTCGAAGTTTAGGTTCATGTTTGACCTGGGTTTCAAACAACGGGTTCAAGTTTGACTCGAAGTTTAGGTTCATTTTTGACCTGGGTTTAAAACAAGAGATTCCTCGAAGTTTAGGTTCATGTTTGACCTGGGTTTGAAACAACGGGTCCAAGTTTGACTCGAAGTTTAGGTTCATGTTTGACCTGGGTTTGAAACAACTGGTTCAAGTTTGAATCGAAGTTTAGGTTCATGTTTGACCTGGGTTTGAAACAATGGGTTCAAGTTTGACTCGAAGTTTAGGTTCATGTTTGACCTGGGTTTCAAACAACGGGTTCAAGTTTGACTCGAAGTTTAGGTTCATGTTTGCATGGGTTTCAAATAATCGGTTCAAGTTTGGCTCGAAGTTTAGGTTCATGTTTGACCTAGTTTTCAAATAACAAGTCCAAGTTTGACTCGAAGTTTAGGTTCATTTTGACCAGAGTTTCAAACAACGGGTCCTAGTTTAACTCGAAGTTTAGGTTCATGTTTGACCTGAGTTTCAAACAACGGGTTCAAGTTTGACCCGAAGTTTAGGTTCATGTTTGGCCTGGGTTTCAAACAACGGGTTCAAGTTTGACTCGAAGTTTAGGTACATGTTTGACCTGGTTTTCAAACAACGGGTTCAAGTTTGACTCGAAGTTTAGGTTCATGTTTGACCTGGGTTTCAAACAACGGGTTCAAGTTTGACTCGAAGTTTAGGTTCATGTTTGACCTGGATTTCAAACAACGGGTTCAAGTTTGTCTCGAAGTTTAGGTTCATGTTTGACCTGGATTTCAAACAACGGGTTCAAGTTTCACTCGAAATTTAGGTTCATGTTTGACATGGGTTCCAAACAACGGGTTCAAGTTTGACTCAAAGTTTAGGTTCATGTTTGACCTGGGTTTCAAACAACGGGTTCAAGTTTGACTCGAAGTTTAGGTTCATGTTTGACCTGGGTTTCAAACAACGGGTTCAAGTTTGACTCGAAGTTTAGGTTCATGTTTGACTTGGGTTTCAAAGAACGGGTTCAAGTTTGACTCGAAGTTTAGGTTCATGTTTGACCTGGGTTTCAAACAACAGGTTCAAGTTTGACTCGAAGTTTAGGTTCATGTTTGACCTGGGTTTCAAACAACGGGTTCAAGTTTGACTCGAAGTTTAGGTTCATGTTTGACCTGGGTTTCAAACAACGGATTCAAGTTTGACTCAAAGTTTAGGTTCAAGTTTGACCTGGTTTCAAACAACGGGTTCAAGTTTGACTCAAAGTTTAGGTTCAAGTTTGACCTGGTTTCAAAAAACGGGTTCAAGTTTGACTTGAAGTTTAGGTTCATGTTTGGCCTGGGTTTCAAACAACGGGTTCAAGTTTGACTCGAAGTTTAGGTTCATGTTTGACCTGGGTTTCAAACAACGGGTTCAAGTTTGACTCGAAGTTTAGGTTCATGTTTGACCTAGGTTTCAAACAACGGGTCCAAGTTTGACTCGAAGTCTAGGTTCATGTTTGACCTGAGTTTCAAACAACAGGTCCAAGTTTGACTCGAAGTTTAGGTTCATGTTTGACCTGAGTTTCAAACAACGGGTTCAAGTTTGACTCGAAGTTTAGGTTCATGTTTGACCTGGGTTTCAAACAACGGGTTCAAGTTTGACTCGAAGTTTAGGTTCATTTTTGACCTGGGTTTAAAACAAGAGATTCCTCGAAGTTTAGGTTCATGTTTGACCTGGGTTTGAAACAACGGGTCCAAGTTTGACTCGAAGTTTAGGTTCATGTTTGACCTGGGTTTGAAACAACTGGTTCAAGTTTGAATCGAAGTTTAGGTTCATGTTTGACCTGGGTTTGAAACAATGGGTTCAAGTTTGACTCGAAGTTTAGGTTCATGTTTGACCTGGGTTTCAAACAACGGGTTCAAGTTTGACTCGAAGTTTAGGTTCATGTTTGCATGGGTTTCAAATAATCGGTTCAAGTTTGGCTCGAAGTTTAGGTTCATGTTTGACCTAGTTTTCAAATAACAAGTCCAAGTTTGACTCGAAGTTTAGGTTCATTTTGACCAGAGTTTCAAACAACGGGTCCTAGTTTAACTCGAAGTTTAGGTTCATGTTTGACCTGAGTTTCAAACAACGGGTTCAAGTTTGACCCGAAGTTTAGGTTCATGTTTGGCCTGGGTTTCAAACAACGGGTTCAAGTTTGACTCGAAGTTTAGGTACATGTTTGACCTGGTTTTCAAACAACGGGTTCAAGTTTGACTCGAAGTTTAGGTTCATGTTTGACCTGGGTTTCAAACAACGGGTTCAAGTTTGACTCGAAGTTTAGGTTCATGTTTGACCTAGGTTTCAAACAACGGGTCCAAGTTTGACTCGAAGTTTAGGTTCATGTTTGACCTGAGTTTCAAACAACAGGTCCAAGTTTGACTCGAAGTTTAGGTTCATGTTTGACCTGAGTTTCAAACAACGGGTTCAAGTTTGACTCGAAGTTTAGGTTCATGTTTGACCTGGGTTTCAAACAACGGGTTCAAGTTTGACTCGAAGTTTAGGTTCATTTTTGACCTGGGTTTAAAACAAGAGATTCCTCGAAGTTTAGGTTCATGTTTGACCTGGGTTTGAAACAACGGGTCCAAGTTTGACTCGAAGTTTAGGTTCATGTTTGACCTGGGTTTGAAACAACTGGTTCAAGTTTGAATCGAAGTTTAGGTTCATGTTTGACCTGGGTTTGAAACAACAGGTTCAAGTTTGACTCGAAGTTTAGGTTCATGTTTGACCTGGGTTTCAAACAACGGGTTCAAGTTTGACTCGAAGTTTAGGTTCATGTTTGACCTGGGTTTCAAACAACGGATTCAAGTTTGACTCAAAGTTTAGGTTCAAGTTTGACCTGGTTTCAAACAACGGGTTCAAGTTTGACTCAAAGTTTAGGTTCAAGTTTGACCTGGTTTCAAAAAACGGGTTCAAGTTTGACTTGAAGTTTAGGTTCATGTTTGGCCTGGGTTTCAAACAACGGGTTCAAGTTTGACTCGAAGTTTAGGTTCATGTTTGACCTGGGTTTCAAACAACGGGTTCAAGTTTGACTCGAAGTTTAGGTTCATGTTTGACCTAGGTTTCAAACAACGGGTCCAAGTTTGACTCGAAGTTTAGGTTCATGTTTGACCTGAGTTTCAAACAACAGGTCCAAGTTTGACTCGAAGTTTAGGTTCATGTTTGACCTGAGTTTCAAACAACGGGTTCAAGTTTGACTCGAAGTTTAGGTTCATGTTTGACCTGGGTTTCAAACAACGGGTTCAAGTTTGACTCGAAGTTTAGGTTCATTTTTGACCTGGGTTTAAAACAAGAGATTCCTCGAAGTTTAGGTTCATGTTTGACCTGGGTTTGAAACAACGGGTCCAAGTTTGACTCGAAGTTTAGGTTCATGTTTGACCTGGGTTTGAAACAACTGGTTCAAGTTTGAATCGAAGTTTAGGTTCATGTTTGACCTGGGTTTGAAACAATGGGTTCAAGTTTGACTCGAAGTTTAGGTTCATGTTTGACCTGGGTTTCAAACAACGGGTTCAAGTTTGACTCGAAGTTTAGGTTCATGTTTGCATGGGTTTCAAATAATCGGTTCAAGTTTGGCTCGAAGTTTAGGTTCATGTTTGACCTAGTTTTCAAATAACAAGTCCAAGTTTGACTCGAAGTTTAGGTTCATTTTGACCAGAGTTTCAAACAACGGGTCCTAGTTTAACTCGAAGTTTAGGTTCATGTTTGACCTGAGTTTCAAACAACGGGTTCAAGTTTGACCCGAAGTTTAGGTTCATGTTTGGCCTGGGTTTCAAACAACGGGTTCAAGTTTGACTCGAAGTTTAGGTACATGTTTGACCTGGTTTTCAAACAACGGGTTCAAGTTTGACTCGAAGTTTAGGTTCATGTTTGACCTGGGTTTCAAACAACGGGTTCAAGTTTGACTCGAAGTTTAGGTTCATGTTTGACCTGGATTTCAAACAACGGGTTCAAGTTTGTCTCGAAGTTTAGGTTCATGTTTGACCTGGATTTCAAACAACGGGTTCAAGTTTCACTCGAAATTTAGGTTCATGTTTGACCTGGGTTCCAAACAACGGGTTCAAGTTTGACTCAAAGTTTAGGTTCATGTTTGACCTGGGTTTCAAACAACGGGTTCAAGTTTGACTCGAAGTTTAGGTTCATGTTTGACCTGGGTTTCAAACAACGGGTTCAAGTTTGACTCGAAGTTTAGGTTCATGTTTGACTTGGGTTTCAAAGAACGGGTTCAAGTTTGACTCGAAGTTTAGGTTCATGTTTGACCTGGGTTTCAAACAACAGGTTCAAGTTTGACTCGAAGTTTAGGTTCATGTTTGACCTGGGTTTCAAACAACGGGTTCAAGTTTGACTCGAAGTTTAGGTTCATGTTTGACCTGGGTTTCAAACAACGGATTCAAGTTTGACTCAAAGTTTAGGTTCAAGTTTGACCTGGTTTCAAACAACGGGTTCAAGTTTGACTCAAAGTTTAGGTTCAAGTTTGACCTGGTTTCAAAAAACGGGTTCAAGTTTGACTTGAAGTTTAGGTTCATGTTTGGCCTGGGTTTCAAACAACGGGTTCAAGTTTGACTCGAAGTTTAGGTTCATGTTTGACCTGGGTTTCAAACAACGGGTTCAAGTTTGACTCGAAGTTTAGGTTCATGTTTGACCTAGGTTTCAAACAACGGGTCCAAGTTTGACTCGAAGTCTAGGTTCATGTTTGACCTGAGTTTCAAACAACAGGTCCAAGTTTGACTCGAAGTTTAGGTTCATGTTTGACCTGAGTTTCAAACAACGGGTTCAAGTTTGACTCGAAGTTTAGGTTCATGTTTGACCTGGGTTTCAAACAACGGGTTCAAGTTTGACTCGAAGTTTAGGTTCATTTTTGACCTGGGTTTAAAACAAGAGATTCCTCGAAGTTTAGGTTCATGTTTGACCTGGGTTTGAAACAACGGGTCCAAGTTTGACTCGAAGTTTAGGTTCATGTTTGACCTGGGTTTGAAACAACTGGTTCAAGTTTGAATCGAAGTTTAGGTTCATGTTTGACCTGGGTTTGAAACAATGGGTTCAAGTTTGACTCGAAGTTTAGGTTCATGTTTGACCTGGGTTTCAAACAACGGGTTCAAGTTTGACTCGAAGTTTAGGTTCATGTTTGCATGGGTTTCAAATAATCGGTTCAAGTTTGGCTCGAAGTTTAGGTTCATGTTTGACCTAGTTTTCAAATAACAAGTCCAAGTTTGACTCGAAGTTTAGGTTCATTTTGACCAGAGTTTCAAACAACGGGTCCTAGTTTAACTCGAAGTTTAGGTTCATGTTTGACCTGAGTTTCAAACAACGGGTTCAAGTTTGACCCGAAGTTTAGGTTCATGTTTGGCCTGGGTTTCAAACAACGGGTTCAAGTTTGACTCGAAGTTTAGGTACATGTTTGACCTGGTTTTCAAACAACGGGTTCAAGTTTGACTCGAAGTTTAGGTTCATGTTTGACCTGGGTTTCAAACAACGGGTTCAAGTTTGACTCGAAGTTTAGGTTCATGTTTGACCTGGATTTCAAACAACGGGTTCAAGTTTGTCTCGAAGTTTAGGTTCATGTTTGACCTGGATTTCAAACAACGGGTTCAAGTTTCACTCGAAATTTAGGTTCATGTTTGACCTGGGTTCCAAACAACGGGTTCAAGTTTGACTCAAAGTTTAGGTTCATGTTTGACCTGGGTTTCAAACAACGGGTTCAAGTTTGACTCGAAGTTTAGGTTCATGTTTGACTTGGGTTTCAAAGAACGGGTTCAAGTTTGACTCGAAGTTTAGGTTCATGTTTGACCTGGGTTTCAAACAACAGGTTCAAGTTTGACTCGAAGTTTAGGTTCATGTTTGACCTGGGTTTCAAACAACGGGTTCAAGTTTGACTCGAAGTTTAGGTTCATGTTTGACCTGGGTTTCAAACAACGGATTCAAGTTTGACTCAAAGTTTAGGTTCAAGTTTGACCTGGTTTCAAACAACGGGTTCAAGTTTGACTCAAAGTTTAGGTTCAAGTTTGACCTGGTTTCAAAAAACGGGTTCAAGTTTGACTCGAAATTTAGGTTCATGTTTGACCTGGGTTCGAAACAACGGGTTCAAGTTTGACTCGAAGTTTAGGTTCATGTTTGACCTGGGTTCGAAACAACGGGTTCAAGTTTGACTCGAAGTTTAGGTTCATGTTTGACCTGGGTTTGAAACAACGGGTTCAAGTTTGACTCGAAGTTTAGGTTCATGTTTGACCTGGGTTTGAAACAACGGGTTCAAGTTTGACTCGAAGTTTAGGTTCATGTTTGACCTGGGTTTGAAACAACGGGTTCAAGTTTAACTCGAAGTTTAGGTTCATGTTTGACCTGGGTTTCAAACAACGTGTTCAAGTTTGACTCGAAGTTTAGGTTCATGTTTGATCTGGGTTTCAAACAACGGGTTCAAGTTTGACTCGAAGTTTAGGTTCATGTTTGACCTGGGTTTTAAACAACGGGTTCAAGTTTGACTCGAAGTTTAGGTTCAAGTTTGACCTGGTTTCAAACAACGGGTTCAAGTTTGACTCAAAGTTTAGGTTCAAGTTTGACCTGGGTTCAAAAAATGGGTTCAAGTTTAACTCGAAGTTTAGGTTCATGTTTGACCTGGGTTCGAAACAACGGGTTCAAGTTTGACTCGAAGTTTAGGTTCATGTTTGACCTGGGTATGAAATAACGGGTTCAAGTTTGACTCGAAGTTTAGGTTCATGTTTGACCTGGGTTTCAAACAACGGGTTCAAGTTTAACTTGAAGTTTAGGTTCATGTTTGGCCTGGGTTTCAAACAACGGGTTCAAGTTTGACTCGAAGTTTAGGTTCATGTTTAACCTGGGTTTCAAACAACGGGTTCAAGTTTGACTCGAAGTTTAGGTTCATGTTTGACCTAGGTTTCAAACAACGGGTCCAAGTTTGACTCGAAGTTTAGGTTCATGTTTGACCTGAGTTTCAAACAACAGGTCCAAGTTTGACTCGAAGTTTAGGTTCATGTTTGACCTGAGTTTCAAACAACGGGTTCAAGTTTGACTCGAAGTTTAGGTTCATGTTTGACCTGGGTTTCAAACAACGGGTTCAAGTTTGACTCGAAGTTTAGGTTCATTTTTGACCTGGGTTTAAAACAAGAGATTCCTCGAAGTTTAGGTTCATGTTTGACCTGGGTTTGAAACAACAGGTCCAAGTTTGACTCGAAGTTTAGGTTCATGTTTGACCTGGGTTTGAAACAACTGGTTCAAGTTTGAATCGAAGTTTAGGTTCATGTTTGACCTGGGTTTGAAACAATGGGTTCAAGTTTGACTCGAAGTTTAGGTTCATGTTTGACTTGGGTTTCAAACAACGGGTTCAAGTTTGACTCGAAGTTTAGGTTCATGTTTGCATGGGTTTCAAATAATCGGTTCAAGTTTGGCTCGAAGTTTAGGTTCATGTTTGACCTAGTTTTCAAATAACAAGTCCAAGTTTGACTCGAAGTTTAGGTTCATTTTGACCAGAGTTTCAAACAACGGGTCCTAGTTTAACTCGAAGTTTAGGTTCATGTTTGACCTGAGTTTCAAACAACGGGTTCAAGTTTGACCCGAAGTTTAGGTTCATGTTTGGCCTGGGTTTCAAACAACGGGTTCAAGTTTTACTCGAAATTTAGGTTCATGTTTGACCTGAGTTTTAAAAAACGAGTTCAAGTTTGACTCGAAGTTTAGGTTGATCTTTGACCTAGGTTTCAAACAACGGGTTCAAGTTTGACTCGAAGTTTAGGTTCATGTTTGACCTAGGTTTCAAACAACGGGTTCAAGTTTGACTCGAAGTTTATGTTCATGTTTGACCTGGTTTCAAACAACGGGTCAAGTTTGACTCGAAGTTTATGTTCATGTTTGACCTGGTTTTCAAACAACGGGTTCAAGTTTGACTCAAAGTTTAGGTTCATGTTTCACCTAAGTTTCAAACAACGGGTTCAAGTTTGACTCGAAGTTTAGGTTCATGTTTGACCTGAGTTTCAAACAACAGGTTCAAGTTTGACTCGAAGTTTAGGTTCATGTTTGACCTGAGTTTCAAACAACGGGTTCAAGATTGACTTGAAGTTTACGTTCATGTTTGGCCTGGGTTTCAAACAACGGGTTCATGTTTGACCCGAAGTTTAGGTTCATGTTTGACCTGGGTTTCAAACAAAGGGTTCAAGTTTGACTCAAAGTTTAGGTTCATGTTTGACCTGGGTTTCAAACAACGGGTTCAATTTTGACTCGAAGTTTAGGTTCAAGTTTGACCTGGTTTCAAACAACGGGTTCAAGTTTGACTCGAAGTATAGGTTCAAGTTTGACCTGGGTTTTAAACAACGGGTTCAAGTTTAACTCGAAGTTTAGGTTCATGTTTGACCTGGGTTTCAAACAACGGGTTCAAGTTTGACTCGAAGTTTAGGTTCATGTTTGACCTGGGTTTCAAACAACGGATTCAAGTTTGACTCGAAGTTTAGGTACACGTTTGACATGGTTTTCAAACAAAGGATTCAAGTTTGACTCGAAGTTTAGGTACATGTTTGACCTGGTTTCCAAAAAACGGGTTCAAGTTTGACTCGAAGTTTAGGTTCATGTTTGACCTGGGTTTCAAACAACGGGTACAAGTTTGACTCGAAGTTTAGGTTCATGTTTGACCTGGAATTCAAACAACGGGTTCAAGTTTGACTCGAAGTTAAGGTTCATGTTTGACCTGGGTTTCAAACAACGGGTTCAAGTTTTACTCGAAATTTAGGTTCATGTATGACCTGGGTTTCAAACAACGGGTTCAAGTTTGACTCGAAGTTTAGGTTCATGTTTGACCTGGGTTTCAAACAACGGGTTCAAGTTTGACTCGAAGTTTAGGTTCATGTTTGACCTGGGTTTCAAACAACGGGTTCAAGTTTGACTCGAAGTTTAGGTTCATGTTTGAACTGGGTTTCAAACAACAGGTTCAAGTTTGATTCAAAGTTTAGGTTCATGTTTGACCTGGGTTTCTAACAACATGTTTAAGTTTGACTCGAAGTTTAGGTTCATGTTTGACCTGGGTTTCAAACAATGGGTTCAAGTTTGACCTGGTTTCAAACAACGGGTTCTAATTTGACTCACAGTTTAGGTTCAAGTTTGACCTGGTTTCAAAAAACAGGTTCAAGTTTGACTCGAAGTTTAGGTTCATGTTTGACCTGGGTTCGAAATAACGGGTTCAAGTTTGACTCGAAGTTTAGGTTCATGTTTGACCTGAGTTTCAAACAACGGGTTCAAGTTTGACTCGAAGTTTAGGTTCATGTTTGGTCTGGGTTTCAAACAACGGGTTCAAGTTTTACTCGAAGTTTAGGTTCATGTTTGACCTGAGTTTCAAAAAACGAGTTCAAGTTTGACTCGAAGTTTAGGTTGATCTTTGACCTAGGTTTCAAACAACGGGTTCAAGTTTGACTCGAAGTTTAGGTTCATGTTTGACCTAGGTTTCAAACAACGGGTTCAAGTTTGACTCGAAGTTAATGTTCATGTTTGACCTGGTTTCAAACAACGGGTCAAGTTTGACTCGAAGTTTATGTTCATGTTTGACCTGGTTTTCAAACAACGGGTCCAAGTTTGACTCGAAGTTTAGGTTCATGTTTCACTTAAGTTTCAAACTACGGGTTCAAGTTTGACTCGAAGTTTAGGTTCATGTTTGACTTGAGTTTCAAACAACAGGTTCAAGTTTGACTCGAAGTTTAGGTTCATGTTTGACCTGAGTTTCAAACAACGGGTTCAAGATTGACTTGAAGTTTACGTTCATGTTTGACCTGGGTTTCAAACAACGGGTTCAAGTTTGACCCGAAGTTTAGGTTCATGTTTGACCTGGGTTTCAAACAAAGGGTTCAAGTTTGACTCAAAGTTTAGGTTCATGTTTGACCTGGGTTTCAAACAACGGGTTCAATTTTGACTCGAAGTTTAGGTACAAGTTTGACCTGGTTTCAAACAACGGGTTCAAGTTTGACTCGAAGTATAGGTTCAAGTTTGACATGGGTTTCAAACAACGGGTTCAAGTTTAACTCGAAGTTTAGGTTCATGTTTGACCTGGGTTTCAAACAACGAGTTCAAGTTTGACTCGAAGTTTAGGTTCATGTTTGACCTGGGTTTCAAACAACGGATTCAAGTTTGACTCGAAGTTTAGGTACATGTTTGACATGGTTTTCAAACAAAGGATTCAAGTTTGACTCGAAGTTTAGGTACATGTTTGACCTGGTTTTCAAAAAACGGGTTCAAGTTTGACTCGAAGTTTAGGTTCATGTTTGACCTGGGTTTCAAACAACGGGTTCAAGTTTGACTCGAAGTTTATGTTCTTGTTTGACCTGGTTTTAAGCAACGGGTCAAGTTTGACTCGAAGTTTATGTTCATGTTTGACCTGGTTTTCAAATAACAAGTCCAAGTTTGGCTCGAAGTTTAGGTTCACGTTTGTCCTGAGTTTTAAACAACTGGTCCAAGTTTGACTCGAAGTTTAGGTTCATGTTTGATCTGAGTTCCAAACAACGGGTTCAAGTTTGACTCGAAGTTTAGGTTCATGTTTGGCTTGGGTTTCAAACAATGGGTTCAAGTTTGACTCGAAGTTTAGGTTCATGTTTGATCTGAGTTCCAAACAACGGGTTCAAGTTTGACTCGAAGTTTAGGTTCATGTTTGGCTTGGGTTTCAAACAATGGGTTCAAGTTTGACTCGAAGTTTAGGTTCATGTTTGACCTGAGTTTCAAACAACGGGTTCAAGTTTGACTCGAAGTTTAGGTTTATCTTTGACCTAGGTTTCAAACAACGGGTTCAAGTTTGACTCAAAGTTTAGGTTCATGTTTGACCTACGTTTCAAACAACAGGTTCAAGTTTGACTCGAAGTTTATGTTCATGTTTGACCTGGTTTCAAACAACGGGTCAAGTTTGACTCGAAGTTTATGTTCATGTTGGACCTGGTTTTCAAACAACGGGTTCAAGTTTGACTCGAAGTTTAGGTTCATGTTTGACCTAAGTTTCAAACAACGGGTTCAAGTTTGACTCAAAATTTAGGTTCATGTTTGACCTGGGTTTCAAACAACGGGTTCAAGTTTGACTCGAAGATTAGGTTCAAGTTTGACCTGGTTTCAAACAACGGGTTCAAGTTTGACTCGAAGTATAGGTTCAAGTTTGACCTGGGTTTCAAACTACGGGTTCAAGTTTAACTCGAAGTTTAGGTTCATGTTTGACCTGAGTTTCAAACAACAGGTTCTAGTTTGACTCGAAGTTTAGGTTCATGTTTGACCTGAGTTTCAAACAACGGGTTCAAGACTCGAAATTTTGGTTCATGTTTGACCTGGGTTTCAAACAACGGGTTCAAGTTTGACTCGAAGTTTATGTTCATGTTTGACCTAGTTTTCAAACAATGGGTTCAAGTTTGACTCAAAATTTAGGTTCATGTTTGACCTGAGTTTCAAACAACAGGTTCAAGTTTGACTCGAAGTTTAGGTTCATGTTTGACCTGAGTTTCAAAAAATGGGTTCAAGTTAGACTTGAAGTTTACGTTCATGTTTGACCTGGGTTTCAAACAACGGGTTCAAGTTTGACCCGAAGTTTAGGTTCATGTTTGACCTGGGTTTCAAACAACGGGTTCAAGTTTGACTCGAAGTTTAGGTTCATGTTTGCATGGGTTTCAAACAATCGGTTCAAGTTTGGCTCGAAGTTTAGGTTCATGTTTGACCTAGTTTTCAAATAACAAGTCCAAGTTTGACTCGAAGTTTAGGTTCATTTTGACCAGAGTTTCAAACAACGGGTCCTAGTTTAACTCGACGTTTAGGTTCATGTTTGACCTGAGTTTCAAACAACGGGTTCAAGTTTGACCCGAAGTTTAGGTTCATGTTTGGCCTGGGTTTCAAACAACGGGTTCAAGTTTTACTCGAAATTTAGGTTCATGTTTGACCTGAGTTTCAAACAACGAGTTCAAGTTTGACTCGAAGTTTAGGTTGATCTTTGACCTAGGTTTCAAACAACGGGTTCAAGTTTGACTCGAAGTTTAGGTTCATGTTTGACCTAGGTTTCAAACAACGGGTTCAAGTTTGACTCGAAGTTTATGTTCATGTTTGACCTGGTTTCAAACAACGGGTCAAGTTTGACTCGAAGTTTATGTTCATGTTTGACCTGGTTTTCAAACAACGGGTTCAAGTTTGACTCAAAGTTTAGGTTCATGTTTCACCTAAGTTTCAAACAACGGGTTCAAGTTTGACTCGAAGTTTAGGTTCATGTTTGACCTGAGTTTCAAACAACAGGTTCAAGTTTGACTCGAAGTTTAGGTTCATGTTTGACCTGAGTTTCAAACAAAGGGTTCAAGATTGACTTGAAGTTTACGTTCATGTTTGGCCTGGGTTTCAAACAACGGGTTCATGTTTGACCCGAAGTTTAGGTTCATGTTTGACCTGGGTTTCAAACAAAGGGTTCAAGTTTGACTCAAAGTTTAGGTTCATGTTTGACCTGGGTTTCAAACAACGGGTTCAATTTTGACTCGAAGTTTAGGTTCAAGTTTGACCTGGTTTCAAACAACGGGTTCAAGTTTGACTCGAAGTATAGGTTCAAGTTTGACCTGGGTTTTAAACAACGGGTTCAAGTTTAACTCGAAGTTTAGGTTCATGTTTGACCTGGGTTTCAAACAACGGGTTCAAGTTTGACTCGAAGTTTAGGTTCATGTTTGACCTGGGTTTCAAACAACGGATTCAAGTTTGACTCGAAGTTTAGGTACACGTTTGACATGGTTTTCAAACAAAGGATTCAAGTTTGACTCGAAGTTTAGGTACATGTTTGACCTGGTTTCCAAAAAACGGGTTCAAGTTTGACTCGAAGTTTAGGTTCATGTTTGACCTGGGTTTCAAACAACGGGTACAAGTTTGACTCGAAGTTTAGGTTCATGTTTGACCTGGAATTCAAACAACGGGTTCAAGTTTGACTCGAAGTTAAGGTTCATGTTTGACCTGGGTTTCAAACAACGGGTTCAAGTTTTACTCGAAATTTAGGTTCATGTATGACCTGGGTTTCAAACAACGGGTTCAAGTTTGACTCGAAGTTTAGGTTCATGTTTGACCTGGGTTTCAAACAACGGGTTCAAGTTTGACTCGAAGTTTAGGTTCATGTTTGACCTGGGTTTCAAACAACGGGTTCAAGTTTGACTCGAAGTTTAGGTTCATGTTTGAACTGGGTTTCAAACAACAGGTTCAAGTTTGATTCAAAGTTTAGGTTCATGTTTGACCTGGGTTTCTAACAACATGTTTAAGTTTGACTCGAAGTTTAGGTTCATGTTTGACCTGGGTTTCAAACAATGGGTTCAAGTTTGACCTGGTTTCAAACAACGGGTTCTAATTTGACTCACAGTTTAGGTTCAAGTTTGACCTGGTTTCAAAAAACAGGTTCAAGTTTGACTCGAAGTTTAGGTTCATGTTTGACCTGGGTTCGAAATAACGGGTTCAAGTTTGACTCGAAGTTTAGGTTCATGTTTGACCTGAGTTTCAAACAACGGGTTCAAGTTTGACTCGAAGTTTAGGTTCATGTTTGGTCTGGGTTTCAAACAACGGGTTCAAGTTTTACTCGAAGTTTAGGTTCATGTTTGACCTGAGTTTCAAAAAACGAGTTCAAGTTTGACTCGAAGTTTAGGTTGATCTTTGACCTAGGTTTCAAACAACGGGTTCAAGTTTGACTCGAAGTTTAGGTTCATGTTTGACCTAGGTTTCAAACAACGGGTTCAAGTTTGACTCGAAGTTAATGTTCATGTTTGACCTGGTTTCAAACAACGGGTCAAGTTTGACTCGAAGTTTATGTTCATGTTTGACCTGGTTTTCAAACAACGGGTCCAAGTTTGACTCGAAGTTTAGGTTCATGTTTCACTTAAGTTTCAAACTACGGGTTCAAGTTTGACTCGAAGTTTAGGTTCATGTTTGACTTGAGTTTCAAACAACAGGTT
Organism: Lathyrus tuberosus; assembly: GCA_022829125.1. Classification (NCBI taxonomy): domain Eukaryota; kingdom Viridiplantae; phylum Streptophyta; class Magnoliopsida; order Fabales; family Fabaceae; genus Lathyrus; species Lathyrus tuberosus. The sequence goes on along the minus strand of JALAZF010000770.1, from coordinate 1,361,995 downwards.
CAAGTTTGACTCGAAGTTTAGGTTCATGTTTGACCTGAGTTTCAAACAACGGGTTCAAGATTGACTTGAAGTTTACGTTCATGTTTGACCTGGGTTTCAAACAACGGGTTCAAGTTTGACCCGAAGTTTAGGTTCATGTTTGACCTGGGTTTCAAACAAAGGGTTCAAGTTTGACTCAAAGTTTAGGTTCATGTTTGACCTGGGTTTCAAACAACGGGTTCAATTTTGACTCGAAGTTTAGGTTCAAGTTTGACCTGGTTTCAAACAACGGGTTCAAGTTTGACTCGAAGTATAGGTTCAAGTTTGACATGGGTTTCAAACAACGGGTTCAAGTTTAACTCGAAGTTTAGGTTCATGTTTGACCTGGGTTTCAAACAACGAGTTCAAGTTTGACTCGAAGTTTAGGTTCATGTTTGACCTGGGTTTCAAACAACGGATTCAAGTTTGACTCGAAGTTTAGGTACATGTTTGACATGGTTTTCAAACAAAGGATTCAAGTTTGACTCGAAGTTTAGGTACATGTTTGACCTGGTTTTCAAAAAACGGGTTCAAGTTTGACTCGAAGTTTAGGTTCATGTTTGACCTGGGTTTCAAACAACGGGTTCAAGTTTGACTCGAAGTTTATGTTCTTGTTTGACCTGGTTTTAAGCAACGGGTCAAGTTTGACTCGAAGTTTATGTTCATGTTTGATCTGGTTTTCAAATAACAAGTCCAAGTTTGGCTCGAAGTTTAGGTTCACGTTTGTCCTGAGTTTTAAACAACTGGTCCAAGTTTGACTCGAAGTTTAGGTTCATGTTTGATCTGAGTTCCAAACAACGGGTTCAAGTTTGACTCGAAGTTTAGGTTCATGTTTGGCTTGGGTTTCAAACAATGGGTTCAAGTTTGACTCGAAGTTTAGGTTCATGTTTGATCTGAGTTCCAAACAACGGGTTCAAGTTTGACTCGAAGTTTAGGTTCATGTTTGGCTTGGGTTTCAAACAATGGGTTCAAGTTTGACTCGAAGTTTAGGTTCATGTTTGACCTGAGTTTCAAACAACGGGTTCAAGTTTGACTCGAAGTTTAGGTTTATCTTTGACCTAGGTTTCAAACAACGGGTTCAAGTTTGACTCAAAGTTTAGGTTCATGTTTGACCTACGTTTCAAACAACAGGTTCAAGTTTGACTCGAAGTTTATGTTCATGTTTGACCTGGTTTCAAACAACGGGTCAAGTTTGACTCGAAGTTTATGTTCATGTTGGACCTGGTTTTCAAACAACGGGTTCAAGTTTGACTCGAAGTTTAGGTTCATGTTTGACCTAAGTTTCAAACAACGGGTTCAAGTTTGACTCAAAATTTAGGTTCATGTTTGACCTGGGTTTCAAACAACGGGTTCAAGTTTGACTCGAAGATTAGGTTCAAGTTTGACCTGGTTTCAAACAACGGGTTCAAGTTTGACTCGAAGTATAGGTTCAAGTTTGACCTGGGTTTCAAACTACGGGTTCAAGTTTAACTCGAAGTTTAGGTTCATGTTTGACCTGAGTTTCAAACAACAGGTTCTAGTTTGACTCGAAGTTTAGGTTCATGTTTGACCTGAGTTTCAAACAACGGGTTCAAGACTCGAAATTTTGGTTCATGTTTGACCTGGGTTTCAAACAACGGGTTCAAGTTTGACTCGAAGTTTATGTTCATGTTTGACCTAGTTTTCAAACAATGGGTTCAAGTTTGACTCAAAATTTAGGTTCATGTTTGACCTGAGTTTCAAACAACAGGTTCAAGTTTGACTCGAAGTTTAGGTTCATGTTTGACCTGAGTTTCAAAAAATGGGTTCAAGTTAGACTTGAAGTTTACGTTCATGTTTGACCTGGGTTTCAAACAACGGGTTCAAGTTTGACCCGAAGTTTAGGTTCATGTTTGACCTGGGTTTCAAACAACGGGTTCAAGTTTGACTCGAAGTTTAGGTTCATGTTTGCATGGGTTTCAAACAATCGGTTCAAGTTTGGCTCGAAGTTTAGGTTCATGTTTGACCTAGTTTTCAAATAACAAGTCCAAGTTTGACTCGAAGTTTAGGTTCATTTTGACCAGAGTTTCAAACAACGGGTCCTAGTTTAACTCGACGTTTAGGTTCATGTTTGACCTGAGTTTCAAACAACGGGTTCAAGTTTGACCCGAAGTTTAGGTTCATGTTTGGCCTGGGTTTCAAACAACGGGTTCAAGTTTTACTCGAAATTTAGGTTCATGTTTGACATGAGTTTCAAACAACGAGTTCAAGTTTGACTCGAAGTTTAGTTTGATCTTTGACCTAGGTTTCAAACAACGGGTTCAAGTTTGACTCGAAGTTTAGGTTCATGTTTGACCTAGGTTTCAAATAAAACGGGTTCAAGTTTGACTCGAAGTTTATGTTCATGTTTGACCTGGTTTCAAACAACGGGTCAAGTTTGACTCGAAGTTTATGTTCATGTTTGACCTGGTTTTCAAACAACGGGTTCAAGTTTGACTCAAAGTTTAGGTTCATGTTTCACCTAAGTTTCAAACAACGGGTTCAAGTTTGACTCGAAGTTTAGGTTCATGTTTGACCTGAGTTTCAAACAACAGGTTCAAGTTTGACTCGAAGTTTAGGTTCATGTTTGACCTGAGTTTCAAACAACGGGTTCAAGATTGACTTGAAGTTTACGTTCATGTTTGACCTGGGTTTCAAACAACGGGTTCATGTTTGACCCGAAGTTTAGGTTCATGTTTGACCTGGGTTTCAAACAAAGGGTTCAAGTTTGACTCAAAGTTTAGGTTCATGTTTGACCTGGGTTTCAAACAACGGGTTCAATTTTGACTCGAAGTTTAGGTTCAAGTTTGACCTGGTTTCAAACAATGGGTTCAAGTTTGACTCGAAGTATAGGTTCAAGTTTGACCTGGGTTTTAAACAACGGGTTCAAGTTTAACTCGAAGTTTAGGTTCATGTTTGACCTGGGTTTCAAACAACGGGTTCAAGTTTGACTCGAAGTTTAGGTTCATGTTTGACCTGGGTTTCAAACAACGGATTCAAGTTTGACTCGAAGTTTAGGTACATGTTTGACATGGTTTTCAAACAAAGGATTCAAGTTTGACTCGAAGTTTAGGTACATGTTTGACCTGGTTTCCAAAAAACGGGTTCAAGTTTGACTCGAAGTTTAGGTTCATGTTTGACCTGGGTTTCAAACAACGGGTTCAAGTTTGACTCGAAGTTTAGGTTCATGTTTGACCTGGAATTCAAACAACGGGTTCAAGTTTGACTCGAAGTTAAGGTTCATGTTTGACCTGGGTTTCAAACAACGGGTTCAAGTTTTACTCGAAATTTAGGTTCATGTCTGACCTGGGTTTCAAACAACGGGTTCAAGTTTGACTCGAAGTTTAGGTTCATGTTTGACCTGGGTTTCAAACAACGGGTTCAAGTTTGACTCGAAGTTTAGGTTCATGTTTGACCTGGGTTTCAAACAACGGGTTCAAGTTTGACTCGAAGTTTAGGTTCATGTTTGACCTGGGTTTCAAACAACAGGTTCAAGTTTGATTCAAAGTTTAGGTTCATGTTTGACCTGGGTTTCTAACAACATGTTCAAGTTTGACTCGAAGTTTAGGTTCATGTTTGACCTGGGTTTCAAACAATGGGTTCAAGTTTGACCTGGTTTCAAACAACGGGTTCTAATTTGACTCACAGTTTAGGTTCAAGTTTGACCTGGTTTCAAAAAACAGGTTCAAGTTTGACTCGAAGTTTAGGTTCATGTTTGACCTGGGTTCGAAATAACGGGTTCAAGTTTGACTCGAAGTTTAGGTTCATGTTTGACCTGAGTTTCAAACAACGGGTTCAAGTTTGACTCGAAGTTTAGGTTCATGTTTGGCCTGGGTTTCAAACAACGGGTTCAAGTTTTACTCGAAGTTTAGGTTCATGTTTGACCTGAGTTTCAAAAAACGAGTTCAAGTTTGACTCGAAGTTTAGGTTGATCTTTGACCTAGGTTTCAAACAACGGGTTCAAGTTTGACTCGAAGTTTAGGTTCATGTTTGACCTAGGTTTCAAACAACGGGTTCAAGTTTGACTCGAAGTTTATGTTCATGTTTGACCTGGTTTCAAACAACGGGTCAAGTTTGACTCGAAGTTTATGTTCATGTTTGACCTGGTTTTCAAACAACGGGTCCAAGTTTGACTCGAAGTTTAGGTTCATGTTTCCCTTAAGTTTCAAACTACGGGTTCAAGTTTGACTCGAAGTTTAGGTTCATGTTTGACCTGAGTTTCAAACAACAGGTTCAAGTTTGACTCGAAGTTTAGGTTCATGTTTGACCTGAGTTTCAAACAACGGGTTCAAGATTGACTTAAAGTTTACGTTCATGTTTGACCTGGGTTTCAAACAACGGGTTCAAGTTTGACCCGAAGTTTAGGTTCATGTTTGACCTGGGTTCGAAATAACGGGTTCAAGTTTGACTCGAAGTTTAGGTTCATGTTTGACCTGAGTTTCAAACAACGGGTTCAAGTTTGACTCGAAGTTTAGGTTCATGTTTGGCCTGGGTTTCAAACAACGGGTTCAAGTTTTACTCGAAGTTTAGGTTCATGTTTGACCTGAGTTTCAAACAACGGGTTCAAGTTTGACTCGAAGTTTAGGTTTATCTTTGACCTAGGTTTCAAACAACGGGTTCAAGTTTGACTCGAAGTTTAGGTTCATGTTTGACCTACGTTTCAAACAACAGGTTCAAGTTTGACTCGAAGTTTATGTTCATGTTTGACCTGGTTTCAAACAACGGGTCAAGTTTGACTCGAAGTTTATGTTCATGTTGGACCTGGTTTTCAAACAACGGGTTCAAGTTTGACTCGAAGTTTAGGTTCATGTTTGACCTAAGTTTCAAACAACGGGTTCAAGTTTGACTCAAAATTTAGGTTCATGTTTGACCTGGGTTTCAAACAACGGGTTCAAGTTTGACTCGAAGATTAGGTTCAAGTTTGACCTGGTTTCAAACAACGGGTTCAAGTTTGACTCGAAGTATAGGTTCAAGTTTGACCTGGGTTTCAAACTACGGGTTCAAGTTTAACTAGAAGTTTAGGTTCATGTTTGACCTGAGTTTCAAACAACAGGTTCTAGTTTGACTCGAAGTTTAGGTTCATGTTTGACCTGAGTTTCAAACAACGGGTTCAAGACTCGAAATTTTGGTTCATGTTTGACCTGGGTTTCAAACAACGGGTTCAAGTTTGACTCGAAGTTTATGTTCATGTTTGACCTAGTTTTCAAACAATGGGTTCAAGTTTGACTCAAAATTTAGGTTCATGTTTGACCTGAGTTTCAAACAACAGGTTCAAGTTTGACTCGAAGTTTAGGTTCATGTTTGACCTGAGTTTCAAAAAACGGGTTCAAGTTTGACTTGAAGTTTACGTTCATGTTTGACCTGGGTTTCAAACAACGGGTTCAAGTTTGACCCGAAGTTTAGGTTCATGTTTGACCTGGGTTTCAAACAACGGGTTCAAGTTTGACTCGAAGTTTAGGTTCATGTTTGCATGGGTTTCAAACAATCGGTTCAAGTTTGGCTCGAAGTTTAGGTTCATGTTTGACCTAGTTTTCAAATAACAAGTCCAAGTTTGACTCGAAGTTTAGGTTCATTTTGACCAGAGTTTCAAACAACGGGTCCTAGTTTAACTCGACGTTTAGGTTCATGTTTGACCTGAGTTTCAAACAACGGGTTCAAGTTTGACCCGAAGTTTAGGTTCATGTTTGGCCTGGGTTTCAAACAACGGGTTCAAGTTTTACTCGAAATTTAGGTTCATGTTTGACCTGAGTTTCAAACAACGAGTTCAAGTTTGACTCGAAGTTTAGTTTGATCTTTGACCTAGGTTTCAAACAACGGGTTCAAGTTTGACTCGAAGTTTAGGTTCATGTTTGACCTAGGTTTCAAACAACGGGTTCAAGTTTGACTCGAAGTTTATGTTCATGTTTGACCTGGTTTCAAACAACGGGTCAAGTTTGACTCGAAGTTTATGTTCATGTTTGACCTGGTTTTCAAACAACGGGTTCAAGTTTGACTCAAAGTTTAGGTTCATGTTTCACCTAAGTTTCAAACAACGGGTTCAAGTTTGACTCGAAGTTTAGGTTCATGTTTGACCTGAGTTTCAAACAACAGGTTCAAGTTTGACTCGAAGTTTAGGTTCATGTTTGACCTGAGTTTCAAACAACGGGTTCAAGATTGACTTGAAGTTTACGTTCATGTTTGACCTGGGTTTCAAACAACGGGTTCATGTTTGACCCGAAGTTTAGGTTCATGTTTGACCTGGGTTTCAAACAAAGGGTTCAAGTTTGACTCAAAGTTTAGGTTCATGTTTGACCTGGGTTTCAAACAACGGGTTCAATTTTGACTCGAAGTTTAGGTTCAAGTTTGACCTGGTTTCAAACAATGGGTTCAAGTTTGACTCGAAGTATAGGTTCAAGTTTGACCTGGGTTTTAAACAACGGGTTCAAGTTTAACTCGAAGTTTAGGTTCATGTTTGACCTGGGTTTCAAACAACGGGTTCAAGTTTGACTCGAAGTTTAGGTTCATGTTTGACCTGGGTTTCAAACAACGGATTCAAGTTTGACTCGAAGTTTAGGTACATGTTTGACATGGTTTTCAAACAAAGGATTCAAGTTTGACTCGAAGTTTAGGTACATGTTTGACCTGGTTTACAAAAAACGGGTTCAAGTTTGACTCGAAGTTTAGGTTCATGTTTGACCTGGGTTTCAAACAACGGGTTCAAGTTTGACTCGAAGTTTAGGTTCATGTTTGACCTGGAATTCAAACAACGGGTTCAAGTTTGACTCGAAGTTAAGGTTCATGTTTGACCTGGGTTTCAAACAACGGGTTCAAGTTTTACTCGAAATTTAGGTTCATGTCTGACCTGGGTTTCAAACAACGGGTTCAAGTTTGACTCGAAGTTTAGGTTCATGTTTGACCTGGGTTTCAAACAACGGGTTCAAGTTTGACTCGAAGTTTAGGTTCATGTTTGACCTGGGTTTCAAACAACGGGTTCAAGTTTGACTCGAAGTTTAGGTTCATGTTTGACCTGGGTTTCAAACAACAGGTTCAAGTTTGATTCAAAGTTTAGGTTCATGTTTGACCTGGGTTTCTAACAACATGTTCAAGTTTTACTCGAAGTTTAGGTTCATGTTTGACCTGGGTTTCAAACAATGGTTCAAGTTTGACCTGGTTTCAAACAACGGGTTCTAATTTGACTCACAGTTTAGGTTCAAGTTTGACCTGGTTTCAAAAAACAGGTTCAAGTTTGACTCGAAGTTTAGGTTCATGTTTGACCTGGGTTCGAAATAACGGGTTCAAGTTTGACTCGAAGTTTAGGTTCATGTTTGACCTGAGTTTCAAACAACGGGTTCAAGTTTGACTCGAAGTTTAGGTTCATGTTTGGCCTGGGTTTCAAACAACGGGTTCAAGTTTTACTCGAAGTTTAGGTTCATGTTTGACCTGAGTTTCAAAAAACGAGTTCAAGTTTGACTCGAAGTTTAGGTTGATCTTTGACCTAGGTTTCAAACAACGGGTTCAAGTTTGACTCGAAGTTTAGGTTCATGTTTGACCTAGGTTTCAAACAACGGGTTCAAGTTTGACTCGAAGTTTATGTTCATGTTTGACCTGGTTTCAAACAACGGGTCAAGTTTGACTCGAAGTTTATGTTCATGTTTGACCTGGTTTTCAAACAACGGGTCCAAGTTTGACTCGAAGTTTAGGTTCATGTTTCCCTTAAGTTTCAAACTACGGGTTCAAGTTTGACTCGAAGTTTAGGTTCATGTTTGACCTGAGTTTCAAACAACAGGTTCAAGTTTGACTCGAAGTTTAGGTTCATGTTTGACCTGAGTTTCAAACAACGGGTTCAAGATTGACTTAAAGTTTACGTTCATGTTTGACCTGGGTTTCAAACAACGGGTTCAAGTTTGACCCGAAGTTTAGGTTCATGTTTGACCTGGGCTTCAAACAAAGGGTTCAAGTTTGACTCAAAGTTTAGGTTCATGTTTGACTTGGGTTTCAAACAACGGGTTCAATTTTGACTCGAAGTTTAGGTTCAAGTTTGACCTGGTTTCAAACAACGGGTTCAAGTTTGACTCGAAGTATAGGTTCAAGTTTGACATGGGTTTCAAACAACGGGTTCAAGTTTAACTCGAAGTTTAGGTTCATGTTTGACCTGGGTTTCAAACAACGGGTTCAAGTTTGACTCGAAGTTTAGGTTCATGTTTGACCTGGGTTTCAAACAACGGATTCAAGTTTGACTCGAAGTTTAGGTACATGTATGACATGGTTTTCAAACAAAGGATTCAAGTTTGACTCGAAGTTTAGGTATATGTTTGACCTGGTTTTCAAAAAACGGGTTCAAGTTTGACTCGAAGTTTAGGTTCATGTTTGACCTGGGTTTCAAACAACGGGTTCAAGTTTGACTCGAAGTTTATGTTCATGTTTGACCTGGTTTTAAGCAACGGGTCAAGTTTGACTCGAAGTTTATGTTCATGTTTGACCTGGTTTTCAAATAACAAGTCTAAGTTTGGCTCGAAGTTTAGGTTCACGTTTGTCCTGAGTTTTAAACAACTTGTCCAAGTTTGACTCGAAGTTTAGGTTCATGTTTGATCTGAGTTCCAAACAACGGGTTCAAGTTTGACTGGAAGTTTAGGTTCATGTTTGGCTTGGGTTTCAAACAATGGGTTCAAGTTTGACTCGAAGTTTAGGTTCATGTTTGACCTGAGTTTCAAACAACGGGTTCAAGTTTGACTCGAAGTTTAGGTTTATCTTTGACCTAGGTTTCAAACAACGGGTTCAAGTTTGACTCGAAGTTTAGGTTCATGTTTGACCTACGTTTCAAACAACAGGTTCAAGTTTGACTCGAAGTTTATGTTCATGTTTGACCTGGTTTCAAACTACGGGTCAAGTTTGACTCGAAGTTTATGTTCATGTTGGACCTGGTTTTCAAACAACGGGTTCAAGTTTGACTCGAAGTTTAGGTTCATGTTTGACCTAAGTTTCAAACAACGGGTTCAAGTTTGACTCAAAATTTAGGTTCATGTTTGACCTGGGTTTCAAACAACGGGTTCAAGTTTGACTCGAAGATTAGGTTCAAGTTTGACCTGGTTTCAAACAACGGGTTCAAGTTTGACTCGAAGTATAGGTTCAAGTTTGACCTGGGTTTCAAACTATGGGTTCAAGTTTAACTCGAAGTTTAGGTTCATGTTTGACCTGAGTTTCAAACAACAGGTTCTAGTTTGACTCGAAGTTTAGGTTCATGTTTGACCTGAGTTTCAAACAACGGGTTCAAGACTCGAAATTTTGGTTCATGTTTGACCTGGGTTTCAAACAACGGGTTCAAGTTTGACTCGAAGTTTATGTTCATGTTTGACCTAGTTTTCAAACAATGGGTTCAAGTTTGACTCAAAATTTAGGTTCATGTTTGACCTGAGTTTCAAACAACAGGTTCAAGTTTGACTCGAAGTTTAGGTTCATGTTTGACCTGAGTTTCAAAAAATGGGTTCAAGTTTGACTTGAAGTTTACGTTCATGTTTGACCTGGGTTTCAAACAACGGGTTCAAGTTTGACCCGAAGTTTAGGTTCATGTTTGACCTGGGTTTCAAACAACGGGTTCAAGTTTGACTCAAAGTTTAGGTTCATGTTTGACCTGGGTTACAAACAACGGGTTCAAGTTTGACTCGATGTTTAGGTTAACTCGAAGTATAGGTTCAAGTTTGACCTGGGTTTCTAACAACGGGTTCAAGTTTAACTTGAAGTTTAGGTTCATGTTTGACCTGGATTTCAAACAACGGGTTCAAGTTTGACTCGAAGTTTAGGTTCATGTTTGACCTGGATTTCAAACAACGGGTTCAAGTTTCACTCAAAATTTAGGTTCATGTTTGACCTGGGTTCCAAACAACGGGTTCAAGTTTGACTCGAAGTTTAGGTTCATGTTTGACCTGGGTTTCAAACAACGGGTTCAAGTTTGACTCGAAGTATAGGTTCATGTTTGACCTGGGTTTCAAACAACGGGTTCAAGTTTGACTCGAAGTTTAGGTTCATGTTTGACCTGGGTTTCAAACAACAGGTTCAAGTTTGACTCGAAGTTTAGGTACATGTTTGACCTGGGTTTCAGACAACGGGTTCAAGTTTGACTCGAAGTTTAGGTTCATGTTTGACCTGGGTTTCAAACAACGGGTTCAAGTTTGACTCGAAGTTTAGGTTCAAGTTTGACCTGGTTTCAAACAACGGGTTCAAGTTTGACTCAAAGTTTAGGTTCAAGTTTGACCTGGTTTCAAAAAACGGGTTCAAGTTTGACTCGAAGTTTAGGTTCATGTTTGACCTGGGTTCGAAACAACGGGTTCAAGTTTGACTCGAAGTTTATGTTCATGTTTGACCTGGTTTCAAACAACGGGTCAAGTTTGACTCGAAGTTTATGTTCATGTTTGACCTGGTTTTCAAACAACGGGTCCAAGTTTGACTCGAAGTTTAGGTTCATGTTTCACTTAAGTTTCAAACTACGGGTTCAAGTTTGACTCGAAGTTTAGGTTCATGTTTGACCTGAGTTTCAAATAACAGGTTCAAGTTTGACTCGAAGTTTAGGTTCATGTTTGACCTGAGTTTCAAACAACGGGTTCAAGATTGACTTGAAGTTTACGTTCATGTTTGACCTGGGTTTCAAACAACGGGTTCAAGTTTGACCCGAAGTTTAGGTTCATGTTTGACCTGGGTTTCAAACAAAGGGTTCAAGTTTGACTCAAAGTTTAGGTTCATGTTTGACCTGGGTTTCAAACAACGGGTTCAATTTTGACTCAAAGTTTAGGTTCAAGTTTGACCTGGTTTCAAACAACGGGTTCAAGTTTGACTCGAAGTATAGGTTCAAGTTTGACATGGGTTTCAAACAACGGGTTCAAGTTTAACTCGAAGTTTAGGTTCATGTTTGACCTGGGTTTCAAACAACGGGTTCAAGTTTGACTCGAAGTTTAGGTTCATGTTTGACCTGGGTTTCAAACAACGGATTCAAGTTTGACTCGAAGTTTAGGTACATGTTTGACATGGTTTTCAAACAAAGGATTCAAGTTTGACTCGAAGTTTAGGTACATGTTTGACCTGGTTTTCAAAAAACGGGTTCAAGTTTGACTCGAAGTTTAGGTTCATGTTTGACCTGGGTTTCAAACAACGGGTTCAAGTTTGACTCGAAGTTTATGTTCATGTTTGACCTGGTTTTAAGCAACGGGTCAAGTTTGACTCGAAGTTTATGTTCATGTTTGACCTGGTTTTCAAATAACAAGTCCAAGTTTGGCTCGAAGTTTAGGTTCACGTTTGTCCTGAGTTTTAAACAACTGGTCCAAGTTTGACTCGAAGTTTAGGTTCATGTTTGATCTGAGTTCCAAACAACGGGTTCAAGTTTGACTCGAAGTTTAGGTTCATGTTTGGCTTGGGTTTCAAACAATGGGTTCAAGTTTGACTCGAAGTTTAGGTTCATGTTTGACCTGAGTTTCAAACAACGGGTTCAAGTTTGACTCGAAGTTTAGGTTTATCTTTGACCTAGGTTTCAAACAACGGGTTCAAGTTTGACTCGAAGTTTAGGTTCATGTTTGACCTACGTTTCAAACAACAGGTTCAAGTTTGACTCGAAGTTTATGTTCATGTTTGACCTGGTTTCAAACAACGGGTCAAGTTTGACTCGAAGTTTATGTTCATGTTGGACCTGGTTTTCAAACAACGGGTTCAAGTTTGACTCGAAGTTTAGGTTCATGTTTGACCTAAGTTTCAAACAACGGGTTCAAGTTTGACTCAAAATTTAGGTTCATGTTTGACCTGGGTTTCAAACAACGGGTTCAAGTTTGACTCGAAGATTAGGTTCAAGTTTGACCTGGTTTCAAACAACGGGTTCAAGTTTGACTCGAAGTATAGGTTCAAGTTTGACCTGGGTTTCAAACTACGGGTTCAAGTTTAACTCGAAGTTTAGGTTCATGTTTGACCTGAGTTTCAAACAACAGGTTCTAGTTTGACTAGAAGTTTAGGTTCATGTTTGACCTGAGTTTCAAACAACGGGTTCAAGACTCGAAATTTTGGTTCATGTTTGACCTGGGTTTCAAACAACGGGTTCAAGTTTGACTCGAAGTTTATGTTCATGTTTGACCTAGTTTTCAAACAATGGGTTCAAGTTTGACTCAAAATTTAGGTTCATGTTTGACCTGAGTTTCAAACAACAGGTTCAAGTTTGACTCGAAGTTTAGGTTCATGTTTGACCTGAGTTTCAAAAAATGGGTTCAAGTTTGACTTGAAGTTTACGTTCATGTTTGACCTGGGTTTCAAACAACGGGTTCAAGTTTGACCCGAAGTTTAGGTTCATGTTTGACCTGGGTTTCAAACAACGGGTTCAAGTTTGACTCAAAGTTTAGGTTCATGTTTGACCTGGGTTACAAACAACGGGTTCAAGTTTGACTCGATGTTTAGGTTAACTCGAAGTATAGGTTCAAGTTTGTCCTGGGTTTCTAACAACGGGTTCAAGTTTAACTTGAAGTTTAGGTTCATGTTTGACCTGGGTTTCAAACAACGGGTTCAAGTTTGACTCGAAGTTTAGGTTCATGTTTGACCTGGGTTTCAAACAACGGATTCAAGTTTGACTCGAAGTTTAGGTACATGTTTGACATGGTTTTCAAACAAAGGATTCAAGTTTGACTCGAAGTTTAGGTACATGTTTGACCTGGTTTTCAAACAACGGGTTCAAGTTTGACTCGAAGTTTAGGTTCATGTTTGACCTGGATTTCAAACAACGGGTTCAAGTTTGACTCGAAGTTTAGGTTCATGTTTGACCTGGATTTCAAACAACGGGTTCAAGTTTCACTCAAAATTTAGGTTCATGTTTGACCTGGGTTCCAAACAACGGGTTCAAGTTTGACTCGAAGTTTAGGTTCATGTTTGACCTGGGTTTCAAACAACGGGTTCAAGTTTGACTCGAAGTATAGGTTCATGTTTGACCTGGGTTTCAAACAACGGGTTCAAGTTTGACTCGAAGTTTTGGTTCATGTTTGACCTGGGTTTCAAACAACAGGTTCAAGTTTGACTCGAAGTTTAGGTTCATGTTTGACCTGGGTTTCAAACAACGGGTTCAAGTTTGACTCGAAGTTTAGGTTCATGTTTAACCTGGGTTTCAAACAACGGGTTCAAGTTTGACTCGAAGTTTAGGTTCAAGTTTGACCTGGTTTCAAACAACGGGTTCAAGTTTGACTCAAAGTTTAGGTTCAAGTTTGACCTGGTTTCAAAAAACGGGTTCAAGTTTGACTCGAAGTTTAGGTTCATGTTTGACCTGGGTTCGAAACAACGGGTTCAAGTTTGACTCGAAGTTTATGTTCATGTTTGACCTGGTTTCAAACAACGGGTCAAGTTTGACTCGAAGTTTATGTTCATGTTTGACCTGGTTTTCAAACAACGGGTCCAAGTTTGACTCGAAGTTTAGGTTCATGTTTGACCTGAGTTTCAAACAACGGGTTCAAGTTTGACTCGAAGTTTAGGTTTATCTTTGACCTAGGTTTCAAACAACGGGTTCAAGTTTGACTCGAAGTTTAGGTTCATGTTTGACCTACGTTTCAAACAACAGGTTCAAGTTTGACTCGAAGTTTATGTTCATGTTTGACCTGGTTTCAAACAACGGGTCAAGTTTGACTCGAAGTTTATGTTCATGTTGGACCTGGTTTTCAAACAACGGGTTCAAGTTTGACTCGAAGTTTAGGTTCATGTTTGACCTAAGTTTCAAACAACGGGTTCAAGTTTGACTCAAAATTTAGGTTCATGTTTGACCTGGGTTTCAAACAACGGGTTCAAGTTTGACTCGAAGATTAGGTTCAAGTTTGACCTGGTTTCAAACAACGGGTTCAAGTTTGACTCGAAGTATAGGTTCAAGTTTGACCTGGGTTTCAAACTACGGGTTCAAGTTTAACTCGAAGTTTAGGTTCATGTTTGACCTGAGTTTCAAACAACAGGTTCTAGTTTGACTAGAAGTTTAGGTTCATGTTTGACCTGAGTTTCAAACAACGGGTTCAAGACTCGAAATTTTGGTTCATGTTTGACCTGGGTTTCAAACAACGGGTTCAAGTTTGACTCGAAGTTTATGTTCATGTTTGACCTAGTTTTCAAACAATGGGTTCAAGTTTGACTCAAAATTTAGGTTCATGTTTGACCTGAGTTTCAAACAACAGGTTCAAGTTTGACTCGAAGTTTAGGTTCATGTTTGACCTGAGTTTCAAAAAACGGGTTCAAGTTTGACTTGAAGTTTACGTTCATGTTTGACCTGGGTTTCAAACAACGGGTTCAAGTTTGACCCGAAGTTTAGGTTCATGTTTGACCTGGGTTTCAAACAACGGGTTCAAGTTTGACTCAAAGTTTAGGTTCATGTTTGACCTGGGTTACAAACAACGGGTTCAAGTTTGACTCGATGTTTAGGTTAACTCGAAGTATAGGTTCAAGTTTGTCCTGGGTTTCTAACAACGGGTTCAAGTTTAACTTGAAGTTTAGGTTCATGTTTGACCTGGGTTTCAAACAACGGGTTCAAGTTTGACTCGAAGTTTAGGTTCATGTTTGACCTGGGTTTCAAACAACGGATTCAAGTTTGACTCGAAGTTTAGGTACATGTTTGACATGGTTTTCAAACAAAGGATTCAAGTTTGACTCGAAGTTTAGGTACATGTTTGACCTGGTTTTCAAACAACGGGTTCAAGTTTGACTCGAAGTTTAGGTTCATGTTTGACCTGGATTTCAAACAACGGGTTCAAGTTTGACTCGAAGTTTAGGTTCATGTTTGACCTGGATTTCAAACAACGGGTTCAAGTTTCACTCAAAATTTAGGTTCATGTTTGACCTGGGTTCCAAACAACGGGTTCAAGTTTGACTCGAAGTTTAGGTTCATGTTTGACCTGGGTTTCAAACAACGGGTTCAAGTTTGACTCGAAGTATAGGTTCATGTTTGACCTGGGTTTCAAACAACGGGTTCAAGTTTGACTCGAAGTTTTGGTTCATGTTTGACCTGGGTTTCAAACAACAGGTTCAAGTTTGACTCGAAGTTTAGGTTCATGTTTGACCTGGGTTTCAAACAACGGGTTCAAGTTTGACTCGAAGTTTAGGTTCATGTTTAACCTGGGTTTCAAACAACGGGTTCAAGTTTGACTCGAAGTTTAGGTTCAAGTTTGACCTGGTTTCAAAAAACGGGTTCAAGTTTGACTCGAAGTTTAGGTTCATGTTTGACCTGGTTTCAAAAAACGGGTTCAAGTTTGACTCGAAGTTTAGGTTCATGTTTGACCTGGGTTCGAAACAACGGGTTCAAGTTTGACTCGAAGTTTAGGTTCATGTTTGACCTGGGTTCGAAACAACGGGTTCAAGTTTGACTCGAAGTTTAGGTTCATGTTTGACCTGGGTTTGAAACAACGGGTTCAAGTTTGACTCGAAGTTTAGGTTCATGTTTGACCTGGGTTTGAAACAACGGGTTCAAGTTTAACTCAAAGTTTAGGTTCATGTTTGACCTGGGTTTCAAACAACGTGTTCAAGTTTGACTCGAAGTTTAGGTTCATGTTTGATCTGGGTTTCAAACAACGGGTTCAAGTTTGACTCGAAGTTTAGGTTCATGTTTGACCTGGGTTTCAAACAACGGGTTCAAGTTTGACTCAAAGTTTAGGTTCATGTTTGACCTGGTTTCAAAAAACGGGTTCAAGTTTGACTCGAAGTTTAGGTTCATGTTTGACCTGGGTTCGAAACAACGGGTTCAAGTTTGACTCGAAGTTTATGTTCATGTTTGACCTGGTTTCAAACAACGGGTCAAGTTTGACTCGAAGTTTATGTTCATGTTTGACCTGGTTTTAAGCAACGAGTCAAGTTTGACTTGAAGTTTATGTTCATGTTTGACCTGGTTTTCAAATAACAAGTCCAAGTTTGGCTCGAAGTTTAGGTTCACGTTTGTCCTGAGTTTTAAACAACTGGTCCAAGTTTGACTCGAAGTTTAGGTTCATGTTTGATCTGAGTTCCAAACAACGGGTTCAAGTTTGACTCGAAGTTTAGGTTCATGTTTGGCTTGGGTTTCAAACAATGGGTTCAAGTTTGACTCGAAGTTTAGGTTCATGTTTGACCTGAGTTTCAAACAACGGGTTCAAGTTTGACTCGAAGTTTAGGTTTATCTTTGACCTAGGTTTCAAACAACGGTTCAAGTTTGACTCGAAGTTTAGGTTCATGTTTGACCTACGTTTCAAACAACAGGTTCAAGTTTGACTCGAAGTTTATGTTCATGTTTGACCTGGTTTCAAACAACGGGTCAAGTTTGACTCGAAGTTTATGTTCATGTTGGACCTGGTTTTCAAACAACGGGTTCAAGTTTGACTCGAAGTTTAGGTTCATGTTTGACCTAAGTTTCAAACAACGGGTTCAAGTTTGACTCAAAATTTAGGATCATGTTTGACCTGGGTTTCAAACAACGGGTTCAAGTTTGACTCGAAGATTAGGTTCAAGTTTGACCTGGTTTCAAACAACGGGTTCAAGTTAGACTCGAAGTATAGGTTCAAGTTTGACCTGGGTTTCAAACTACGGGTTCAAGTTTAACTCGAAGTTTAAGTTCATGTTTGACCTGAGTTTCAAACAACAGGTTCTAGTTTGACTCGAAGTTTAGGTTCATGTTTGACCTGAGTTTCAAACAACGGGTTCAAGACTCGAAATTTTGGTTCATGTTTGACCTGGGTTTCAAACAACGGGTTCAAGTTTGACTCGAAGTTTTTGTTCATGTTTGACCTAGTTTTCAAACAATGGGTTCAAGTTTGACTCAAAATTTAGGTTCATGTTTGACCTGAGTTTCAAACAACAGGTTCAAGTTTGACTCGAAGTTTAGGTTCATGTTTGACCTGAATTTCAAAAAACGGGTTCAAGTTTGACTTGAAGTTTACGTTCATGTTTAACCTGGGTTTCAAACAACGGGTTCAAGTTTGACCCGAAGTTTAGGTTCATGTTTGACCTGGGTTTCAAACAACGGGTTCAAGTTTGACTCAAAGTTTAGGTTCATGTTTGACCTGGGTTACAAACAACGGGTTCAAGTTTGACTCGATGTTTAGGTTAACTCGAAGTATAGGTTCAAGTTTGACCTGGGTTTCTAACAACGGGTTCAAGTTTAACTTGAAGTTTAGGTTCATGTTTGACCTGGGTTTCAAACAACGGGTTCAAGTTTGACTCGAAGTTTAGGTTCATGTTTGACCTGGGTTTCAAACAACGGATTCAAGTTTGACTCGAAGTTTAGGTACATGTTTGACCTGGTTTTCAAACAACGGGTTCAAGTTTGACTCGAAGTTTAGGTACATGTTTGACCTGGATTTCAAACAACGGGTTCAAGTTTGACTCGAAGTTTAGGTTCATGTTTGACCTGGATTTCAAACAACGGGTTCAAGTTTCTCTCGAAGTTTATGTTCATGTTTGACCTGGGTTCCAAACAACGGGTTCAAGTTTGACTCAAAATTTAGGTTCATGCTTGACCTGGGTTTCAAACAACGGGTTCAAGTTTGACTCGAAGTTTAGGTTCATGTTTGACCTGGGTTTCAAACAACGGGTTCAAGTTTGACTCGAAGTATAGGTTCATGTTTGACCTGGGTTTCAAACAACAGGTTCAAGTTTGACTCGAAGTTTAGGTTCATATTTGACCTGGGTTTCAAACAACAGGTTCAAGTTTGTCTCAAAGTTTAGGTTCATGTTTGACCTGGGTTTCAAACAACGGGTTCAAGTTTGACTCGAAGTTTAGGTTCAAGTTTGACCTAGTTTCAAACAAAGGGTTCAAGTTTGACTCGAAGTTTAGGTTCAAGTTTGACCTGGTTTCAAAAAACGGGTTCAAGTTTGACTCGAAGTTTAGGTTCATGTTTGACCTGGTTTCAAAAAACGGGTTCAAGTTTGACTCGAAGTTTAGGTTCATGTTTGACCTGGGTTCGAAACAACGGGTTCAAGTTTGACTCGAAGTTTAGGTTCATGTTTGACCTGGGTTCGAAACAACGGGTTCAAGTTTGACTCGAAGTTTAGGTTCATGTTTGACCTGGGTTTGAAACAACGGGTTCAAGTTTGACTCGAAGTTTAGGTTCATGTTTGACCTGGGTTTGAAACAACGGGTTCAAGTTTAACTCAAAGTTTAGGTTCATGTTTGACCTGGGTTTCAAACAACGTGTTCAAGTTTGACTCGAAGTTTAGGTTCATGTTTGATCTGGGTTTCAAACAACGGGTTCAAGTTTGACTCGAAGTTTAGGTTCATGTTTGACCTGGGTTTCAAACAACGGGTTCAAGTTTGACTCAAAGTTTAGGTTCAAGTTTGACCTGGTTTCAAAAAACGGGTTCAAGTTTGACTCGAAGTTTAGGTTCATGTTTGACCTGGGTTCGAAACAACGGGTTCAAGTTTGACTCGAAGTTTATGTTCATGTTTGACCTGGTTTCAAACAACGGGTCAAGTTTGACTCGAAGTTTATGTTCATGTTTGACCTGGTTTTCATACAACGGGTCCAAGTTTGACTCGAAGTTTAGGTTCATGTTTCACTTAAGTTTCAAACTACGGGTTCAAGTTTGACTCGAAGTTTAGGTTCATGTTTGACCTGAGTTTCAAATAACAGGTTCAAGTTTGACTCGAAGTTTAGGTTCATGTTTGACCTGAGTTTCAAACAACGGGTTCAAGATTGACTTGAACTTTACGTTCATGTTTGACCTGGGTTTCAAACAACGGGTTCAAGTTTGACCCGAAGTTTAGGTTCATGTTTGACCTGGGTTTCAAACAAAGGGTTCAAGTTTGACTCAAATTTTAGGTTCATGTTTGACCTGGGTTTCAAACAACGGGTTCAATTTTGACTCAAAGTTTAGGTTCAAGTTTGACCTGGTTTCAAACAACGGGTTCAAGTTTGACTCGAAGTATAGGTTCAAGTTTGACATGGGTTTCAAACAACGGGTTTAAGTTTAACTCGAAGTTTAGGTTCATGTTTGACCTGGGTTTCAAACAACGGGTTCAAGTTTGACTCGAAGTTTAGGTTCATGTTTGACCTGGGTTTCAAACAACGGATTCAAGTTTGACTCGAAGTTTAGGTACATGTTTGACATGGTTTTCAAACAAAGGATTCAAGTTTGACTCGAAGTTTAGGTACATGTTTGACCTGGTTTTCAAAAAACGGGTTCAAGTTTGACTCGAAGTTTAGGTTCATGTTTGACCTGGGTTTCAAACAACGGGTTCAAGTTTGACTCGAAGTTTATGTTCATGTTTGACCTGGTTTTAAGCAACGGGTCAAGTTTGACTTGAAGTTTATGTTCATGTTTGACCTGGTTTTCAAATAACAAGTCCAAGTTTGGCTCGAAGTTTAGGTTCACGTTTGTCCTGAGTTTTAAACAACTGGTCCAAGTTTGACTCGAAGTTTAGGTTCATGTTTGATCTGAGTTCCAAACAACGGGTTCAAGTTTGACTCGAAGTTTAGGTTCATGTTTGGCTTGGGTTTCAAACAATGGGTTCAAGTTTGACTCGAAGTTTAGGTTCATGTTTGACCTGAGTTTCAAACAACGGGTTCAAGTTTGACTCGAAGTTTAGGTTTATCTTTGACCTAGGTTTCAAACAACGGTTCAAGTTTGACTCGAAGTTTAGGTTCATGTTTGACCTACGTTTCAAACAACAGGTTCAAGTTTGACTCGAAGTTTATGTTCATGTTTGACCTGGTTTCAAACAACGGGTCAAGTTTGACTCGAAGTTTATGTTCATGTTGGACCTGGTTTTCAAACAACGGGTTCAAGTTTGACTCGAAGTTTAGGTTCATGTTTGACCTAAGTTTCAAACAACGGGTTCAAGTTTGACTCAAAATTTAGGTTCATGTTTGACCTGGGTTTCAAACAACGGGTTCAAGTTTGACTCGAAGATTAGGTTCAAGTTTGACCTGGTTTCAAACAACGGGTTCAAGTTAGACTCGAAGTATAGGTTCAAGTTTGACCTGGGTTTCAAACTACGGGTTCAAGTTTAACTCGAAGTTTAAGTTCATGTTTGACCTGAGTTTCAAACAACAGGTTCTAGTTTGACTCGAAGTTTAGGTTCATGTTTGACCTGAGTTTCAAACAACGGGTTCAAGACTCGAAATTTTGGTTCATGTTTGACCTGGGTTTCAAACAACGGGTTCAAGTTTGACTCGAAGTTTATGTTCATGTTTGACCTAGTTTTCAAACAATGGGTTCAAGTTTGACTCAAAATTTAGGTTCATGTTTGACCTGAGTTTCAAACAACAGGTTCAAGTTTGACTCGAAGTTTAGGTTCATGTTTGACCTGAATTTCAAAAAACGGGTTCAAGTTTGACTTGAAGTTTACGTTCATGTTTGACCTGGGTTTCAAACAACGGGTTCAAGTTTGACCCGAAGTTTAGGTTCATGTTTGACCTGGGTTTCAAACAACGGGTTCAAGTTTGACTCAAAGTTTAGGTTCATGTTTGACCTGGGTTACAAACAACGGGTTCAAGTTTGACTCGATGTTTAGGTTAACTCGAAGTATAGGTTCAAGTTTGACCTGGGTTTCTAACAACGGGTTCAAGTTTAACTTGAAGTTTAGGTTCATGTTTGACCTGGGTTTCAAACAACGGGTTCAAGTTTGACTCGAAGTTTAGGTTCATGTTTGACCTGGGTTTCAAACAACGGATTCAAGTTTGACTCGAAGTTTAGGTACATGTTTGACCTGGTTTTCAAACAACGGGTTCAAGTTTGACTCGAAGTTTAGGTACATGTTTGACCTGGATTTCAAACATCGGGTTCAAGTTTGACTCGAAGTTTAGGTTCATGTTTGACCTGGATTTCAAACAACGGGTTCAAGTTTCTCTCGAAGTTTATGTTCATGTTTGACCTGGGTTCCAAACAACGGGTTCAAGTTTGACTCAAAATTTAGGTTCATGCTTGACCTGGGTTTCAAACAACGGGTTCAAGTTTGACTCGAAGTTTAGGTTCATGTTTGACCTGGGTTTCAAACAACGGGTTCAAGTTTGACTCGAAGTATAGGTTCATGTTTGACCTGGGTTTCAAACAACAGGTTCAAGTTTGACTCGAAGTTTAGGTTCATATTTGACCTGGGTTTCAAACAACAGGTTCAAGTTTGTCTCAAAGTTTAGGTTCATGTTTGACCTGGGTTTCAAACAACGGGTTCAAGTTTGACTCGAAGTTTAGGTTCAAGTTTGACCTAGTTTCAAACAAAGGGTTCAAGTTTGACTCGAAGTTTAGGTTCAAGTTTGACCTGGTTTCAAAAAACGGGTTCAAGTTTGACTCGAAGTTTAGGTTCATGTTTGACCTGGTTTCAAAAAACGGGTTCAAGTTTGACTCGAAGTTTAGGTTCATGTTTGACCTGGGTTCGAAACAACGGGTTCAAGTTTGACTCGAAGTTTAGGTTCATGTTTGACCTGGGTTCGAAACAACGGGTTCAAGTTTGACTCGAAGTTTAGGTTCATGTTTGACCTGGGTTTGAAACAACGGGTTCAAGTTTGACTCGAAGTTTAGGTTCATGTTTGGCCTGGGTTTGAAACAACGGGTTCAAGTTTAACTCAAAGTTTAGGTTCATGTTTGACCTGGGTTTCAAACAACGTGTTCAAGTTTGACTCGAAGTTTAGGTTCATGTTTGATCTGGGTTTCCAACAACGGGTTCAAGTTTGACTCGAAGTTTAGGTTCATGTTTGACCTGGGTTTCAAACAACGGGTTCAAGTTTGACTCGAAGTTTAGGTTCAAGTTTGACCTGGTTTCAAACAACGGGTTCAAGTTTGACTCGAAGTTTAGGTTCAAGTTTGACCTGGTTTCAAACAACGGGTTCAAGTTTGACTCAAAGTTTAGGTTCATGTTTGACCTGGGTTCGAAACAACGGGTTCAAGTTTGACTCGAAGTTTAGGTTCATGTTTGACCTGGGTTCGAAACAACGGGTTCAAGTTTGACTCGAAGTTTAGGTTCATGTTTGACCTGGGTTTCAAACAACGGGTTCAAGTTTGACTCGAAGTTTAGGTTCATGTTTGACCTGGGTTACAAACAACGGGTTCAAGTTTGACTCGATGTTTAGGTTAACTCGAAGTATAGGTTCAAGTTTGACCTGGGTTTCTAACAACGGGTTCAAGTTTAACTTGAAGTTTAGGTTCATGTTTGACCTGGGTTTCAAACAACGGGTTCAAGTTTGACTCGAAGTTTAGGTTCATGTTTGACCTGGGTTTCAAACAACGGATTCAAGTTTGAATCGAAGTTTAGGTACATGTTTGACCTGGTTTTCAAACAACGGGTTCAAGTTTGACTCGAAGTTTAGGTACATGTTTGACCTGGATTTCAAACAACGGGTTCAAGTTTGACTCGAAGTTTAGGTTCATGTTTGACCTGGATTTCAAACAACGGGTTCAAGTTTCTCTCGAAGTTTATGTTCATGTTTGACCTGGGTTCCAAACAACGGGTTCAAGTTTGACTCAAAATTTAGGTTCATGCTTGACCTGGGTTTCAAACAACGGGTTCAAGTTTGACTCGAAGTTTAGGTTCATGTTTGACCTGGGTTTCAAACAACGGGTTCAAGTTTGACTCGAAGTATAGGTTCATGTTTGACCTGGGTTTCAAACAACAGGTTCAAGTTTGACTCGAAGTTTAGGTTCATATTTGACCTGGGTTTCAAACAACAGGTTCAAGTTTGTCTCAAAGTTTAGGTTCATGTTTGACCTGGGTTTCAAACAACGGGTTCAAGTTTGACTCGAAGTTTAGGTTCAAGTTTGACCTAGTTTCAAACAAAGGGTTCAAGTTTGACTCGAAGTTTAGGTTCAAGTTTGACCTGGTTTCAAAAAACGGGTTCAAGTTTGACTCGAAGTTTAGGTTCATGTTTGACCTGGTTTCAAAAAACGGGTTCAAGTTTGACTCGAAGTTTAGGTTCATGTTTGACCTGGGTTCGAAACAACGGGTTCAAGTTTGACTCGAAGTTTAGGTTCATGTTTGACCTGGGTTCGAAACAACGGGTTCAAGTTTGACTCGAAGTTTAGGTTCATGTTTGACCTGGGTTTGAAACAACGGGTTCAAGTTTGACTCGAAGTTTAGGTTCATGTTTGACCTGGGTTTGAAACAACGGGTTCAAGTTTAACTCAAAGTTTAGGTTCATGTTTGACCTGGGTTTCAAACAACGTGTTCAAGTTTGACTCGAAGTTTAGGTTCATGTTTGATCTGGGTTTCAAACAACGGGTTCAAGTTTGACTCGAAGTTTAGGTTCATGTTTGACCTGGGTTTCAAACAACGGGTTCAAGTTTGACTCGAAGTTTAGGTTCAAGTTTGACCTGGTTTCAAACAACGGGTTCAAGTTTGACTCGAAGTTTAGGTTCAAGTTTGACCTGGTTTCAAACAACGGGTTCAAGTTTGACTCAAAGTTTAGGTTCATGTTTGACCTGGGTTCGAAACAACGGGTTCAAGTTTGACTCGAAGTTTAGGTTCATGTTTGACCTGGGTTCGAAACAACGGGTTCAAGTTTGACTCGAAGTTTAGGTTCATGTTTGACCTGGGTTTGAAACAACGGGTTCAAGTTTGACTCGAAGTTTAGGTTCATGTTTGACCTGGGTTTGAAATAACGGGTTCAAGTTTGACTTGAAGTTTAGGTTCATGTTTGACCTGGGTTTCAAACAACGGGTTCAAGTTTAACTTGAAGTTTAGGTTCATGTTTGGCCTGGGTTTCAAACAACGGGTTCAAGTTTGACTCGAAGTTTAGGTTCATGTTTGACCTGGGTTTGAAACAACGGGTTCAAGTTTGACGCGAAGTTTAGGTTCATGTTTGACCTAGGTTTCAAACAACGGGTCCAAGTTTGACTCGAAGTTTAGGTTCA
This sequence comes from Lathyrus tuberosus, assembly GCA_022829125.1. Classification (NCBI taxonomy): domain Eukaryota; kingdom Viridiplantae; phylum Streptophyta; class Magnoliopsida; order Fabales; family Fabaceae; genus Lathyrus; species Lathyrus tuberosus. Next base: position 1,338,211 of record JALAZF010000770.1, on the reverse strand, counting down.
TGTTTGACCTGAGTTTCAAACAACAGGTCCAAGTTTGACTCGAAGTTTAGGTTCATGTTTGACCTGAGTTTCAAACAACGGGTTCGAGTTTGACTCGAAGTTTAGGTTCATGTTTGACCTGGGTTTCAAACAACGGGTTCAAGTTTGACTCGAAGTTTAGGTTCATTTTTGACCTGGGTTTAAAACAACAGATTCCTCGAAGTTTAGGTTCATTTTTGACCTGGGTTTGAAACAACGGGTCCAAGTTTGACTCGAAGTTTAGGTTCATGTTTGACCTGGGTTTGAAACAACTGGTTCAAGTTTGAATCGAAGTTTAGGTTCATGTTTGACCTGGGTTTGAAACAACGGGTTCTAGTTTGACTCGAAGTTTAGGTTCATGTTTGACCTGGGTTTCAAACAATGGGTTCAAGTTTGACTCGAAGTTTAGGTTCATGTTTGCATGGGTTTCAAACAATCGGTTCAAGTTTGGCTCGAAGTTTAGGTTCATGTTTGTCCTAGTTTTCAAATAACAAGTCCAAGTTTGACTCGAAGTTTAGGTTCATTTTGACCTGAGTTTCAAACAACGGGTCCAAGTTTGACTCGAAGTTTAGGTTCATGTTTGACCTGAGTTTCAAACAACGGGTTCAAGTTTGACTCGAAGTTTAGGTTCATGTTTGGCCTGGGTTTCAAACAACGGGTTCAAGTTTTACTCGAAGTTTAGGTTCATGTTTGACCTGAGTTTCAAACAACGAGTTCAAGTTTGACTTGAAGTTTAGGTTGATCTTTGACCTAGGTTTCAAACAACGGGTTCAAGTTTGACTCGAAGTTTAGGTTCATGTTTGACCTAGGTTTCAAACAACGGGTTCAAGTTTGACTCGAAGTTAATGTTTATGTTTGACCTGGTTTCAAACAACGGGTCAAGTTTGACTCGAAGTTTATGTTCATGTTTGACCTGGTTTTCAAACAACGGGTTCAAGTTTGACTCGAAGTTTAGGTTCATGTTTCACCTAAGTTTCAAACAACGGGTTCAAGTTTGACTCGAAGTTTAGGTTCATGTTTGACCTGAGCTTCAAACAACAGGTTCAAGTTTGACTCGAAGTTTAGGTTCATGTTTGACCTGAGTTTCAAACAACGGGTTCAAGATTGACTTGAAGTTTACGTTCATGTTTGACCTGGGTTTCAAACAACGGGTTCAAGTTTGACCCGAAGTTTAGGTTCATGTTTGACTTGGGTTTCAAACAAAGGGTTCAAGTTTGACTCAAAGTTTAGGTTCATGTTTGACCTGGGTTTCAAACAACGGGTTCAATTTTGACTCGAAGTTTAAGTTCAAGTTTGACCTGGTTTCAAACAACGGGTTCAAGTTTGACTCGAAGTATAGGTTCAAGTTTGACCTGGGTTTCAAACAACGGGTTCAAGTTTAACTCGAAGTTTAGGTTCATGTTTGACCTGGGTTTCAAACAACGGGTTCAAGTTTGACTCGAAGTTTAGGTTCATGTTTGACCTGGGTTTCAAACAACGGATTCAAGTTTGACTCGAAGTTTAGGTACATGTTTGACATGGTTTTCAAACAAAGGATTCAAGTTTGACTCGAAGTTTAGGTACATGTTTGACCTGGTTTTCAAAAAACGGGTTCAAGTTTGACTCGAAGTTTAGGTTCATGTTTGACCTGGGTTTCAAACAACGGGTTCAAGTTTGACTCGAAGTTTAGGTTCATGTTTGACCTGGAATTCAAACAACGGGTTCAAGTTTGACTCGAAGTTAAGGTTCATGTTTGACCTGGAATTCAAACAACGGGTTCAAGTTTTACTCGAAATTTAGGTTCATGTCTGACCTGGGTTTCAAACAACGGGTTCAAGTTTGACTCGAAGTTTAGGTTCATGTTTAACCTGGGTTTCAAACAACGGGTTCAAGTTTGACTCGAAGTTTAGGTTCATGTTTGACCTGGGTTTCAAACAACGGGTTCAAGTTTGACTCGAAGTTTAGGTTCATGTTTGACCTGGGTTTCAAACAACAGGTTCAAGTTTGATTCAAAGTTTAGGTTCATGTTTGACCTGGGTTTCTAACAACATGTTCAAGTTTGACTCGAAGTTTAGGTTTATGTTTGACCTGGGTTTCAAACAATGGGTTCAAGTTTGACCTGGTTTCAAACAACGGGTTCTAATTTGACTCAAAGTTTAGGTTCAAGTTTGACCTGGTTTCAAAAAACAGGTTCAAGTTTGACTCGAAGTTTAGGTTCATGTTTGACCTGGGTTCGAAATAACGGGTTCAAGTTTGACTCGAAGTTTAGGTTCATGTTTGACCTGAGTTTCAAACAACGGGTTCTCGTTTGACTCGAAGTTTAGGTTCATGTTTGGCCTGGGTTTCAAACAACGGGTTCAAGTTTTACTCGAAGTTTAGGTTCATGTTTGACCTGAGTTTCAAACAACGAGTTCAAGTTTGACTCGAAGTTTAGGTTGATCTTTGACCTAGGTTTCAAACAACGGGTTCAAGTTTGACTCGAAGTTTAGGTTCATGTTTGACCTAGGTTTCAAACAACGGGTTCAAGTTTGACTCGAAGTTTATGTTCATGTTTGACCTGGTTTCAAACAACGTGTCAAGTTTGACTCGAAGTTTATGTTCAGGTTTAACCTGGTTTTCAAACAACGGGTTCAAGTTTGACTCGAAGTTTAGGTTCATGTTTCACCTAAGTTTCAAACAACGGGTTCAAGTTTGACTCGAAGTTTAGGTTCATGTTTGACCTGAGTTTCAAACAACAGGTTCAAGTTTGACTCGAAGTTTAGGTTCATGTTTGACCTGAGTTTCAAACAACGGGTTCAAGATTGACTTGAAGTTTACGTTCATGTTTGACCTGGGTTTCAAACAACGGGTTCAAGTTTGACCCGAAGTTTAGGTTCATGTTTGACCTGGGTTTCAAACAAAGGGTTCAAGTTTGACTCAAAGTTTAGGTTCATGTTTGACCTGGGTTTCAAACAACGGGTTCAATTTTGACTCGAAGTTTAGGTTCAAGTTTGACCTGGTTTCAAACAACGGGTTCAAGTTTGACTCGAAGTATAGGTTCAAGTTTGACCTGGGTTTCAAACAACGGGTTCAAGTTTAACTCGAAGTTTAGGTTCATGTTTGACCTGGGTTTCAAACAACGGGTTCAAGTTTGACTCGAAGTTTAGGTTCATGTTTGACCTGGGTTTCAAACAACGGGTTCAAGTTTGACTCGAAGTTTAGGTTCATGTTTGACCTGGGTTTCAAACAACAGGTTCAAGTTTGATTCAAAGTTTAGGTTCATGTTTGACCTGGGTTTCTAACAACATGTTCAAGTTTGACTCGAAGTTTAGGTTTATGTTTGACCTGGGTTTCAAACAATGCGTTCAAGTTTGACCTGGTTTCAAACAACGGGTTCTAATTTGACTCAAAGTTTAGGTTCAAGTTTGACCTGGTTTCAAAAAACAGGTTCAAGTTTGACTCGAAGTTTAGGTTCATGTTTGACCTGGGTTCGAAATAACGGGTTCAAGTTTGACTCGAAGTTTAGGTTCATGTTTGACCTGAGTTTCAAACAACGGGTTCTCGTTTGACTCGAAGTTTAGGTTCATGTTTGGCCTGGGTTTCAAACAACGGGTTCAAGTTTTACTCGAAGTTTAGGTTCATGTTTGACCTGAGTTTCAAACAACGAGTTCAAGTTTGACTCGAAGTTTAGGTTGATCTTTGACCTAGGTTTCAAACAACGGGTTCAAGTTTGACTCGAAGTTTAGGTTCATGTTTGACCTAGGTTTCAAACAACGGGTTCAAGTTTGACTCGAAGTTTATGTTCATGTTTGACCTGGTTTCAAACAACGTGTCAAGTTTGACTCGAAGTTTATGTTCAGGTTTAACCTGGTTTTCAAACAACGGGTTCAAGTTTGACTCGAAGTTTAGGTTCATGTTTCACCTAAGTTTCAAACAACGGGTTCAAGTTTGACTCGAAGTTTAGGTTCATGTTTGACCTGAGTTTCAAACAACAGGTTCAAGTTTGACTCGAAGTATAGGTTCATGTTTGACCTGAGTTTCAAACAACGGGTTCAAGATTGACTTGAAGTTTACGTTCATGTTTGACCTGGGTTTCAAACAACGGGTTCAAGTTTGACCCGAAGTTTAGGTTCATGTTTGACCTGGGTTTCAAACAAAGGGTTCAAGTTTGACTCAAAGTTTAGGTTCATGTTTGACCTGGGTTTCAAACAACGGGTTCAATTTTGACTCGAAGTTTAGGTTCAAGTTTGACCTGGTTTCAAACAACGGGTTCAAGTTTGACTCGAAGTATAGGTTCAAGTTTGACCTGGGTTTCAAACAACGGGTTCAAGTTTAACTCGAAGTTTAGGTTCATGTTTGACCTGGGTTTCAAACAACGGGTTCAAGTTTGACTCGAAGTTTAGGTTCATGTTTGACCTGGGTTTCAAACAACGGATTCAAGTTTGACTCGAAGTTTAGGTACATGTTTGATATGGTTTTCAAACAAAGGATTCAAGTTTGACTTGAAGTTTAGGTACATGTTTGACCTGGTTTTCAAAAAACAGGTTCAAGTTTGACTCGAAGTTTAGGTTCATGTTTGACCTGGGTTTCAAACAACGGGTTCAAGTTTGACTCGAAGTTTAGGTTCATGTTTGACCTGGAATTCAAACAACGGGTTCAAGTTTGACTCGAAGTTAAGGTTCATGTTTGACCTGGAATTCAAACAACGGGTTCAAGTTTTACTCGAAATTTAGGTTCATGTCTGACCTGGGTTTCAAACAACGGGTTCAAGTTTGACTCGAAGTTTAGGTTCATGTTTGACCTGGGTTTCAGACAACGGGTTCAAGTTTGACTCGAAGTTTAGGTTCATGTTTGACCTGGGTTTCAAACAACGGGTTCAAGTTTGACTCGAAGTTTAGGTTCATGTTTGACCTGGGTTTCAAACAACAGGTTCAAGTTTGATTCAAAGTTTAGGTTAATGTTTGACCTGGGTTTCTAACAACATGTTCAAGTTTGACTCGAAGTTTAGGTTCATGTTTGACCTGGATTTCAAACAATGGGTTCAAGTTTGACCTGGTTTCAAACAACGGGTTCTAATTTGACTCAAAGTTTAGGTTCAAGTTTGACCTAGTTTCAAAAAACAGGTTCAAGTTTGACTCGAAGTTTAGGTTCATGTTTGACCTGGGTTCGAAATAACGGGTTCAAGTTTGACTCGAAGTTTTGGTTCATGTTTGACCTGGGTTTGAAACAACGGGTTCAAGTTTGACTCGAAGTTTAGGTTCATGTTTGACCTGGGTTTGAAACAACGGGTTCAAGTTTGACTCGAAGTTTAGGTTCATGTTTGACCTGGGTTTGAAACAACGGGTTCAAGTTTGACTCGAACTTTAGGTTCATGTTTGACCTGGGTTTCAAACAACGGGTTAAAGTTTAACTTGAAATATTAGGTTCATGTTTGACCTGGGTTTCAAACAACGGGTTCAAGTTTGACTCGAAGTATAGGTTCATGTTTAACCTGAGTTTCAAACAACGGGTTCAAGTTTGACTCGCAGTTTAGGTTCATGTTTGACCTGAGTTTCAAACAACAGGTCCAAGTTTGACTCGAAGTTTAGGTTCATGTTTGACCTTAGTTTCAAACAACGGGTTCAAGTTTGACTCGAAGTTTAGGTTCATTTTTGACCTGGGTTTAAAACAACGGATTCCTCGAAGTTTAGGTTCATGTTTGACCTGGGTTTGAAACAACGGGTCCAAGTTTGACTCGAAGTTTAGGTTCATGTTTGACCTGGGTTTGAAACAACGGGTTCAAGTTTGACTCGAAATTTAGGTTCATGTTTGACCTGGGTTTCAAACAACGGGTTCAAGTTTGACTCGAAGTTTAGGTTCATGTTTGACCTGGGTTTCAAACAACGGGTTCAAGTTTAACTCGAAGTTTAGGTTCATGTTTGCCTGGGTTTCAAACAACAGGTTCAAGTTTGGCTCGAAGTTTAGGTTCATGTTTGACCTGGTTTTCAAATAACAAGTCCAAGTTTGACTCGAAGATTAGGTTCATGTTTGACCTGGGTTTCAAACAACGGGTTAAAGTTTGACTTGAAGTTTAGGTTCATGTTTGACTTGGGTTTCAAACAACGGGTTCAAGTTTGACTCGAAGTTTAGGTTAATGTTTGACCTAGGTTTCAAACAATGGGTCCAAGTTTGACTCGAAGTTTAGGTTCATGTTTGACCAGAGTTTCAAACAACAAGTCCAAGTTTAACTCGAAGTTTAGGTTCATGTTTGACCTGAGTTTCAAACAACGGGTTCAAGTTTGAGTCGAAGTTTAGGTTCATGTTTGACCTGGGTTTCAAACAACGGGTTCAAGTTTGACTCAAAGTTTAGGTTCATTTTTAACCTGGGTTTAAAACAACAGATTCCTCGAAGTTTAGGTTCATGTTTGACCTGGGTTTGAAACAACGGGTCCAAGTTTAACTCGAAGTTTAGGTTCATGTTTGACCTGGGTTTCAAATAACAAGTCCAAGTTTGACTCGAAGATTAGGTTCATGTTTGACCTGGTTTTCAAATAACAAGTCCAAGTTTGACTCGAAGATTAGGTTCATGTTTGACCTGGGTTTCAAACAACGGGTTAAAGTTTGACTTGAAGTTTAGGTTCATGTTTGACCTGGGTTTCAAACAACGGGTTCAAGTTTGACTCGAAGTTTAGGTTAATGTTTGACCTAGGTTTCAAACAATGGGTCCAAGTTTGACTCGAAGTTTAGGTTCATGTTTGACCTGAGTTTCAAACAACAAGTCCAAGTTTAACTCGAAGTTTAGGTTCATGTTTGACCTGAGTTTCAAACAACGGGTTCAAGTTTGAGTCGAAGTTTAGGTTCATGTTCGACCTGGGTTTCAAACAACGGGTTCAAGTTTGACTCAAAGTTTAGGTTCATTTTTAACCTGGGTTTAAAACAACAGATTCCTCGAAGTTTAGGTTCATGTTTGACCTGGGTTTGAAACAACGGGTCCAAGTTTGACTCGAAGTTTAGGTTCATGTTTGACCTGGGTTTGAAACAACTGGTTCAAGTTTTACTCGAAGTTTAGGTTCATGTTTGACCTGGGTTTGAAACAACGGGTTCAAGTTTGACTCGAAGTTTAGGTTCATGTTTGACCTGGGTTTCAAACAACGGGTTCAAGTTTGACTCGAAGTTTAGGTTCATGTTTGCATGGGTTTCAAACAATGGGTTCAAGTTTGGCTCGAAGTTTAGGTTCATGTTTGACCTGGTTTTCAAATAACAAGTCCAAGTTTGACTCGAAGTTTAGGTTCATGTTTGACCTAAGTTTCAAACAACGGGTCCAAGTTTGACTCGAAGTTTAGGTTTATGTTTGACCTAAGTTTCAAACAACGGGTTCAAGTTGGACTCGAAGTTTAGGTTCATGTTTGGCCTGGGTTTCAAACAACGGGTTCAAGTTTGACTCAAAGTTTAGGTTCATGTTTGACCTGAGTTTCAAACAACGGGTTCAAGTTTGACTCGAAGTTTAGGTTCATCTTTGACCTAGGTTTCAAACAACGGGTTCAAGTTTGACTCGAAGTTTAGGTTCATGTTTGACCTAGGTTTCAAACAACGGGTTCAAGTTTGACTCGAAGTTTATGTTCATGTTTGACTTGGTTTCAAACAACGGGTCAAGTTTGACTCGAAGTTTATGTTCATGTTTGACCTGGAATTCAAACAACGGGTTCAAGTTTTACTCGAAATTTAGGTTCATGTCTGACCTGGGTTTCAAACAACGGGTTCAAGTTTGACTCGAAGTTTAGGTTCATGTTTGACCTGGGTTTCAAACAACGGGTTCAAGTTTGACTCGAAGTTTAGGTTCATGTTTGACCTGGGTTTCAAACAACGGGTTCAAGTTTGACTCGAAGTTTAGGTTCATGTTTGACCTGGGTTTCAAACAACAGGTTCAAGTTTGATTCAAAGTTTAGGTTAATGTTTGACCTGGGTTTCTAACAACATGTTCAAGTTTGACTCGAAGTTTAGGTTCATGTTTGACCTGGATTTCAAACAATGGGTTCAAGTTTGACCTGGTTTCAAACAACGGGTTCTAATTTGACTCAAAGTTTAGGTTCAAGTTTGACCTGGTTTCAAAAAACAGGTTCAAGTTTGACTCGAAGTTTAGGTTCATGTTTGACCTAGGTTCGAAATAACGGGTTCAAGTTTGACTCGAAGTTTTGGTTCATGTTTAACCTGGGTTTGAAACAACGGGTTCAAGTTTGACTCGAAGTTTAGGTTCATGTTTGACCTGGGTTTGAAACAACGGGTTCAAGTTTGACTCGAAGTTTAGGTTCATGTTTGACCTGGGTTTGAAACAACGGGTTCAAGTTTGACTCGAACTTTAGGTTCATGTTTGACCTGGGTTTCAAACAACGGGTTAAAGTTTAACTTGAAATATTAGGTTCATGTTTGACCTGGGTTTCAAACAACGGGTTCAAGTTTGACTCGAAGTATAGGTTCATGTTTAACCTGAGTTTCAAACAACGGGTTCAAGTTTGACTCGCAGTTTAGGTTCATGTTTGACCTGAGTTTCAAACAACAGGTCCAAGTTTGACTCGAAGTTTAGGTTCATGTTTGACCTTAGTTTCAAACAACGGGTTCAAGTTTGACTCGAAGTTTAGGTTCATTTTTGACCTGGGTTTAAAACAACGGATTCCTCGAAGTTTAGGTTCATGTTTGACCTGGGTTTGAAACAACGGGTCCAAGTTTGACTCGAAGTTTAGGTTCATGTTTGACCTGGGTTTGAAACAACGGGTTCAAGTTTGACTCGAAATTTAGGTTCATGTTTGACCTGGGTTTCAAACAACGGGTTCAAGTTTGACTCGAAGTTTAGGTTCATGTTTGACCTGGGTTTCAAACAACGGGTTCAAGTTTAACTCGAAGTTTAGGTTCATGTTTGCCTGGGTTTCAAACAACAGGTTCAAGTTTGGCTCGAAGTTTAGGTTCATGTTTGACCTGGTTTTCAAATAACAAGTCCAAGTTTGACTCGAAGATTAGGTTCATGTTTGACCTGGGTTTCAAACAACGGGTTAAAGTTTGACTTGAAGTTTAGGTTCATGTTTGACCTGGGTTTCAAACAACGGGTTCAAGTTTGACTCGAAGTTTAGGTTAATGTTTGACCTAGGTTTCAAACAATGGGTCCAAGTTTGACTCGAAGTTTAGGTTCATGTTTGACCTGAGTTTCAAACAACATGTCCAAGTTTAACTCGAAGTTTAGGTTCATGTTTGACCTGAGTTTCAAACAACGGGTTCAAGTTTGAGTCGAAGTTTAGGTTCATGTTTGACCTGGGTTTCAAACAACGGGTTCAAGTTTGACTCAAAGTTTAGGTTCATTTTTAACCTGGGTTTAAAACAACAGATTCCTCGAAGTTTAGGTTCATGTTTGACCTGGGTTTGAAACAACGGGTCCAAGTTTGACTCGAAGTTTAGGTTCATGTTTGACCTGGGTTTGAAACAACTGGTTCAAGTTTTACTCGAAGTTTAGGTTCATGTTTGACCTGGGTTTCAAACAACGGGTTCAAGTTTGACTCGAAGTATAGGTTCAAGTTTGACCTGGGTTTCAAACAACGGGTTCAAGTTTGACTCGAAGTTTAGGTTCATGTTTGCATGGGTTTCAAACAATGGGTTCAAGTTTGGCTCGAAGTTTAGGTTCATGTTTGACCTGGTTTTCAAATAACAAGTCCAAGTTTGACTCGAAGTTTAGGTTCATGTTTGACCTGGGTTTCAAACAACGGGTTCAAGTTTGACTCGAAGTTTAGGTTCATGTTTGACCTGGGTTTCAAACAACGGATTCAAGTTTGACTCGAAGTTTAGGTACATGTTTGATATGGTTTTCAAACAAAGGATTCAAGTTTGACTTGAAGTTTAGGTACATGTTTGACCTGGTTTTCAAAAAACAGGGTCAAGTTTGACTCGAAGTTTAGGTTCATGTTTGACCTGGGTTTCAAACAACGGGTTCAAGTTTGACTCGAAGTTTAGGTTCATGTTTGACCTGGAATTCAAACAACGGGTTCAAGTTTGACTCGAAGTTAAGGTTCATGTTTGACCTGGAATTCAAACAACGGGTTCAAGTTTTACTCGAAATTTAGGTTCATGTCTGACCTGGGTTTCAAACAACGGGTTCAAGTTTGACTCGAAGTTTAGGTTCATGTTTGACCTGGGTTTCAAACAACGGGTTCAAGTTTGACTCGAAGTTTAGGTTCATGTTTGACCTGGGTTTCAAACAACGGGTTCAAGTTTGACTCGAAGTTTAGGTTCATGTTTGACCTGGGTTTCAAACAACAGGTTCAAGTTTGATTCAAAGTTTAGGTTAATGTTTGACCTGGGTTTCTAACAACATGTTCACGTTTGACTCGAAGTTTAGGTTCATGTTTGACCTGGATTTCAAACAATGGGTTCAAGTTTGACCTGGTTTCAAACAACGGGTTCTAATTTGACTCAAAGTTTAGGTTCAAGTTTGACCTGGTTTCAAAAAACAGGTTCAAGTTTGACTCGAAGTTTAGGTTCATGTTTGACCTGGGTTCGAAATAACGGGTTCAAGTTTGACTCGAAGTTTTGGTTCATGTTTGACCTGGGTTTGAAACAACGGGTTCAAGTTTGACTCGAAGTTTAGGTTCATGTTTGACCTGGGTTTGAAACAACGGGTTCAAGTTTGACTCGAAGTTTAGGTTCATGTTTGGCCTGGGTTTGAAACAACGGGTTCAAGTTTGACTCGAACTTTAGGTTCATGTTTGACCTGGGTTTCAAACAACGGGTTAAAGTTTAACTTGAAATATTAGGTTCATGTTTGACCTGGGTTTCAAACAACGGGTTCAAGTTTGACTCGAAGTATAGGTTCATGTTTAACCTGAGTTTCAAACAACGGGTTCAAGTTTGACTCGCAGTTTAGGTTCATGTTTGACCTGAGTTTCAAACAACAGGTCCAAGTTTGACTCGAAGTTTAGGTTCATGTTTGACCTTAGTTTCAAACAACGGGTTCAAGTTTGACTCGAAGTTTAGGTTCATTTTTGACCTGGGTTTAAAACAACGGATTCCTCGAAGTTTAGGTTCATGTTTGACCTGGGTTTGAAACAACGGGTCCAAGTTTGACTCGAAGTTTAGGTTCATGTTTGACCTGGGTTTGAAACAACGGGTTCAAGTTTGACTCGAAATTTAGGTTCATGTTTGACCTGGGTTTCAAACAACGGGTTCAAGTTTGACTCGAAGTTTAGGTTCATGTTTGACCTGGGTTTCAAACAACGGGTTCAAGTTTAACTCGAAGTTTAGGTTCATGTTTGCCTGGGTTTCAAACAACAGGTTCAAGTTTGGCTCGAAGTTTAGGTTCATGTTTGACCTGGTTTTCAAATAACAAGTCCAAGTTTGACTCGAAGATTAGGTTCATGTTTGACCTGGGTTTCAAACAACGGGTTAAAGTTTGACTTGAAGTTTAGGTTCATGTTTGACCTGGGTTTCAAACAACGGGTTCAAGTTTGACTCAAACTTTAGGTTAATGTTTGACCTAGGTTTCAAATAATGGGTCCAAGTTTGACTCGAAGTTTAGGTTCATGTTTGACCTGAGTTTCAAACAACAAGTCCAAGTTTAACTCGAAGTTTAGGTTCATGTTTGACCTGAGTTTCAAACAACGGGTTCAAGTTTGAGTCGAAGTTTAGGTTCATGTTTGACCTGGGTTTCAAACAACGGGTTCAAGTTTGACTCAAAGTTTAGGTTCATTTTTAACCTGGGTTTAAAACAACAGATTCCTCGAAGTTTAGGTTCATGTTTGACCTGGGTTTGAAACAACGGGTCCAAGTTTGACTCGAAGTTTAGGTTCATGTTTGACCTGGGTTTGAAACAACTGGTTCAAGTTTTACTCGAAGTTTAGGTTCATGTTTGACCTGGGTTTCAAACAACGGGTTCAAGTTTGACTCGAAGTATAGGTTCAAGTTTGACCTGGGTTTCAAACAACGGGTTCAAGTTTGACTCGAAGTTTAAGTTCATGTTTGCATGGGTTTCAAACAATGGGTTCAAGTTTGGCTCGAAGTTTAGGTTCATGTTTGACCTGGTTTTCAAATAACAAGTCCAAGTTTGACTCGAAGTTTAGGTTCATGTTTGACCTGGGTTTCAAACAACGGGTTCAAGTTTGACTCGAAGTTTAGGTTCATGTTTGACCTGAGTTTCAAACAACGGATTCAAGTTTGACTCGAAGTTTAGGTACATGTTTGACCTGGGTTTCAAACAACGGGTTCAAGTTTGACTCAAAGTTTAGGTTCATTTTTAACCTGGGTTTAAAACAACAGATTCCTCGAAGTTTAGGTTCATGTTTGACCTGGGTTTCAAACAACGGGTTCAAGTTTGACTCGAAGTTTAGGTTCATGTTTGACCTGGAATTCAAACAACGGGTTCAAGTTTGACTCGAAGTTAAGGTTCATGTTTGACCTGGAATTCAAACAACGGGTTCAAGTTTTACTCGAAATTTAGGTTCATGTCTGACCTGGGTTTCAAACAACGGGTTCAAGTTTGACTCGAAGTTTAGGTTCATGTTTGACCTGGGTTTCAGACAACGGGTTCAAGTTTGACTCGAAGTTTAGGTTCATGTTTGACCTGGGTTTCAAACAACGGGTTCAAGTTTGACTCGAAGTTTAGGTTCATGTTTGACCTGGGTTTCAAACAACAGGTTCAAGTTTGATTCAAAGTTTAGGTTAATGTTTGACCTGGGTTTCTAACAACATGTTCAAGTTTGACTCGAAGTTTAGGTTCATGTTTGACCTGGATTTCAAACAATGGGTTCAAGTTTGACCTGGTTTCAAACAACGGGTTCTAATTTGACTCAAAGTTTAGGTTCAAGTTTGACCTGGTTTCAAAAAACAGGTTCAAGTTTGACTCGAAGTTTAGGTTCATGTTTGACCTGGGTTCGAAATAACGGGTTCAAGTTTGACTCGAAGTTTTGGTTCATGTTTGACCTGGGTTTGAAACAACGGGTTCAAGTTTGACTCGAAGTTTAGGTTCATGTTTGACCTGGGTTTGAAACAACGGGTTCAAGTTTGACTCGAAGTTTAGGTTCATGTTTGACCTGGGTTTGAAACAACGGGTTCAAGTTTGACTCGAACTTTAGGTTCATGTTTGACCTGGGTTTCAAACAACGGGTTAAAGTTTAACTTGAAATATTAGGTTCATGTTTGACCTGGGTTTCAAACAACGGGTTCAAGTTTGACTCAAAGTATAGGTTCATGTTTAACCTGAGTTTCAAACAACGGGTTCAAGTTTGACTCGCAGTTTAGGTTCATGTTTGACCTGAGTTTCAAACAACAGGTCCAAGTTTGACTTGAAGTTTAGGTTCATGTTTGACCTTAGTTTCAAACAACGGGTTCAAGTTTGACTCGAAGTTTAGGTTCATTTTTGACCTGGGTTTAAAACAACGGATTCCTCAAAGTTTAGGTTCATGTTTGACCTGGGTTTGAAACAACGGGTCCAAGTTTGACTCGAAGTTTAGGTTCATGTTTGACCTGGGTTTGAAACAACGGGTTCAAGTTTGACTCGAAATTTAGGTTCATGTTTGACCTGGGTTTCAAACAACGGGTTCAAGTTTGACTCGAAGTTTAGGTTCATGTTTGACCTGGGTTTCAAACAACGGGTTCAAGTTTAACTCGAAGTTTAGGTTCATGTTTGCCTGGGTTTCAAACAACAGGTTCAAGTTTGGCTCGAAGTTTAGGTTCATGTTTGACCTGGTTTTCAAATAACAAGTCCAAGTTTGACTCGAAGATTAGGTTCATGTTTGACCTGGATTTCAAACAACGGGTTAAAGTTTGACTTGAAGTTTAGGTTCATGTTTGACCTGGGTTTCAAACAACGGGTTCAAGTTTGACTCGAAGTTTAGGTTAATGTTTGACCTAGGTTTCAAACAATGGGTCCAAGTTTGACTCGAAGTTTAGGTTCATGTTTGACTTGAGTTTCAAACAACAAGTCCAAGTTTAACTCGAAGTTTAGGTTCATGTTTGACCTGAGTTTCAAACAACGGGTTCAAGTTTGAGTCGAAGTTTAGGTTCATGTTTGACCTGGGTTTCAAACAACGGGTTCAAGTTTGACTCAAAGTTTAGGTTCATTTTTAACCTGGGTTTAAAACAACAGATTCCTCGAAGTTTAGGTTCATGTTTGACCTGGGTTTGAAACAACGGGTCCAAGTTTGACTCGAAGTTTAGGTTCATGTTTGACCTGGGTTAGAAACAACTGGTTCAAGTTTTACTCGAAGTTTAGGTTCATGTTTGACCTGGGTTTGAAACAACGGGTTCAAGTTTGACTCGAAGTTTAGGTTCATGTTTGACCTGGGTTTCAAACAATGGGTTCAAGTTTGACTCGAAGTTTAGGTTCATGTTTGCATGGGTTTCAAACAATGGGTTCAAGTTTGGCTCGAAGTTTAGGTTCATGTTTGACCTGGTTTTCAAATAACAAGTCCAAGTTTGACTCGAAGTTTAGGTTCATGTTTGACCTAAGTTTCAAACAACGGGTCCAAGTTTGACTCGAAGTTTAGGTTTATGTTTGACCTAAGTTTCAAACAACGGGTTCAAGTTGGACTCGAAGTTTAGGTTCATGTTTGGCCTGGGTTTCAAACAATGGGTTCAAGTTTGACTCAAAGTTTAGGTTCATGTTTGACCTGAGTTTCAAACAACGGGTTCAAGTTTGACTCGAAGTTTAGGTTCATCTTTGACCTAGGTTTCAAACAACGGGTTCAAGTTTGACTCGAAGTTTAGGTTCATGTTTGACCTAGGTTTCAAACAACGGGTTCAAGTTTGACTCGAAGTTTATGTTCATGTTTGACTTGGTTTCAAACAACGGGTCAAGTTTGACTCGAAGTTTATGTTCATGTTGGACCTGGAATTCAAACAACGGGTTCAAGTTTTACTCGAAATTTAGGTTCATGTCTGACCTGGGTTTCAAACAACGGGTTCAAGTTTGACTCGAAGTTTAGGTTCATGTTTGACCTGGGTTTCAAACAACGGGTTCAAGTTTGACTCGAAGTTTAGGTTCATGTTTGACCTGGGTTTCAAACAACGGGTTCAAGTTTAACTCGAAGTTTAGGTTCATGTTTGCCTGGGTTTCAAACAACAGGTTCAAGTTTGGCTCGAAGTTTAGGTTCATGTTTGACCTGGTTTTCAAATAACAAGTCCAAGTTTGACTCGAAGATTAGGTTCATGTTTGACCTGGGTTTCAAACAACGGGTTAAAGTTTGACTTGAAGTTTAGGTTCATGTTTGACCTGGGTTTCAAACAACGGGTTCAAGTTTGACTCGAAGTTTAGGTTAATGTTTGACCTAGGTTTCAAACAATGGGTCCAAGTTTGACTCGAAGTTTAGGTTCATGTTTGACCTGAGTTTCAAACAACATGTCCAATTTTAACTCGAAGTTTAGGTTCATGTTTGACCTGAGTTTCAAACAACGGGTTCAAGTTTGAGTCGAAGTTTAGGTTCATGTTTGACCTGGGTTTCAAACAACGGGTTCAAGTTTGACTCAAAGTTTAGGTTCATTTTTAACCTGGGTTTAAAACAACAGATTCCTCGAAGTTTAGGTTCATGTTTGACCTGGGTTTGAAACAACGGGTCCAAGTTTGACTCGAAGTTTAGGTTCATGTTTGACCTGGGTTTGAAACAACTGGTTCAAGTTTTACTCGAAGTTTAGGTTCATGTTTGACCTGGGTTTCAAACAACGGGTTCAAGTTTGACTCGAAGTATAGGTTCAAGTTTGACCTGGGTTTCAAACAACGGGTTCAAGTTTGACTCGAAGTTTAGGTTCATGTTTGCATGGGTTTCAAACAATGGGTTCAAGTTTGGCTCGAAGTTTAGGTTCATGTTTGACCTGGTTTTCAAATAACAAGTCCAAGTTTGACTCGAAGTTTAGGTTCATGTTTGACCTGGGTTTCAAACAACGGGTTCAAGTTTGACTCGAAGTTTAGGTTCATGTTTGACCTGGGTTTCAAACAACGGATTCAAGTTTGACTCGAAGTTTAGGTACATGTTTGATATGGTTTTCAAACAAAGGATTCAAGTTTGACTTGAAGTTTAGGTACATGTTTGACCTGGTTTTCAAAAAACAGGGTCAAGTTTGACTCGAAGTTTAGGTTCATGTTTGACCTGGGTTTCAAACAACGGGTTCAAGTTTGACTCGAAGTTTAGGTTCATGTTTGACCTGGAATTCAAACAACGGGTTCAAGTTTGACTCGAAGTTAAGGTTCATGTTTGACCTGGAATTCAAACAACGGGTTCAAGTTTTACTCGAAATTTAGGTTCATGTCTGACCTGGGTTTCAAACAACGGGTTCAAGTTTGACTCGAAGTTTAGGTTCATGTTTGACCTGGGTTTCAAACAACGGGTTCAAGTTTGACTCGAAGTTTAGGTTCATGTTTGACCTGGGTTTCAAACAACGGGTTCAAGTTTGACTCGAAGTTTAGGTTCATGTTTGACCTGGGTTTCAAACAACAGGTTCAAGTTTGATTCAAAGTTTAGGTTAATGTTTGACCTGGGTTTCTAACAACATGTTCACGTTTGACTCGAAGTTTAGGTTCATGTTTGACCTGGATTTCAAACAATGGGTTCAAGTTTGACCTGGTTTCAAACAACGGGTTCTAATTTGACTCAAAGTTTAGGTTCAAGTTTGACCTGGTTTCAAAAAACAGGTTCAAGTTTGACTCGAAGTTTAGGTTCATGTTTGACCTGGGTTCGAAATAACGGGTTCAAGTTTGACTCGAAGTTTTGGTTCATGTTTGACCTGGGTTTGAAACAACGGGTTCAAGTTTGACTCGAAGTTTAGGTTCATGTTTGACCTGGGTTTGAAACAACGGGTTCAAGTTTGACTCGAAGTTTAGGTTCATGTTTGGCCTGGGTTTGAAACAACGGGTTCAAGTTTGACTCGAACTTTAGGTTCATGTTTGACCTGGGTTTCAAACAACGGGTTAAAGTTTAACTTGAAATATTAGGTTCATGTTTGACCTGGGTTTCAAACAACGGGTTCAAGTTTGACTCGAAGTATAGGTTCATGTTTAACCTGAGTTTCAAACAACGGGTTCAAGTTTGACTTGCAGTTTAGGTTCATGTTTGACCTGAGTTTCAAACAACAGGTCCAAGTTTGACTCGAAGTTTAGGTTCATGTTTGACCTTAGTTTCAAACAACGGGTTCAAGTTTGACTCGAAGTTTAGGTTCATTTTTGACCTGGGTTTAAAACAACGGATTCCTCGAAGTTTAGGTTCATGTTTGACCTGGGTTTGAAACAACGGGTCCAAGTTTGACTCGAAGTTTAGGTTCATGTTTGACCTGGGTTTGAAACAACGGGTTCAAGTTTGACTCGAAATTTAGGTTCATGTTTGACCTGGGTTTCAAACAACGGGTTCAAGTTTGACTCGAAGTTTAGGTTCATGTTTGACCTGGGTTTCAAACAACGGGTTCAAGTTTAACTCGAAGTTTAGGTTCATGTTTGCCTGGGTTTCAAACAACAGGTTCAAGTTTGGCTCGAAGTTTAGGTTCATGTTTGACCTGGTTTTCAAATAACAAGTCCAAGTTTGACTCGAAGATTAGGTTCATGTTTGACCTGGGTTTCAAACAACGGGTTAAAGTTTGACTTGAAGTTTAGGTTCATGTTTGACCTGGGTTTCAAACAACGGGTTCAAGTTTGACTCAAACTTTAGGTTAATGTTTGACCTAGGTTTCAAATAATGGGTCCAAGTTTGACTCGAAGTTTAGGTTCATGTTTGACCTGAGTTTCAAACAACAAGTCCAAGTTTAACTCGAAGTTTAGGTTCATGTTTGACCTGAGTTTCAAACAACGGGTTCAAGTTTGAGTCGAAGTTTAGGTTCATGTTTGACCTGGGTTTCAAACAACGGGTTCAAGTTTGACTCAAAGTTTAGGTTCATTTTTAACCTGGGTTTAAAACAACAGATTCCTCGAAGTTTAGGTTCATGTTTGACCTGGGTTTGAAACAACGGGTCCAAGTTTGACTCGAAGTTTAGGTTCATGTTTGACCTGGGTTTGAAACAACTGGTTCAAGTTTTACTCGAAGTTTAGGTTCATGTTTGACCTGGGTTTCAAACAACGGGTTCAAGTTTGACTCGAAGTATAGGTTCAAGTTTGACCTGGGTTTCAAACAACGGGTTCAAGTTTGACTCGAAGTTTAAGTTCATGTTTGCATGGGTTTCAAACAATGGGTTCAAGTTTGGCTCGAAGTTTAGGTTCATGTTTGACCTGGTTTTCAAATAACAAGTCCAAGTTTGACTCGAAGTTTAGGTTCATGTTTGACCTGGGTTTCAAACAACGGGTTCAAGTTTGACTCGAAGTTTAGGTTCATGTTTGACCTGAGTTTCAAACAACGGATTCAAGTTTGACTCGAAGTTTAGGTACATGTTTGACCTGGGTTTCAAACAACGGGTTCAAGTTTGACTCAAAGTTTAGGTTCATTTTTAACCTGGGTTTAAAACAACAGATTCCTCGAAGTTTAGGTTCATGTTTGACCTGGGTTTCAAACAACGGGTTCAAGTTTGACTCGAAGTTTAGGTTCATGTTTGACCTGGAATTCAAACAACGGGTTCAAGTTTGACTCGAAGTTAAGGTTCATGTTTGACCTGGAATTCAAACAACGGGTTCAAGTTTTACTCGAAATTTAGGTTCATGTCTGACCTGGGTTTCAAACAACGGGTTCAAGTTTGACTCGAAGTTTAGGTTCATGTTTGACCTGGGTTTCAGACAACGGGTTCAAGTTTGACTCGAAGTTTAGGTTCATGTTTGACCTGGGTTTCAAACAACGGGTTCAAGTTTGACTCGAAGTTTAGGTTCATGTTTGACCTGGGTTTCAAACAACAGGTTCAAGTTTGATTCAAAGTTTAGGTTAATGTTTGACCTGGGTTTCTAACAACATGTTCAAGTTTGACTCGAAGTTTAGGTTCATGTTTGACCTGGATTTCAAACAATGGGTTCAAGTTTGACCTGGTTTCAAACAACGGGTTCTAATTTGACTCAAAGTTTAGGTTCAAGTTTGACCTGGTTTCAAAAAACAGGTTCAAGTTTGACTCGAAGTTTAGGTTCATGTTTGACCTGGGTTCGAAATAACGGGTTCAAGTTTGACTCGAAGTTTTGGTTCATGTTTGACCTGGGTTTGAAACAACGGGTTCAAGTTTGACTCGAAGTTTAGGTTCATGTTTGACCTGGGTTTGAAACAACGGGTTCAAGTTTGACTCGAAGTTTAGGTTCATGTTTGACCTGGGTTTGAAACAACGGGTTCAAGTTTGACTCGAACTTTAGGTTCATGTTTGACCTGGGTTTCAAACAACGGGTTAAAGTTTAACTTGAAATATTAGGTTCATGTTTGACCTGGGTTTCAAACAACGGGTTCAAGTTTGACTCAAAGTATAGGTTCATGTTTAACCTGAGTTTCAAACAACGGGTTCAAGTTTGACTCGCAGTTTAGGTTCATGTTTGACCTGAGTTTCAAACAACAGGTCCAAGTTTGACTTGAAGTTTAGGTTCATGTTTGACCTTAGTTTCAAACAACGGGTTCAAGTTTGACTCGAAGTTTAGGTTCATTTTTGACCTGGGTTTAAAACAACGGATTCCTCAAAGTTTAGGTTCATGTTTGACCTGGGTTTGAAACAACGGGTCCAAGTTTGACTCGAAGTTTAGGTTCATGTTTGACCTGGGTTTGAAACAACGGGTTCAAGTTTGACTCGAAATTTAGGTTCATGTTTGACCTGGGTTTCAAACAACGGGTTCAAGTTTGACTCGAAGTTTAGGTTCATGTTTGACCTGGGTTTCAAACAACGGGTTCAAGTTTAACTCGAAGTTTAGGTTCATGTTTGCCTGGGTTTCAAACAACAGGTTCAAGTTTGGCTCGAAGTTTAGGTTCATGTTTGACCTGGTTTTCAAATAACAAGTCCAAGTTTGACTCGAAGATTAGGTTCATGTTTGACCTGGATTTCAAACAACGGGTTAAAGTTTGACTTGAAGTTTAGGTTCATGTTTGACCTGGGTTTCAAACAACGGGTTCAAGTTTGACTCGAAGTTTAGGTTAATGTTTGACCTAGGTTTCAAACAATGGGTCCAAGTTTGACTCGAAGTTTAGGTTCATGTTTGACTTGAGTTTCAAACAACAAGTCCAAGTTTAACTCGAAGTTTAGGTTCATGTTTGACCTGAGTTTCAAACAACGGGTTCAAGTTTGAGTCGAAGTTTAGGTTCATGTTTGACCTGGGTTTCAAACAACGGGTTCAAGTTTGACTCAAAGTTTAGGTTCATTTTTAACCTGGGTTTAAAACAACAGATTCCTCGAAGTTTAGGTTCATGTTTGACCTGGGTTTGAAACAACGGGTCCAAGTTTGACTCGAAGTTTAGGTTCATGTTTGACCTGGGTTAGAAACAACTGGTTCAAGTTTTACTCGAAGTTTAGGTTCATGTTTGACCTGGGTTTGAAACAACGGGTTCAAGTTTGACTCGAAGTTTAGGTTCATGTTTGACCTGGGTTTCAAACAATGGGTTCAAGTTTGACTCGAAGTTTAGGTTCATGTTTGCATGGGTTTCAAACAATGGGTTCAAGTTTGGCTCGAAGTTTAGGTTCATGTTTGACCTGGTTTTCAAATAACAAGTCCAAGTTTGACTCGAAGTTTAGGTTCATGTTTGACCTAAGTTTCAAACAACGGGTCCAAGTTTGACTCGAAGTTTAGGTTTATGTTTGACCTAAGTTTCAAACAACGGGTTCAAGTTGGACTCGAAGTTTAGGTTCATGTTTGGCCTGGGTTTCAAACAATGGGTTCAAGTTTGACTCAAAGTTTAGGTTCATGTTTGACCTGAGTTTCAAACAACGGGTTCAAGTTTGACTCGAAGTTTAGGTTCATCTTTGACCTAGGTTTCAAACAACGGGTTCAAGTTTGACTCGAAGTTTAGGTTCATGTTTGACCTAGGTTTCAAACAACGGGTTCAAGTTTGACTCGAAGTTTATGTTCATGTTTGACTTGGTTTCAAACAACGGGTCAAGTTTGACTCGAAGTTTATGTTCATGTTGGACCTGGAATTCAAACAACGGGTTCAAGTTTTACTCGAAATTTAGGTTCATGTCTGACCTGGGTTTCAAACAACGGGTTCAAGTTTGACTCGAAGTTTAGGTTCATGTTTGACCTGGGTTTCAAACAACGGGTTCAAGTTTGACTCGAAGTTTAGGTTCATGTTTGACCTGGGTTTCAAACAACGGGTTCAAGTTTGACTCGAAGTTTAGGTTCATGTTTGACCTGGGTTTCAAACAACAGGTTCAAGTTTGATTCAAAGTTTAGGTTAATGTTTGACCTGGGTTTCTAACAACATGTTCAAGTTTGACTCGAAGTTTAGGTTCATGTTTGACCTGGATTTCAAACAATGGGTTCAAGTTTGACCTGGTTTCAAACAACGGGTTCTAATTTGACTCAAAGTTTAGGTTCAAGTTTGACCTGGTTTCAAAAAACAGGTTCAAGTTTGACTCGAAGTTTAGGTTCATGTTTGACCTGGGTTCGAAATAACGGGTTCAAGTTTGACTCGAAGTTTTGGTTCATGTTTGACCTGGGTTTGAAACAACGGGTTCAAGTTTGACTCGAAGTTTAGGTTCATGTTTGACCTGGGTTTGAAACAACGGGTTCAAGTTTGACTCGAAGTTTAGGTTCATGTTTGACCTGGGTTTGAAACAACGGGTTCAAGTTTGACTCGAACTTTAGGTTCATGTTTGACCTGGGTTTCAAACAACGGGTTAAAGTTTAACTTGAAATATTAGGTTCATGTTTGACCTGGATTTCAAACAACGGGTTCAAGTTTGACTCGAAGTATAGGTTCATGTTTAACCTGAGTTTCAAACAACGGGTTCAAGTTTGACTCGCAGTTTAGGTTCATGTTTGACCTGAGTTTCAAACAATAGGTCCAAGTTTGACTCGAAGTTTAGGTTCATGTTTGACCTTAGTTTCAAACAACGGGTTCAAGTTTGACTCGAAGTTTAGGTTCATTTTTGACCTGGGTTTAAAACAACGGATTCCTCGAAGTTTAGGTTCATGTTTGACCTGGGTTTGAAACAACGGGTCCAAGTTTGACTCGAAGTTTAGGTTCATGTTTGACCTGGGTTTGAAACAACGGGTTCAAGTTTGACTCGAAATTTAGGTTCATGTTTGACCTGGGTTTCAAACAACGGGTTCAAGTTTGACTCGAAGTTTAGGTTCATGTTTGACCTGGGTTTCAAACAACGGGTTCAAGTTTAACTCGAAGTTTAGGTTCATGTTTGCCTGGGTTTCAAACAACAGGTTCAAGTTTGGCTCGAAGTTTAGGTTCATGTTTGACCTGGTTTTCAAATAACAAGTCCAAGTTTGACTCGAAGATTAGGTTCATGTTTGACCTGGGTTTCAAACAACGGGTTAAAGTTTGACTTGAAGTTTAGGTTCATGTTTGACCTGGGTTTCAAACAACGGGTTCAAGTTTGACTCGAAGTTTAGGTTAATGTTTGACCTAGGTTTCAAACAATGGGTCCAAGTTTGACTCGAAGTTTAGGTTCATGTTTGACCTGAGTTTCAAACAACAAGTCCAAGTTTAACTCGAAGTTTAGGTTCATGTTTGACCTGAGTTTCAAACAACGGGTTCAAGTTTGAGTCGAAGTTTAGGTTCATGTTTGACCTGGGTTTCAAACAACGGGTTCAAGTTTGACTCAAAGTTTAGGTTCATTTTTAACCTGGGTTTAAAACAACAGATTCCTCGAAGTTTAGGTTCATGTTTGACCTGGGTTTGAAACAACGGGTCCAAGTTTGACTCGAAGTTTAGGTTCATGTTTGACCTGGGTTTGAAACAACTGGTTCAAGTTTTACTCGAAGTTTAGGTTCATGTTTGACCTGGGTTTGAAACAACGGCATCAAGTTTGACTCGAAGTTTAGGTTCATGTTTGACCTGGGTTTCAAACAACGGGTTCAAGTTTGACTCGAAGTTTAGGTTCATGTTTGCATGGGTTTCAAACAATGGGTTCAAGTTTGGCTCGAAGTTTAGGTTCATGTTTGACCTGGTTTTCAAATAACAAGTCCAAGTTTGACTCGAAGTTTAGGTTCATGTTTGACCTAAGTTTCAAACAACGGGTCCAAGTTTGACTCGAAGTTTAGGTTTATGTTTGACCTAAGTTTCAAACAACGGGTTCAAGTTGGACTCGAAGTTTAGGTTCATGTTTGGCCTGGGTTTCAAACAACGGGTTCAAGTTTGACTCAAAGTTTAGGTTCATGTTTGACCTGAGTTTCAAACAACGGGTTCAAGTTTGACTCGAAGTTTAGGTTCATCTTTGACCTAGGTTTCAAACAACGGGTTCAAGTTTGACTCGAAGTTTAGGTTCATGTTTGACCTAGGTTTCAAACAACGGGTTCAAGTTTGACTCGAAGTTTATGTTCATGTTTGACTTGGTTTCAAACAACGGGTCAAGTTTGACTCGAAGTTTTTGTTCATGTTTGACCTGGTTTTCAAACAACGGGTTCAAGTTTGACTCGAAGTTTAGGTTCATGTTTGACCTAAGTTTGAAACAACGGGTTCAAGTTTGACTCGAAGTTTAGGTTCATGTTTGACCTGAATTTCAAACAACAGGTTCAAGTTTGACTTGAAGTTTAGGTTCATGTTTGACCTGAGTTTCAAACAACGGGTTCAAGATTGACTTGAAGTTTACGTTCATGTTTGACCTGGGTTTTAAACAACGGGTTCAAGTTTGACCCGAAGTTTAGGTTCATGTTTGACCTGGGTTTCCAACAACGGGTTCAAGTTTGACTCAAAGTTTAGGTTCATGTTTGACCTGGGATTCAAACAACGGGTTCAAGTTTGACTCGAAGTTTAGGTTCAAGTTTGACCTGGTTTCAAACAACGGGTTCAAGTTTGACTCGAAGTATAGGTTCAAGTTTGACCTGGGTTTCAAACAACGGGTTCAAGTTTAACTCGAAGTTTAGGTTCATGTTTGACCTGGGTTTCAAACAACGGGTTCAAGTTTGACTCGAAGTTTAGGTTCATGTTTGACCTGGGTTTCAAACAACGGGTTCAAGTTTGACTCGAAGTTTAGGTTCATTTTTGACCTGGGTTTTAAACAACGGGTCCAAGTTTGACTCGAAGTTTAGGTTCATGTTTGACCTGGGTTTGAAACAACGGGTTCAAGTTTGACTCGAAATTTAGGTTCATGTTTGACCTGGGTTTCAAACAACGTGTTCAAGTTTGACTCGAAGTTTAGGTTCATGTTTGACCTGGGTTTCAAACAACGGGTTCAAGTTTGACTCGAAGTTTAGGTTCATGTTTGCCTGGGTTTCAAACAACGGGTTTAAGTTTGGCTCGAAGTTTAGGTTCATGTTTGACCTGGTTTTCAAATTACAAGTCCAAGTTTGACTCGAAGTTTAGGTTCATGTTTGACCTGGGTTTCAAACAACGGGTTAAAGTTTGACTTGAAGTTTAGGTTCATGTTTGACCTGGGTTTCAAACAACGGGTTCAAGTTTGACTCGAAGTTTAGGTTCATGTTTGACCTAGGTTTCAAACAATGGGTCCAAGTTTGACTCGAAGTTTAGGTTCATGTTTGACCTGGGTTTCAAACAACGGGTTCAAGTTTGACTCGAAGTTTAGGTTCATTTTTGACATGGGTTTAAAACAACAGATTCCTCGAAGTTTAGGTTCATCTTTGACCTGGGTTTGAAACAACGGGTCCAAGTTTGACTCGAAGTTTAGGTTCATGTTTGACCTGGGTTTGAAACAACTGGTTCAAGTTTGACTCGAAGTTTAGGTTCATCTTTGACCTGGGTTTGAAACAACGGGTTCAAGTTTGACTCGAAGTTTAGGTTCATGTTTGACCTGTGTTTCAAACAACGGGTTCAAGTTTGACTCGAAGTTTAGGTTCATGTTTGCATGGGTTTCAAACAATGGGTTCAAGTTTGGCTCAAAGTTTAGGTTCATGTTTGACCTGGTTTTCAAATAACAAGTCCAAGTTTGACTCGAAGTTTAGGTTCATGTTTGACCTGAGTTTCAAACAACGGGTCCAAGTTTGACTCGAAGTTTAGGTTCATGTTTGACCTAAGTTTCAAACAACGGGTTCAAGTTTGACTCGAAGTTTAGGTTCATGTTTGGCCTGGGTTTCAAACAACGGGTTCAAGTTTGACTCGAAGTTTAGGTTCATGTTTGACCTGAGTTTCAAACAACGGGTTCAAGTTTGACTCGAAGTTTAGGTTCATCTTTGACCTAGGTTTCAAACAACGGGTTCAAGTTTGACTCGAAGTTTAGGTTCATGTTTGACCTAGGTTTCAAACAACGGGTTCAAGTTTGACTCGAAGTTTAGGTTCATGTTTGACCTGGGTTTCAAACAACGGGTTCAAGTTTGACTCGAAGTTTAGGTTCATGTTTGACCTGGGTTTCAAACAACAGGTTCAAGTTTGATTCAAAGTTTAGGTTAATGTTTGACCTGGGTTTCTAACAACATGTTCAAGTTTGACTCGAAGTTTAGGTTCATGTTTGACCTGGATTTCAAACAATGGGTTCAAGTTTGACCTGGTATCAAACAACGGGTTCTAATTTGACTCAAAGTTTAGGTTCAAGTTTGACCTGGTTTCAAAAAACAGGTTCAAGTTTGACTCGAAGTTTAGGTTCATGTTTGACCTGGGTTCGAAATAACGGGTTCAAGTTTGACTCGAAGTTTTGGTTCATGTTTGACCTGGGTTTGAAACAACGGGTTCAAGTTTGACTCGAAGTTTAGGTTCATGTTTGACCTGGGTTTGAAACAACGGGTTCAAGTTTGACTCGAAGTTTAGGTTCATGTTTGACCTGGGTTTGAAACAACGGGTTCAAGTTTGACTCGAACTTTAGGTTCATGTTTGACCTGGGTTTCAAACAACGGGTTAAAGTTTAACTTGAAATATTAGGTTCATGTTTGACCTGGGTTTCAAACAACGGGTTCAAGTTTGACTCGAAGTATAGGTTCATGTTTAACCTGAGTTTCAAACAACGGGTTCAAGTTTGACTCGCAGTTTAGGTTCATGTTTGACCTGAGTTTCAAACAACAGGTCCAAGTTTGACTCGAAGTTTAGGTTCATGTTTGACCTTAGTTTCAAACAACGGGTTCAAGTTTGACTCGAAGTTTATGTTCATTTTTGACCTGGGTTTAAAACAACGGATTCCTCGAAGTTTAGGTTCATGTTTGACCTGGGTTTGAAACAACGGGTCCAAGTTTGACTCGAAGTTTAGGTTCATGTTTGACCTGGGTTTGAAACAACGGGTTCAAGTTTGACTCGAAATTTAGGTTCATGTTTGACCTGGGTTTCAAACAACGGGTTCAAGTTTGACTCGAAGTTTAGGTTCATGTTTGACCTGGGTTTCAAACAACGGGTTCAAGTTTAACTCGAAGTTTAGGTTCATGTTTGCCTGGGTTTCAAACAACAGGTTCAAGTTTGGCTCGAAGTTTAGGTTCATGTTTGACCTGGTTTTCAAATAACAAGTCCAAGTTTGACTCGAAGATTAGGTTCATGTTTGACCTGGGTTTCAAACAACGGGTTAAAGTTTGACTTGAAGTTTAGGTTCATGTTTGACCTGGGTTTCAAACAACGGGTTCAAGTTTGACTCGAAGTTTAGGTTAATGTTTGACCTAGGTTTCAAACAATGGGTCCAAGTTTGACTCGAAGTTTAGGTTCATGTTTGACCTGAGTTTCAAACAACAAGTCCAAGTTTAACTCGAAGTTTAGGTTCATGTTTGACCTGAGTTTCAAACAACGGGTTCAAGTTTGAGTCGAAGTTTAGGTTCATGTTTGACCTGGGTTTCAAACAACGGGTTCAAGTTTGACTCAAAGTTTAGGTTCATTTTTAACCTGGGTTTAAAACAACAGATTCCTCGAAGTTTAGGTTCATGTTTGACCTGGGTTTGAAACAACGGGTCCAAGTTTGACTCGAAGTTTAGGTTCATGTTTGACCTGGGTTTGAAACAACTGGTTCAAGTTTTACTCGAAGTTTAGGTTCATGTTTGACCTGGGTTTGAAACAACGGGTTCAAGTTTGACTCGAAGTTTAGGTTCATGTTTGACCTGGGTTTCAAACAACGGGTTCAAGTTTGACTCGAAGTTTAGGTTCATGTTTGCATGGGTTTCAAACAATGGGTTCAAGTTTGGCTCGAAGTTTAGGTTCATGTTTGACCTGGTTTTCAAATAACAAGTCCAAGTTTGACTCGAAGTTTAGGTTCATGTTTGACCTAAGTTTCAAACAACGGGTCCAAGTTTGACTCGAAGTTTAGGTTTATGTTTGACCTAAGTTTCAAACAACGGGTTCAAGTTGGACTCGAAGTTTAGGTTCATGTTTGGCCTGGGTTTCAAACAACGGGTTCAAGTTTGACTCAAAGTTTAGGTTCATGTTTGACCTGAGTTTCAAACAACGGGTTCACGTTTGACTCGAAGTTTAGGTTCATCTTTGACCTAGGTTTCAAACAACGGGTTCAAGTTTGACTCGAAGTTTAGGTTCATGTTTGACCTAGGTTTCAAACAACGGGTTCAAGTTTGACTCGAAGTTTATGTTCATGTTTGACTTGGTTTCAAACAACGGGTCAAGTTTGACTCGAAGTTTATGTTCATGTTTGACCTGGTTTTCAAACAACGGGTTCAAGTTTGACTCGAAGTTTAGGTTCATGTTTGACCTAAGTTTGAAACAACGGGTTCAAGTTTGACTCGAAGTTTAGGTTCATGTTTGACCTGAATTTCAAACAACAGGTTCAAGTTTGACTTGAAGTTTAGGTTCATGTTTGACCTGAGTTTCAAACAACGGGTTCAAGATTGACTTGAAGTTTACGTTCATGTTTGACCTGGGTTTTAAACAACGGGTTCAAGTTTGACCCGAAGTTTAGGTTCATGTTTGACCTGGGTTTCCAACAACGGGTTCAAGTTTGACTCAAAGTTTAGGTTCATGTTTGACCTGGGATTCAAACAACGGGTTCAAGTTTGACTCGAAGTTTAGGTTCAAGTTTGAGCTGGTTTCAAACAACGGGTTCAAGTTTGACTCGAAGTATAGGTTCAAGTTTGACCTGGATTTCAAACAACGGGTTCAAGTTTAACTCGAAGTTTAGGTTCATGTTTGACCTGGGTTTCAAACAACGGGTTCAAGTTTGACTCGAAGTTTAGGTTCATGTTTGACCTGGGTTTCAAACAACGGGTTCAAGTTTGACTCGAAGTTTAGGTTCATTTTTGACCTGGGTTTTAAACAACGGGTCCAAGTTTGACTCGAAGTTTAGGTTCATGTTTGACCTGGGTTTGAAACAACGGGTTCAAGTTTGACTCGAAATTTAGGTTCATGTTTGACCTGGGTTTCAAACAACGGGTTCAAGTTTGACTCGAAGTTTAGGTTCATGTTTGACCTGGGTTTCAAACAACGGGTTCAAGTTTGACTCGAAGTTTAGGTTCATGTTTGCCTGGGTTTCAAACAACGGGTTTAAGTTTGGCTCGAAGTTTAGGTTCATGTTTGACCTGGTTTTCAAATTACAAGTCCAAGTTTGACTCGAAGTTTAGGTTCATGTTTGACCTGGGTTTCAAACAACGGGTTAAAGTTTGACTTGAAGTTTAGGTTCATGTTTGACCTGGGTTTCAAACAACGGGTTCAAGTTTGACTCGAAGTTTAGGTTCATGTTTGACCTAGGTTTCAAACAATGGGTCCAAGTTTGACTCGAAGTTTAGGTTCATGTTTGACCTGGGTTTCAAACAACGGGTTCAAGTTTGACTCGAAGTTTAGGTTCATTTTTGACATGGGTTTAAAACAACAGATTCCTCGAAGTTTAGGTTCATCTTTGACCTGGGTTTGAAACAACGGGTCCAAGTTTGACTCGAAGTTTAGGTTCATGTTTGACCTGGGTTTGAAACAACTGGTTCAAGTTTGACTCGAAGTTTAGGTTCATCTTTGACCTGGGTTTGAAACAACTGGTCCAAGTTTGACTCGAAGTTTAGGTTCATGTTTGACCTGAGTTTCAAACAACGGGTCCAAGTTTGACTCGAAGTTTAGGTTCATGTTTGACCTAAGTTTCAAACAACGGGTTCAAGTTTGACTCGAAGTTTAGGTTCATGTTTGGCCTGGGTTTCAAACAACGGGTTCAAGTTTGACTCGAAGTTTAGGTTCATGTTTGACCTGAGTTTCAAACAACGGGTTCAAGTTTGACTCGAAGTTTAGGTTCATCTTTGACCTAGGTTTCAAACAACGGGTTCAAGTTTGACTCGAAGTTTAGGTTCATGTTTGACCTAGGTTTCAAACAACGGGTTCAAGTTTGACTCGAAGTTTATGTTCATGTTTGACTTGGTTTCAAACAACGGGTTAAGTTTGACTCGAAGTTTATGTTCATGTTTGACCTGGTTTTCAAACAATGGGTTCAAGTTTGACTCGAAGTTTAGGTTCATGTTTGACCTAAGTTTGAAACAACGGGTTCAAGTTTGACTCGAAGTTTAGGTTTATGTTTGACCTGAGTTTCAAACAACAGGTTCAAGTTTGACTCGAAGTTTAGGTTCAAGTTTGACCTGAGTTTCAAACAACGGGTTCAAGATTGACTTGAAGTTTACGTTCATGTTTGACCTGGGTTTCAAACAACGGGTTCAAGTTTAACCCGAAGTTTAGGTTCATGTTTGACCTGGGTTTCCAACAACAGGTTCAAGTTTGACTCAAAGTTTAGGTTCATGTTTGACCTGGGTTTCAAACAACGGGTTCAAGTTTGACTCGAAGTTTAGGTTCAAGTTTGACCTGGTTTCAAACAACGGGTTCAAGTTTGACTCGAAGTATAGGTTCAAGTTTGACCTGGGTTTTAAACAACGGGTTCAAGTTTAACTCGAAGTATAGGTTCAAGTTTGACCTGGGTTTCAAACAACGGGTTCAAGTTTGACTCGAAGTATAGGTTCAAGTTTGACCTGGGTTTCAAACAACGGGTTCAAGTTTGACCTGGTTTCAAACAACGGGTTCTAGTTTGACTCAAAGTTTAGGTTCAAGTTTGACCTGGTTTCAAAAAACAGGTTCAAGTCTGACTCGAAGTTTAGGTTCATGCTTGACCTGGGTTCGAAATAACGGGTTCAAGTTTGACTCGAAGTTTAGGTTCATGTTTGACCTGGGTTTGAAACAACGGGTTCAAGTTTGACTCGAAGTTTAGGTTCATGTTTGACCTGGGTTTGAAACAACGGGTTCAAGTTTGACTCGAAGTTTAGGTTCATGTTTGACCTGGGTTTGAAACAACGGGTTCAAGTTTGACTCGAAGTTTAGGTTCATGTTTCACCTGGGTTTCAAACAACGGGTTAAAGTTTACCTTGAAGTTTAGGTTCATGTTTGACCTGGGTTTCAAACAACGGGTTCAAGTTTGACTCGAAGTTTAGGTTCATGTTTAACCTGAGTTTCAAACAACGGGTTCAAGTTTGACTCGCAGTTTAGGTTCATGTTTGACCTGAGTTTCAAACAACAGGTCCAAGTTTAACTCGAAGTTTAGGTTCATGTTTGACCTTAGTTTCAAACAACGGGTTCAAGTTTGACTCGAAGTTTAGGTTCATGTTTGACCTGGGTTTCAAACAACGGGTTCAAGTTTGACTCGAAGTTTAGGTTCATTTTTGACCTGGGTTTAAAACAACGGATTCCTCGAAGTTTAGGTTCATGTTTGACCTGGGTTTGAAAAAACGGGTCCAAGATTGACTCGAAGTTTAGGTTCATGTTTGACCTGGGTTTGAAACAACGGGTTCAAGTTTGACTCGAAATTTAGGTTCATGTTTAACCTGGGTTTCAAACAACGGGTTCAAGTTTGACTCGAACTTTAGGTTCATGTTTGACCTGGGTTTCAAACAACGGGTTCAAGTTTGACTCGAAGTTTAGGTTCATGTTTGCCTGGGTTTCAAACAACGGGTTCAAGTTTGGCTCGAAGTTTAGGTTCATGCTTGACCTGGTTTTCAAATAACAAGTCCAAGTTTGACTCGAAGTTTAGGTTCATGTTTGACCTGAGTTTCAAACAACGGGTCCAAGTTTGACTCGAAGTTTAGGTTCATGTTTGACCTAAGTTTCAAACAACGGGTTCAAGTTTGACTCGAAGTTTAGGTTCATGTTTGGCCTGGGTTTCAAACAACGGGTTCAAGTTTGACTCGAAGTTTAGGTTCATGTTTGACCTGAGTTTCAAACAACGGGTTCAAGTTTGACTCGAAGTTTAGGTGCATCTTTGACCTAGGTTTCAAACAACGGGTTCAAGTTTGACTCGAAGTTTAGGTTCATGTTTGACCTAGGTTTCAAACAACGGGTTCAAGTTTGACTCGAAGTTTATGTTCATGTTTGACTTGGTTTCAAACAACGGGTCAAGTTTGACTCGAAGTTTATGTTCATGTTTGACCTGGTTTTCAAACAATGGGTTCAAGTTTAACTCGAAGTTTAGGTTCATGTTTGACCTAAGTTTGAAACGACGGGTTCAAGTTTGACTCGAAGTTTAGGTTCATGTTTGACCTGAGTTTCAAACAACAGGTTCAAGTTTGACTCGAAGTTTAGGTTCATGTTTGACCTGAGTTTCAAACAACGGGTTCAAGATTGACTTGAAGTTTACGTTCATGTTTGACCTGGGTTTCAAACAACGGGTTCAAGTTTAACCCGAAGTTTAGGTTCATGTTTGACCTGGGTTTCCAACAACGGGTTCAAGTTTGACTCAAAGTTTAGGTTCATGTTTGACCTGGGTTTCAAACAACGGGTTCAAGTTTGACTCGAAGTTTAGGTTCAAGTTTGACCTGGTTTCAAACAACGGGTTCAAGTTTGACTCGAAGTATAGGTTCAAGTTTAACCTGGGTTTTAAACAACGGGTTCAAGTTTAACTCGAAGTTTAGGTTCATGTTTGACCTGGGTTTCAAACAACGGGTTCAAGTTTGACTCGAAGTTTAGGTTCATGTTTGACCTGGGTTTCAAACAACGGATTCAAGTTTGACTCGAAGTTTAGGTACATGTTTGACATGGTTTTCATACAAAGGATTCAAGTTTGACTCGAAGTTTAGGTACATGTTTGACCTGGTTTTCAAAAAACGGGTTCAAGTTTGACTCGAAGTTTAGGTTCATGTTTGACCTGGGTTTCAAACAACGGGTTCAAGTTTGACTCAAAGTTTAGGTTCATGTTTGACCTGGGTTTCAAACAACAGGTTCAAGTTTGACTCGAAGTTTAGGTTCATGTTTGACCTGGGTTTCTAACAACATGTTCAAGTTTGACTTGAAGTTTAGGTTCATGTTTGACCTGGGTTTCAAACAACGGGTTCAAGTTTGACCTGGTTTCAAACAACGGGTTCTAGTTTGACTCAAAGTTTAGGTTCAAGTTTGACCTGGTTTCAAAAAACAGGTTCAAGTCAGACTCAAAGTTTAGGTTCATGCTTGACCTGGGTTCGAAATAACGGGTTCAAGTTTGACTCAAAGTTTAGGTTCATGTTTGACCTGGGTTTGAAACAACGGGTTCAAGTTTGACTCAAAGTTTAGGTTCATGTTTGACCTGGGTTTGAAACAACGGGTTCAAGTTTGACTCGAAGTTTAGGTTCATGTTTGATCTGGGTTTGAAACAACGGGTTCAAGTTTGACTCGAAGTTTAGGTTCATGTTTCACCTGGGTTTCAAACAACGGGTTAAAGTTTAACTTGAAGTTTAGGTTCATGTTTGACCTGGGTTTCAAACAACGGGTTCAAGTTTGACTCGAAGTTTAGGTTCATGTTTAACCTGAGTTTCAAACAATGGGTTCAAGTTTGACTCGCAGTTTAGGTTCATGTTTGACCTGAGTTTCAAACAACAGGTCCAAGTTTAACTCGAAGTTTAGGTTCATGTTTGACCTTAGTTTCAAACAACGGGTTCAAGTTTGACTCGAAGTTTAGGTTCATGTTTGACCTGGGTTTCAAACAACGGGTTCAAGTTTGACTCGAAGTTTAGGTTCATTTTTGACCTAGGTTTAAAACAACGGATTCCTCGAAGTTTAGGTTCATGTTTGACCTGGGTTTGAAAAAACGGGTCCAAGATTGACTCGAAGTTTAGGTTCATGTTTGACCTGGGTTTGAAACAACGGGTTCAAGTTTGACTCGAAATTTAGGTTCATGTTTAACCTGGGTTTCAAACAACGGGTTCAAGTTTGACTCGAACTTTAGGTTCATGTTTGACCTGGGTTTCAAACAACGGGTTCAAGTTTGACTCGAAGTTTAGGTTCATGTTTGCCTGGGTTTCAAACAACGGGTTCAAGTTTGGCACGAAGTTTAGGTTCATGTTTGACCTGGTTTTCAAATAACAAGTCCAAGTTTGACTCGAAGTTTAGGTTCATGTTTGACCTGAGTTTCAAACAACGGGTCCAAGTTTGACTCGAAGTTTAGGTTCATGTTTGACCTAAGTTTCAAACAACGGGTTCAAGTTTGACTCGAAGTTTAGGTTCATGTTTGGCCTGGGTTTCAAACAACGGGTTCAAGTTTGACTCGAAGTTTAGGTTCATGTTTGACTTGAGTTTCAAACAACGGGTTCAAGTTTGACTCGAAGTTTAGGTGCATCTTTGACCTAGGTTTCAAACAACGGGTTCAAGTTTGACTCGAAGTTTAGGTTCATGTTTGACCTAGGTTTCAAACAACGGGTTCAAGTTTGACTCGAAGTTTATGTTCATGTTTGACTTGGTTTCAAACAACGGGTCAAGTTTGACTCGAAGTTTATGTTCATGTTTGACCTGGTTTTCAAACAATGGGTTCAAGTTTGACTCGAAGTTTAGGTTCATGTTTGACCTAAGTTTGAAACAACGGGTTCAAGTTTGACTCGAAGTTTAGGTTTATGTTTGACCTGAGTTTCAAACAACAGGTTCAAGTTTGACTCGAAGTTTAGGTTCAAGTTTGACCTGAGTTTCAAACAACGGGTTCAAGATTGACTTGAAGTTTACGTTCATGTTTGACCTGGGTTTCAAACAACGGGTTCAAGTTTAACCCGAAGTTTAGGTTCATGTTTGACCTGGGTTTCCAACAACGGGTTCAAGTTTGACTCAAAGTTTAGGTTCATGTTTGACCTGGGTTTCAAACAACGGGTTCAAGTTTGACTCGAAGTTTAGGTTCAAGTTTGACCTGGTTTCAAACAACGGGTTCAAGTTTGACTCGAAGTATAGGTTCAAGTTTAACCTGGGTTTTAAACAACGGGTTCAAGTTTAACTCGAAGTTTAGGTTCATGTTTGACCTGGGTTTCAAACAACGGGTTCAAGTTTGACTCGAAGTTTAGGTTCATGTTTGACCTGGGTTTCAAACAACGGATTCAAGTTTGACTCGAAGTTTAGGTACATGTTTGACATGGTTTTCATACAAAGGATTCAAGTTTGACTCGAAGTTTAGGTACATGTTTGACCTGGTTTTCAAAAAACGGGTTCAAGTTTGACTCGAAGTTTAGGTTCATGTTTGACCTGGGTTTCAAACAACGGGTTCAAGTTTGACTCAAAGTTTAGGTTCATGTTTGACCTGGGTTTCAAACAACAGGTTCAAGTTTGACTCGAAGTTTAGGTTCATGTTTGACCTGGGTTTCTAACAACATGTTCAAGTTTGACTTGAAGTTTAGGTTCATGTTTGACCTGGGTTTCAAACAACGGGTTCAAGTTTGACCTGGTTTCAAACAACGGGTTCTAGTTTGACTCAAAGTTTAGGTTCAAGTTTGACCTGGTTTCAAAAAACAGGTTCAAGTCAGACTCAAAGTTTAGGTTCATGCTTGACCTGGGTTCGAAATAACGGGTTCAAGTTTGACTCAAAGTTTAGGTTCATGTTTGACCTGGGTTTGAAACAACGGGTTCAAGTTTGACTCAAAGTTTAGGTTCATGTTTGACCTGGGTTTGAAACAACGGGTTCAAGTTTGACTCGAAGTTTAGGTTCATGTTTGATCTGGGTTTGAAACAACGGGTTCAAGTTTGACTCGAAGTTTAGGTTCATGTTTCACCTGGGTTTCAAACAACGGGTTAAAGTTTAACTTGAAGTTTAGGTTCATGTTTGACCTGGGTTTCAAACAACGGGTTCAAGTTTGACTCGAAGTTTAGGTTCATGTTTAACCTGAGTTTCAAACAATGGGTTCAAGTTTGACTCGCAGTTTAGGTTCATGTTTGACCTGAGTTTCAAACAACAGGTCCAAGTTTAACTCGAAGTTTAGGTTCATGTTTGACCTTAGTTTCAAACAACGGGTTCAAGTTTGACTCGAAGTTTAGGTTCATGTTTGACCTGGGTTTCAAACAACGGGTTCAAGTTTGACTCGAAGTTTAGGTTCATTTTTGACCTAGGTTTAAAACAACGGATTCCTCGAAGTTTAGGTTCATGTTTGACCTGGGTTTGAAAAAACGGGTCCAAGATTGACTCGAAGTTTAGGTTCATGTTTGACCTGGGTTTGAAACAACGGGTTCAAGTTTGACTCGAAATTTAGGTTCATGTTTAACCTGGGTTTCAAACAACGGGTTCAAGTTTGACTCGAACTTTAGGTTCATGTTTGACCTGGGTTTCAAACAACGGGTTCAAGTTTGACTCGAAGTTTAGGTTCATGTTTGCCTGGGTTTCAAACAACGGGTTCAAGTTTGGCACGAAGTTTAGGTTCATGTTTGACCTGGTTTTCAAATAACAAGTCCAAGTTTGACTCGAAGTTTAGGTTCATGTTTGA
The DNA here is from genome assembly GCA_022829125.1 of Lathyrus tuberosus. Classification (NCBI taxonomy): domain Eukaryota; kingdom Viridiplantae; phylum Streptophyta; class Magnoliopsida; order Fabales; family Fabaceae; genus Lathyrus; species Lathyrus tuberosus. Next base: position 1,302,663 of record JALAZF010000770.1, on the reverse strand, counting down.
CCTGAGTTTCAAACAACGGGTCCAAGTTTGACTCGAAGTTTAGGTTCATGTTTGACCTAAGTTTCAAACAACGGGTTCAAGTTTGACTCGAAGTTTAGGTTCATGTTTGGCCTGGGTTTCAAACAACGGGTTCAAGTTTGACTCGAAGTTTAGGTTCATGTTTGACTTGAGTTTCAAACAACGGGTTCAAGTTTGACTCGAAGTTTAGGTGCATCTTTGACCTAGGTTTCAAACAACGGGTTCAAGTTTGACTCGAAGTTTAGGTTCATGTTTGACCTAGGTTTCAAACAACGGGTTCAAGTTTGACTCGAAGTTTATGTTCATGTTTGACTTGGTTTCAAACAACGGGTCAAGTTTGACTCGAAGTTTATGTTCATGTTTGACCTGGTTTTCAAACAATGGGTTCAAGTTTGACTCGAAGTTTAGGTTCATGTTTGACCTAAGTTTGAAACAACGGGTTCAAGTTTGACTCGAAGTTTAGGTTTATGTTTGACCTGAGTTTCAAACAACAGGTTCAAGTTTGACTCGAAGTTTAGGTTCAAGTTTGACCTGAGTTTCAAACAACGGGTTCAAGATTGACTTGAAGTTTACGTTCATGTTTGACCTGGGTTTCAAACAACGGGTTCAAGTTTAACCCGAAGTTTAGGTTCATGTTTGACCTGGGTTTCCAACAACGGGTTCAAGTTTGACTCAAAGTTTAGGTTCATGTTTGACCTGGGTTTCAAACAACGGGTTCAAGTTTGACTCGAAGTTTAGGTTCAAGTTTGACCTGGTTTCAAACAACGGGTTCAAGTTTGACTCGAAGTATAGGTTCAAGTTTGACCTGGGTTTTAAACAACGGGTTCAAGTTTAACTCGAAGTATAGGTTCAAGTTTGACCTGGGTTTCAAACAACGGGTTCAAGTTTGACTCGAAGTATAGGTTCAAGTTTGACCTGGGTTTCAAACAACGGGTTCAATTTTGACCTGGTTTCAAACAACGGGTTCTAGTTTGACTCAAAGTTTAGGTTCAAGTTTGACCTGGTTTCAAAAAACAGGTTCAAGTCTGACTCGAAGTTTAGGTTCATGCTTGACCTGGGTTCGAAATAACGGGTTCAAGTTTGACTCGAAGTTTAGGTTCATGTTTGACCTGGGTTTGAAACAACGGGTTCAAGTTTGACTCGAAGTTTAGGTTCATGTTTGACCTGGGTTTGAAACAACGGGTTCAAGTTTGACTCGAAGTTTAGGTTCATGTTTGACCTGGGTTTGAAACAACGGGTTCAAGTTTGACTCGAAGTTTAGGTTCATGTTTCACCTGGGTTTCAAACAACGGGTTAAAGTTTAACTTGAAGTTTAGGTTCATGTTTGACCTGGGTTTCAAACAACGGGTTCAAGTTTGACTCGAAGTTTAGGTTCATGTTTAACCTGAGTTTCAAACAACGGGTTCAAGTTTGACTCGCAGTTTAGGTTCATGTTTGACCTGAGTTTCAAACAACAGGTCCAAGTTTAACTCGAAGTTTAGGTTCATGTTTGACCTTAGTTTCAAACAACGGGTTCAAGTTTGACTCGAAGTTTAGGTTCATGTTTGACCTGGGTTTCAAACAACGGGTTCAAGTTTGACTCGAAGTTTAGGTTCATTTTTGACCTGGGTTTAAAACAACGGATTCCTCGAAGTTTAGGTTCATGTTTGACCTGGGTTTGAAAAAACGGGTCCAAGATTGACTCGAAGTTTAGGTTCATGTTTGACCTGGGTTTGAAACAACGGGTTCAAGTTTGACTCGAAATTTAGGTTCATGTTTAACCTGGGTTTCAAACAACGGGTTCAAGTTTGACTCGAACTTTAGGTTCATGTTTGACCTGGGTTTCAAACAACGGGTTCAAGTTTGACTCGAAGTTTAGGTTCATGTTTGCCTGGGTTTCAAACAACGGGTTCAAGTTTGGCTCGAAGTTTAGGTTCATGTTTGACCTGGTTTTCAAATAACAAGTCCAAGTTTGACTCGAAGTTTAGGTTCATGTTTGACCTGAGTTTCAAACAACGGGTCCAAGTTTGACTCGAAGTTTAGGTTCATGTTTGACCTAAGTTTCAAACAACGGGTTCATGTTTGACTCGAAGTTTAGGTTCATGTTTGGCCTGGGTTTCAAACAACGGGTTCAAGTTTGACTCGAAGTTTAGGTTCATGTTTGACCTGAGTTTCAAACAACGGGTTCAAGTTTGACTCGAAGTTTAGGTGCATCTTTGACCTAGGTTTCAAACAACGGGTTCAAGTTTGACTCGAAGTTTAGGTTCATGTTTGACCTAGGTTTCAAACAACGGGTTCAAGTTTGACTCGAAGTTTATGTTCATGTTTGACTTGGTTTCAAACAACGGGTCAAGTTTGACTCGAAGTTTATGTTCATGTTTGACCTGGTTTTCAAACAATGGGTTCAAGTTTGACTCGAAGTTTAGGTTCATGTTTGACCTAAGTTTGAAACAACGGGTTCAAGTTTGACTCGAAGTTTAGGTTCATGTTTGACCTGAGTTTCAAACAACAGGTTCAAGTTTGACTCGAAGTTTAGGTTCATGTTTGACCTGAGTTTCAAACAACGGGTTCAAGATTGACTTGAAGTTTACGTTCATGTTTGACCTGGGTTTCAAACAACGGGTTCAAGTTTAACCCGAAGTTTAGGTTCATGTTTGACCTGGGTTTCCAACAACGGGTTCAAGTTTGACTCAAAGTTTAGGTTCATGTTTGACCTGGGTTTCAAACAACGGGTTCAAGTTTGACTCGAAGTTTAGGTTCAAGTTTGACCTGGTTTCAAACAACGGGTTCAAGTTTGACTCGAAGTATAGGTTCAAGTTTAACCTGGGTTTTAAACAACGGGTTCAAGTTTAACTCGAAGTTTAGGTTCATGTTTGACCTGGGTTTCAAACAACGGGTTCAAGTTTGACTCGAAGTTTAGGTTCATGTTTGACCTGGGTTTCAAACAACGGATTCAAGTTTGACTCGAAGTTTAGGTACATGTTTGACATGGTTTTCATACAAAGGATTCAAGTTTGACTCGAAGTTTAGGTACATGTTTGACCTGGTTTTCAAAAAACGGGTTCAAGTTTGACTCGAAGTTTAGGTTCATGTTTGACCTGGGTTTCAAACAACAGGTTCAAGTTTGACTCGAAGTTTAGGTTCATGTTTGACCTGGGTTTCTAACAACATGTTCAAGTTTGACTTGAAGTTTAGGTTCATGTTTGACCTGGGTTTCAAACAACGGGTTCAAGTTTGACCTGGTTTCAAACAACGGGTTCTAGTTTGAGTCAAAGTTTAGGTTCAAGTTTGACCTGGTTTCAAAAAACAGGTTCAAGTCAGACTCAAAGTTTAGGTTCATGCTTGACCTGGGTTCGAAATAACGGGTTCAAGTTTGACTCAAAGTTTAGGTTCATGTTTGACCTGGGTTTGAAACAACGGGTTCAAGTTTGACTCGAAGTTTAGGTTCATGTTTGACCTGGGTTTGAAACAACGGGTTCAAGTTTGACTCGAAGTTTAGGTTCATGTTTGACCTGGGTTTGAAACAACGGGTTCAAGTTTGACTCGAAGTTTAGGTTCATGTTTCACCTGGGTTTCAAACAACGGGTTAAAGTTTAACTTGAAGTTTAGGTTCATGTTTGACCTGGGTTTCAAACAACGGGTTCAAGTTTGACTCGAAGTTTAGGTTCATGTTTAACCTGAGTTTCAAACAACGGGTTCAAGTTTGACTCGCAGTTTAGGTTCATGTTTGACCTGAGTTTCAAACAACAGGTCCAAGTTTAACTCGAAGTTTAGGTTCATGTTTGACCTTAGTTTCAAACAACGGGTTCAAGTTTGACTCGAAGTTTAGGTTCATGTTTGACCTGGGTTTCAAACAACGGGTTCAAGTTTGACTCGAAGTTTAGGTTCATTTTTGACCTGGGTTTAAAACAACGGATTCCTCGAAGTTTAGGTTCATGTTTGACCTGGGTTTGAAAAAACGGGTCCAAGATTGACTCGAAGTTTAGGTTCATGTTTGACCTGGGTTTGAAACAACGGGTTCAAGTTTGACTCGAAATTTAGGTTCATGTTTAACCTGGGTTTCAAACAACGGGTTCAAGTTTGACTCGAACTTTAGGTTCATGTTTGACCTGGGTTTCAAACAACGGGTTCAAGTTTGACTCGATGTTTAGGTTCATGTTTGCCTGGGTTTCAAACAACGGGTTCAAGTTTGGCTCGAAGTTTAGGTTCATGTTTGACCTGGTTTTCAAATAACAAGTCCAAGTTTGACTCGAAGTTTAGGTTCATGTTTGACCTGAGTTTCAAACAACGGGTTCAAGTTTGACTCGAAGTTTAGGTTCATGTTTGACCTGGGTTTCAAACAACGGGTTCAAGTTTGACTCGAAGTTTAGGTTCATGTTTGACCTAGGTTTCAAACAATGGGTCCAAGTTTGACTCGAAGTTTAGGTTCATGTTTGACCTGAGTTTCAAACAACGGGTTCAAGTTTGACTCGAAGTTTAGGTTCATGTTTGACCTGGGTTTCAAACAACGGGTTCAAGTTTGACTCGAAGTTTAGGTTCATCTTTGACCTGGGTTTAAAACAACAGATTCCTCGAAGTTTAGGTTCATGTTTGACCTGGGTTTGAAACAACGGGTCCAAGTTTGACTCGAAGTTTAGGTTCATGTTTGACCTGGGTTTTAAACAACTGGTTCAAGTTTGACTCGAAGCTTAGGTTCATGTTTGACCTGGGTTTGAAACAACGGGTTCAAGTTTGACTCGAAGTTTCGGTTCATGTTTGACCTGGGTTTCAAACAACGGGTTCAAGTTTGACTCGAAGTTTAGGTTCATGTTTGCATGGGTTTCAAACAATGGGTTCAAGTTTGGCTCGAAGTTTAGGTTCATGTTTGACCTGGTTTTCAAATAACAAGTCCAAGTTTGACTCGAAGTTTAGGTTCGTGTTTGACCTGAGTTTCAAACAACGGGTCCAAGTTTGACTCGAAGTTTAGGTTCATGTTTGACCTGAGTTTCAAACAACGGGTTCATGTTTTACTCGAAGTTTAGGTTCATGTTTGGCCTGGGTTTCAAACAACGGATTCAAGTTTGACTCGAAGTTTAGGTTCATGTTTGACCTGAGTTTCAAGCAACGGGTTCAAGTTTGACTCGAAGGTTAGGTTCATCTTTGACCTAGGTTTCAAACAACGGGTTCAAGTTTGACTCGAAGTTTAGGTTCATGTTTGACCTAGGTTTCAAACAACGGGTTCAAGTTTGACTCGAAGTTTATGTTCATGTTTGACCTGGTTTCAAACAACGGGTCAAGTTTGACTCGAAGTTTATGTTCATGTTTGACCTGGTTTTCAAACAACGGGTTCAAGTATGACTCGAAGTTTAGGTTCATGTTTGACCTAAGTTTCAAACAACGGGTTCAAGTTTGACTCGAAGATTAGGTTCATGTTTGACCTGAGTTTCAAACAACAGGTTCAAGTTTGACTCGAAGTTTAGGTTCATGTTTGACCTGGGTTTCAAACAACGGGTTAAAGTTTAACTTGAAATTTAGGTTCATGTTTGACCTGGGTTTCAAACAACGGGTTCAAGTTTGACTCGAAGTTTAGGTTCATGTTTAACCTGAGTTTCAAACAACGGGTTCAAGTTTGACTCGCAGTTTAGGTTCATGTTTGACCTGAGTTTCAAACAACAGGTCCAAGTTTAACTCGAAGTTTAGGTTCATGTTTGACCTTAGTTTCAAACAACGGGTTCAAGTTTGACTCGAAGTTTAGGTTCATGTTTGACCTGGGTTTCAAACAACGGGTTCAAGTTTGACTCGAAGTTTAGGTTCATTTTTGACCTGGGTTTAAAACAACGGATTCCTCGAAGTTTAGGTTCATTTTTTACCTGGGTTTAAAACAACAGATTCCTCGAAGTTTAGGTTCATGTTTGACCTGGGTTTGAAACAACGGGTCCAAGTTTGACTCGAAGTTTAGGTTCATGTTTGACCTGGGTTTTAAACAACTGGTTCAAGTTTGACTCGAAGCTTAGGTTCATGTTTGACCTGGGTTTGAAACAACGGGTTCAAGTTTGACTCGAAGTTTAGGTTCATGTTTGACCTGGGTTTCAAACAACGGGTTCAAGTTTGACTCGAAGTTTAGGTTCATGTTTGCATGGGTTTCAAACAATGGGTTCAAGTTTGGCTCGAAGTTTAGGTTCATGTTTGACCTGGTTTTCAAATAACAAGTCCAAGTTTGACTCGAAGTTTAGGTTCGTGTTTGACCTGAGTTTCAAACAACGGGTCCAAGTTTGACTCGAAGTTTAGGTTCATGTTTGACCTGAGTTTCAAACAACGGGTTCAAGTTTGACTCGAAGTTTAGGTTCATGTTTGGCCTGGGTTTCAAACAACGGATTCAAGTTTGACTCGAAGTTTAGGTTCATGTTTGACCTGAGTTTCAAACAACGGGTTCAAGTTTGACTCGAAGTTTAGGTTCATCTTTGACATAGGTTTCAAACAACGGGTTCAAGTTTGACTCGAAGTTTAGGTTCATGTTTGACCTAGGTTTCAAACAACGGGTTCAAGTTTGACTCGAAGTTTATGTTCATGTTTGACCTGGTTTCAAACAACGGGTTAAGTTTGACTCGAAGTTTATGTTCATGTTTGACCTGGTTTTCAAACAACGGGTTCAAGTATGACTCGAAGTTTAGGTTCATGTTTGACCTAAGTTTCAAACAACGGGTTCAAGTTTGACTCGAAGTTTAGGTTCATGTTTGACCTGAGTTTCAAACAACAGGTTCAAGTTTGACTCGAAGTTTAGGTTCATGTTTGACCTGGGTTTCAAACAACGGGTTAAAGTTTAACTTGAAGTTTAGGTTCATGTTTGACCTGGGTTTCAAACAACGGGTTCAAGTTTGACTCGAAGTTTAGGTTCATGTTTAACCTGAGTTTCAAACAACGGGTTCAAGTTTGACTCGCAGTTTAGGTTCATGTTTGACCTGAGTTTCAAACAACAGGTCCAAGTTTAACTCGAAGTTTAGGTTCATGTTTGACCTTAGTTTCAAACAACGGGTTCAAGTTTGACTCGAAGTTTAGGTTCATGTTTGACCTGGGTTTCAAACAACGGGTTCAAGTTTGACTCGAAGTTTAGGTTCATTTTTGACCTGGGTTTAAAACAACGGATTCCTCGAAGTTTAGGTTCATGTTTGACCTGGGTTTGAAAAAACGGGTCCAAGTTTGACTCGAAGTTTAGGTTCATGTTTGACCTGGGTTTGAAACAACGGGTTCAAGTTTGACTCGAAATTTAGGTTCATGTTTAACCTGGGTTTCAAACAACGGGTTCAAGTTTGACTCGAACTTTAGGTTCATGTTTGACCTGGGTTTCAAACAACGGGTTCAAGTTTGACTCGAAGTTTAGGTTCATGTTTGCCTGGGTTTCAAACAACGGGTTCAAGTTTGGCTCGAAGTTTAGGTTCATGTTTGACCTGGTTTTCAAATAACAAGTCCAAGTTTGACTCGAAGTTTAGGTTCATGTTTGACCTGAGTTTCAAACAACGGGTTCAAGTTTGACTCGAAGTTTAGGTTCATGTTTGACCTGGGTTTCAAACAACGGGTTCAAGTTTGACTCGAAGTTTAGGTTCATGTTTGACCTAGGTTTCAAACAATGGGTCCAAGTTTGACTCAAAGTTTAGGTTCATGTTTGACCTGAGTTTCAAACAACGGGTTCAAGTTTGACTCGAAGTTTAGGTTCATGTTTGACCTGGGTTTCAAACAACGGGTTCAAGTTTGACTCGAAGTTTAGGTTCATTTTTGACCTGGGTTTAAAACAAGAGATTCCTCGAAGTTTAGGTTCATGTTTGACCTGGGTTTGAAACAACGGGTCCAAGTTTGACTCGAAGTTTAGGTTCATGTTTGACCTGGGTTTGAAACAACTGGTTCAAGTTTGACTCAAAGCTTAGGTTCATGTTTGACCTGGGTTTGAAACAACGGGTTCAAGTTTGACTCGAAGTTTAGGTTCATGTTTGACCTGGGTTTCAAACAACGGGTTCAAGTTTGACTCGAAGTTTAGGTTCATGTTTGCATGGGTTTCAAACAATGGGTTCAAGTTTGGCTCGAAGTTTAGGTTCATGTTTGACCTGGTTTTCAAATAACAAGTCCAAGTTTGACTCGAAGTTTAGGTTCATGTTTGACCTGAGTTTCAAACAACGGGTCCAAGTTTGGCTCGAAGTTTAGGTTCATGTTTGACCTGAGTTTCAAACAACGGGTTCAAGTTTGACTCGAAGTTTAGGTTCATGTTTGGCCTGGGTTTCAAACAACGGGTTCAAGTTTGACTCGAAGTTTAGGTTCATGTTTGACCTAAGTTTCAAACAACGGGTTCAAGTTTGACTCGAAGTTTAGGTTCATCTTTGACCTAGGTTTCAAACAACGGGTTCAAGTTTGACTCGAAGTTTAGGTTCATGTTTGACCTAGGTTTCAAACAACGGGTTCAAGTTTGACTCGAAGTTTATGTTCATGTTTGACCTGGTTTCAAACAACGGGTCAAGTTTGACTCGAAGTTTATGTTCATGTTTGACCTGGTTTTCAAACAACGGGTTCAAGTTTGACTCGAAGTTTAGGTTCATGTTTGACCTAAGTTTCAAACAACGGGTTCAAGTTTGACTCGAAGTTTAGGTTCATGTTTGACCTGAGTTTCAAACAACAGGTTCAAGTTTGACTCGAAGTTTAGGTTTATGTTTGACCTGAGTTTCAAACAACGGGTTCAAGATTGACTTGAAGTTTACGTTCATGTTTGACCTGGGTTTCAAACAACGGGTTCAAGTTTGACCCGAAGTTTAGGTTCATGTTTGACCTGGGTTTCAAACAACGGGTTCAAGTTTGACTCAAAGTTTAGGTTCATGTTTAACCTGGGTTTCAAACAACGGGTTCAAGTTTGACTCGAAGTTTAGGTTCAAGTTTGACCTGGTTTCAAACAACGGATTCAAGTTTGACTCGAAGTATAGGTTCAAGTTTGACCTGGGTTTCAAACAACGGGTTCAAGTTTAACTCGAAGTTTAAGTTCATGTTTGACCTGGGTTTCAAACAACGGGTTCAAGTTTGACTCGAAGTTTAGGTTCATGTTTGACCTGGGTTTCAAACAACGGATTCAAGTTTGACTCGAAGTTTAGGTACATGTTTGACATGGTTTTCAAACAAAGGATTCAAGTTTGACTCGAAGTTTAGGTACATGTTTGACCTGGTTTTCAAAAAACGGGTTCAAGTTTGACTCGAAGTTTAGGTTCATGTTTGACCTGGGTTTCAAACAACGGGTTCAAGTTTGACTCGAAGTTTAGGTTCATGTTTGACCTGGAATTCAAACAACGGGTTCAAGTTTGACTCGAAGTTAAGGTTCATGTTTGACCTGGAATTTAAACAACGGGTTCAAGTTTTACTCGAAATTTAGGTTCATGTCTGACCTGGGTTTCAAACAACGGGTTCAAGTTTGACTCGAAGTTTAGGTTCATGTTTGACCTGGGTTTCAAACAACGGGTTCAAGTTTGACTCGAAGTTTAGGTTCATGTTTGACCTGGGTTTCAAACAACGGGTTCAAGTTTGACTCGAAGTTTAGGTTCATGTTTGACCTTGGTTTCAAACAACAGGTTCAAGTTTGACTCGAAGTTTAGGTTCATGTTTGACCTGGGTTTCTAACAACATGTTCAAGTTTGACTCGAAGTTTAGGTTCATGTTTGACCTGGGTTTCAAACAACGGGTTCAAGTTTGACCTGGTTTCAAACAACGGGTTCTAGTTTGACTCAAAGTTTAGGTTCAAGTTTGACTTAGTTTCAAAAAACAGGTTCAAGTCTGACTCGAAATTTAGGTTCATGTTTGACCTGGGTTCGAAATAACGGGTTCAAGTTTGACTAGAAGTTTAGGTTCATGTTTGACCTGGGTTTGAAACAACGGGTTCAAGTTTGACTCAAAGTTTAGGTTCATGTTTGACCTGGGTTTGAAACAACGGGTTCAAGTTTGACTCGAAGTTTAGGTTCATGTTTGACCTGGGTTTGAAACAACGGGTTCAAGTTTGACTCGAAGTTTAGGTTCATATTTGACCTGGGTTTCAAACAACGGGTTAAAGCTTAACTTGAAGTTTAGGTTCATGTTTGACCTGGGTTTCAAACAACGGGTTCAAGTTTGACTCGAAGTTTAGGTTCATGTTTAACCTGAGTTTCAAACAACGGGTTCAAGTTTGACTCGCAGTTTAGGTTCATGTTTGACCTGAGTGTCAAACAACAGGTCCAAGTTCGACTCGAAGTTTAGGTTTATGTTTGATCTTAGTTTCAAACAACGGGTTCAAGTTTGACTCGAAGTTTAGGTTCATGTTTGACCTGGGTTTCAAACAACGGGTTCAAGTTTGACTCGAAGTTTAGGTTCATTTTTGACCTGGGTTTAAAACAACGGATTCCTCGAAGTTTAGGTTCATGTTTGACCTGGGTTTGAAACAACGGGTACAAGTTTGACTCGAAGTTTAGGTTCATGTTTGGCCTGGGTTTGAAACAACGGGTTCAAGTTTGACTCGAAATTTAGGTTCATGTTTGACCTGGGTTTCAAACAACGGGTTCAAGTTTGACTCGAAGTTTAGGTTCATGTTTGACCTGGGTTTCAAACAACGGGTTCAAGTTTGACTCGAAGTTTAGGTTCATGTTTTCCTGTGTTTCAAACAACGGGTTCAAGTTTGGCTCGAAGTTTAGGTTCATGTTTGACCTGGTTTTAAAATTACAAGTCCAAGTTTGACTCGAAGTTTAGGTTCATGTTTGACCTAAGTTTCAAACAACGGGTTCAAGTTTGACTCGAAGTTTAGGTTCATGTTTGACCTGGGTTTCAAACAACGGGTTCAAGTTTAACTCGAAGTCTAGGTTCATGTTTGACCTGGGTTTGAAAAAACGGGTCCAAGTTTGACTCGAAGTTTAGGTTCATGTTTGACCTGGGTTTGAAACAACAGGTTCAAGTTTGACTCGAAATTTAGGTTCATGTTTAACCTGGGTTTCAAACAACGGGTTCAAGTTTGACTCGAACTTTAGGTTCATGTTTGACCTGGGTTTCAAACAACGGGTTCAAGTTTGACTCGAAGTTTAGGTTCATGTTTGCCTGGGTTTCAAACAACGGGTTCAAGTTTGGCTCGAAGTTTAGGTTCATGTTTGACCTGGTTTTCAAATAACAAGTCCAAGTTTGACTCGAAGTTTAGGTTCATGTTTGACCTGAGTTTCAAACAACGGGTTCAAGTTTGACTCGAAGTTTAGGTTCATGTTTGACCTGGGTTTCAAACAACGGGTTCAAGTTTGACTCGAAGTTTAGGTTCATGTTTGACCTAGGTTTCAAACAATGGGTCCAAGTTTGACTCAAAGTTTAGGTTCATGTTTGACCTGAGTTTCAAACAACGGGTTCAAGTTTGACTCGAAGTTTAGGTTCATGTTTGACCTGGGTTTCAAACAACGGGTTCAAGTTTGACTCGAAGTTTAGGTTCATTTTTGACCTGGGTTTAAAACAAGAGATTCCTCGAAGTTTAGGTTCATGTTTGACCTGGGTTTGAAACAACGGGTCCAAGTTTGACTCGAAGTTTAGGTTCATGTTTGACCTGGGTTTGAAACAACTGGTTCAAGTTTGACTCAAAGCTTAGGTTCATGTTTGACCTGGGTTTGAAACAACGGGTTCAAGTTTGACTCGAAGTTTAGGTTCATGTTTGACCTGGGTTTCAAACAACGGGTTCAAGTTTGACTCGAAGTTTAGGTTCATGTTTGCATGGGTTTCAAACAATGGGTTCAAGTTTGGCTCGAAGTTTAGGTTCATGTTTGACCTGGTTTTCAAATAACAAGTCCAAGTTTGACTCGAAGTTTAGGTTCATGTTTGACCTGAGTTTCAAACAACGGGTCCAAGTTTGACTCGAAGTTTAGGTTCATGTTTGACCTGAGTTTCAAACAACGGGTTCAAGTTTGACTCGAAGTTTAGGTACATGTTTGGCCTGGGTTTCAAACAACGGGTTCAAGTTTGACTCGAAGTTTAGGTTCATGTTTGACCTAAGTTTCAAACAACGGGTTCAAGTTTGACTCGAAGTTTAGGTTCATCTTTGACCTAGGTTTCAAACAACGGGTTCAAGTTTGACTCGAAGTTTAGGTTCATGTTTGACCTAGGTTTCAAACAACGGGTTCAAGTTTGACTCCAAGTTTATGTTCATGTTTGACCTGGTTTCAAACAACGGGTCAAGTTTGACTCGAAGTTTATGTTCATGTTTGACCTGGTTTTCAAACAACGGGTTCAAGTTTGACTCGAAGTTTAGGTTCATGTTTGACCTAAGTTTCAAACAACGGGTTCAAGTTTGACTCGAAGTTTAGGTTCATGTTTGACCTGAGTTTCAAACAACAGGTTCAAGTTTGACTCGAAGTTTAGGTTTATGTTTGACCTGAGTTTCAAACAACGGGTTCAAGATTGACTTGAAGTTTACGTTCATGTTTGACCTGGGTTTCAAACAACGGGTTCAAGTTTGACCCGAAGTTTAGGTTCATGTTTGACCTGGGTTTCAAACAACGGGTTCAAGTTTGACTCAAAGTTTAGGTTCATGTTTAACCTGGGTTTCAAACAACGGGTTCAAGTTTGACTCGAAGTTTAGGTTCAAGTTTGACCTGTTTTCAAACAACGGATTCAAGTTTGACTCGAAGTATAGGTTCAAGTTTGACCTGGGTTTCAAACAACGGGTTCAAGTTTAACTCGAAGTTTAAGTTCATGTTTGACCTGGGTTTCAAACAACGGGTTCAAGTTTGACTCGAAGTTTAGGTTCATGTTTGACCTGGGTTTCAAACAACGGATTCAAGTTTGACTCGAAGTTTAGGTACATGTTTGACATGGTTTTCAAACAAAGGATTCAAGTTTGACTCGAAGTTTAGGTACATGTTTGACCTGGTTTTCAAAAAACGGGTTCAAGTTTGACTCGAAGTTTAGGTTCAGGTTTGACCTGGGTTTCAAACAACGGGTTCAAGTTTGACTCGAAGTTTAGGTTCATGTTTGACCTGGAATTCAAACAACGGGTTCAAGTTTGACTCGAAGTTAAGGTTCATGTTTGACCTGGAATTTAAACAACGGGTTCAAGTTTTACTCGAAATTTAGGTTCATGTCTGACCTGGGTTTCAAACAACGGGTTCAAGTTTGACTCGAAGTTTAGGTTCATGTTTGACCTGGGTTTCAAACAACGGGTTCAAGTTTGACTCGAAGTTTAGGTTCATGTTTGACCTGGGTTTCAAACAACGGGTTCAAGTTTGACTCGAAGTTTAGGTTCATGTTTGACCTTGGTTTCAAACAACAGGTTCAAGTTTGACTCGAAGTTTAGGTTCATGTTTGACCTGGGTTTCTAACAACATGTTCAAGTTTGACTCGAAGTTTAGGTTCATGTTTGACCTGGGTTTCAAACAACGGGTTCAAGTTTGACCTGGTTTCAAACAACGGGTTCTAGTTTGACTCAAAGTTTAAGTTCAAGTTTGACTTAGTTTCAAAAAACAGGTTCAAGTCTGACTCGAAATTTAGGTTCATGTTTGACCTGGGTTCGAAATAACGGGTTCAAGTTTGACTAGAAGTTTAGGTTCATGTTTGACCTGGGTTTGAAACAACGGGTTCAAGTTTGACTCAAAGTTTAGGTTCATGTTTGACCTGGGTTTGAAACAACGGGTTCAAGTTTGACTCGAAGTTTAGGTTCATGTTTGACCTGGGTTTGAAACAACGGGTTCAAGTTTGACTCGAAGTTTAGGTTCATATTTGACCTGGGTTTCAAACAACGGGTTAAAGCTTAACTTGAAGTTTAGGTTCATGTTTGACCTGGGTTTCAAACAACGGGTTCAAGTTTGACTCGAAGTTTAGGTTCATGTTTAACCTGAGTTTCAAACAACGGGTTCAAGTTTGACTCGCAGTTTAGGTTCATGTTTGACCTGAGTGTCAAACAACAGGTCCAAGTTCGACTCGAAGTTTAGGTTTATGTTTGATCTTAGTTTCAAACAACGGGTTCAAGTTTGACTCGAAGTTTAGGTTCATGTTTGACCTGGGTTTCAAACAACGGGTTCAAGTTTGACTCGAAGTTTAGGTTCATTTTTGACCTGGGTTTAAAACAACGGATTCCTCGAAGTTTAGGTTCATGTTTGACCTGGGTTTGAAACAACGGGTACAAGTTTGACTCGAAGTTTAGGTTCATGTTTGGCCTGGGTTTGAAACAACGGGTTCAAGTTTGACTCGAAATTTAGGTTCATGTTTGACCTGGGTTTCAAACGACGGGTTCAAGTTTGACTCGAAGTTTAGGTTCATGTTTGACCTGGGTTTCAAACAACGGGTTCAAGTTTGACTCGAAGTTTAGGTTCATGTTTTCCTGTGTTTCAAACAACGGGTTCAAGTTTGGCTCGAAGTTTAGGTTCATGTTTGACCTGGTTTTAAAATTACAAGTCCAAGTTTGACTCGAAGTTTAGGTTCATGTTTGACCTAAGTTTCAAACAACGGGTTCAAGTTTGACTCGAAGTTTAGGTTCATGTTTGACCTGGGTTTCAAACAACGGGTTCAAGTTTAACTCGAAGTTTAGGTTCATGTTTGACCTAGGTTTCAAACAATGGGTCTAAGTTTGACTCAAAGTTTAGGTTCATGTTGGACCTGAGATTCAAAGAACAGGTCCAAGTTTGACTCGAAGTTTAGGTTCATGTTTGACCTGAGTTTCAAACAACGGGTTCAAGTTTGACTCGAAGTTTAGGTTCATGTTTGACCTGGGTTTCAAACAACGGGTTCAAGTTTGACTCGAAGTTTAGGTTCATGTTTGACCTGAGTTTCAAACAACGAGTTCAAGTTTGACTCGAAGTTTAGGTTCATGTTTGACCTAAGTTTCAAACAACGGGTTCAAGTTTGACTCGAAGTTTAGGTTCATGTTTGACCTGGGTTTCAAACAACGGGTTCAAGTTTGACTCTAAGTTTAGGTTCATGTTTGACCTAGGTTTCAAACAATGGGTCCAAGTTTGACTCGAAGTTTAGGTTCATGTTTGACCTGAGTTTCAAACAACAGGTCCAAGTTTGACTCGAAGTTTAGGTTCTAGTTTGACCTGAGTTTCAAACAACGGGTTCAAGTTTGACTCGAAGTTTAGGTTCATGTTTGACCTGGGTTTCAAACAACGGGTTCAAGTTTGACTCGAAGTTTAGGTTCATTTTTGACCTGGGTTTAAAACAACAGATTCCTCGAAGTTTAGGTTCATGTTTGACCTGGGTTTGAAACAACGGGTCCAAGTTTGACTCGAAGTTTAGGTTCATGTTTGACCTGGGTTTGAAACAACTGGTTCAAGTTTGACTCGAAGTTTAGGTTCATGTTTGACCTGGGTTTGAAACAACGGGTTCAAGTTTGACTCGAAGTTTAGGTTCATGTTTGACCTGGGTCTCAAACAACGGGTTCAAGTTTGACTCGAAGTTTAGGTTCATGTTTGCATGGGTTTCAAACAATGGGTTCAAGTTTGGCTCGAAGTTTAGGTTCATGTTTGACCTGGTTTTCAAATAACAAGTCCAAGTTTGACTCGAAGTTTAGGTTCATGTTTGACCTGAGTTTCAAACAATGGGTCCAAGTTTGACTCGAAGTTTAGGTTCATGTTTGACCTGAGTTTCAAACAACGGGTTCAAGTTTGACTCGAAGTTTAAGTTCATGTTTGGCCTGGGTTTCAAACAACGGGTTCAAGTTTGACTCGAAGTTTAGCTTCATGTTTGACCTGAGTTTCAAATAACGGGTTCAAGTTTGACTCGAAGTTTAGGTTCATCTTTGACCTAGGTTTCAAACAACGGGTTCAAGTTTGACTCGAAGTTTAGGTTCATGTTTGACCTAGGTTTCAAACAACGGGTTCAAGTTTGACTCAAAGTTTATGTTCATGTTTGACCTGGTTTCAAACAACGGGTCAAGTTTGACTCGAAGTTTATGTTCATGTTTGACCTGGTTTTCAAACAACGGGTTCAAGTTTGACTCGAAGTTTAGGTTCATGTTTGACCTAAGTTTCAAACAACGGGTTCAAGTTTGACTCGAATTTTAGGTTCATGTTTGACCTGAGTTTCAAACAACGGGTCCAAGTTTGACTCGAAGTTTAGGTTCATGTTTGACCTGGGTTTCAAACAACGGGTTCAAGTTTGACTCGAAGTTTAGGTTCATGTTTGGCCTGGGTTTCAAACAACGGGTTCCAGTTTGACTCGAAGTTTAGGTTCATGTTTGACCTGAGTTTCAAACAACGGGTTCAAGTTTGACTCGAAGTTTAGGTTCATCTTTGACCTAGGTTTCAAACAACGGGTTCAAGTTTGACTCAAAGTTTAGGTTCATGTTTGACCTAGGTTTCAAACAACGGGTTCAAGTTTGACTCGAAGTTTATGTTCATGTTTGACCTGGTTTCAAACAACGGGTCAAGTTTGACTCAAAGTTTATGTTTATGTTTGACCTGGTTTTCAAACAACGGGTTCAAGTTTGACTCGAAGTTTAGGTTCATGTTTGACCTAAGTTTCAAACAACGGGTTCAAGTTTGACTCGAAGTTTAGGTTCATGTTTGACCTGAGTTTCAAACAACGGGTTCAAGTTTGACTCGAAGTTTAGGTTCATGTTTGACATGGGTTTCAAACAACGGGTTCAAGTTTGACTCGAAGTTTAGGTTCATGTTTGACCTGGGCTTCAAACAACAGGTTCAAGTTTGACTCGAAGTTTAGGTTCATGTTTAACCTGGGTTTCTAACAACGGGTTAAAGCTTAACTTAAAGTTTAGGTTCATGTTTGACCTGGGTTTCAAACAACGGGTTCAAGTTTGACTCGAAGTTTAGGTTCATGTTTAACCTGAGTTTCAAACAATGGGTTCAAGTTTGACTCGCAGTTTAGGTTCATGTTTGACCTGAGTGTCAAACAACAGGTCCAAGTTCGACTCGAAGTTTAGGTTTATGTTTGATCTTAGTTTCAAACAACGGGTTCAAGTTTGACTCGAAGTTTAGGTTCATGTTTGACCTGGGTTTCAAACAACGGGTTCAAGTTTGACTCGAAGTTTAGGTTCATGTTTGACCTGGGTTTCAAACAACGGGTTCAAGTTTGACTCGAAGTTTAGGTTCATGTTTTCCTGTGTTTCAAACAACGGGTTCAAGTTTGGCTCGAAGTTTAGGTTCATGTTTGACCTGGTTTTAAAATTACAAGTCCAAGTTTGACTCGAAGTTTAGGTTCATGTTTGACCTAAGTTTCAAACAACGGGTTCAAGTTTGACTCGAAGTTTAGGTTCATGTTTGACCTGGGTTTCAAACAACGGGTTCAAGTTTAACTCGAAGTTTAGGTTCATGTTTGACCTAGGTTTCAAATAATGGGTCTAAGTTTGACTCAAAGTTTAGGTTCATGTTTGACCTGAGATTCAAAGAACAGGTCCAAGTTTGACTCGAAGTTTAGGTTCATGTTTGACCTGAGTTTCAAACAACGGGTTCAAGTTTGACTCGAAGTTTAGGTTCATGTTTGACCTGGGTTTCAAACAACGGGTTCAAGTTTGACTCGAAGTTTAGGTTCATGTTTGACCTGAGTTTCAAACAACGAGTTCAAGTTTGACTCGAAGTTTAGGTTCATGTTTGACCTAAGTTTCAAACAACGGGTTCAAGTTTGACTCGAAGTTTAGGTTCATGTTTGACCTGGGTTTCAAACAACGGGTTCAAGTTTGACTCTAAGTTTAGGTTCATGTTTGACCTAGGTTTCAAACAATGGGTCCAAGTTTGACTCGAAGTTTAGGTTCATGTTTGACCTGAGTTTCAAACAACAGGTCCAAGTTTGACTCGAAGTTTAGGTTCTAGTTTGACCTGGGTTTCAAACAACGGGTTCAAGTTTAACTCGAAGTTTAAGTTCATGTTTGACCTGGGTTTCAAACAACGGGTTCAAGTTTGACTCGAAGTTTAGGTTCATTTTTGACCTGGGTTTAAAACAACAGATTCCTCGAAGTTTAGGTTCATGTTTGACCTGGGTTTGAAACAACGGGTCCAAGTTTGACTCGAAGTTTAGGTTCATGTTTGACCTGGGTTTGAAACAACTGGTTCAAGTTTGACTCGAAGTTTAGGTTCATGTTTGACCTGGGTTTGAAACAACGGGTTCAAGTTTGACTCGAAGTTTAGGTTCATGTTTGACCTGGGTCTCAAACAACGGGTTCAAGTTTGACTCGAAGTTTAGGTTCATGTTTGCATGGGTTTCAAACAATGGGTTCAAGTTTGGCTCGAAGTTTAGGTTCATGTTTGACCTGGTTTTCAAATAACAAGTCCAAGTTTGACTCGAAGTTTAGGTTCATGTTTGACCTGAGTTTCAAACAATGGGTCCAAGTTTGACTCGAAGTTTAGGTTCATGTTTGACCTGAGTTTCAAACAACGGGTTCAAGTTTGACTCGAAGTTTAAGTTCATGTTTGGCCTGGGTTTCAAACAACGGGTTCAAGTTTGACTCGAAGTTTAGCTTCATGTTTGACCTGAGTTTCAAATAACGGGTTCAAGTTTGACTCGAAGTTTAGGTTCATCTTTGACCTAGGTTTCAAACAACGGGTTCAAGTTTGACTCGAAGTTTAGGTTCATGTTTGACCTAGGTTTCAAACAACGGGTTCAAGTTTGACTCAAAGTTTATGTTCATGTTTGACCTGGTTTCAAACAACGGGTCAAGTTTGACTCGAAGTTTATGTTCATGTTTGACCTGGTTTTCAAACAACGGGTTCAAGTTTGACTCGAAGTTTAGGTTCATGTTTGACCTAAGTTTCAAACAACGGGTTCAAGTTTGACTCGAATTTTAGGTTCATGTTTGACCTGAGTTTCAAACAACGGGTCCAAGTTTGACTCGAAGTTTAGGTTCATGTTTGACCTGGGTTTCAAACAACGGGTTCAAGTTTGACTTGAAGTTTAGGTTCATGTTTGGCCTGGGTTTCAAACAACGGGTTCCAGTTTGACTCGAAGTTTAGGTTCATGTTTGACCTGAGTTTCAAACAACGGGTTCAAGTTTGACTCGAAGTTTAGGTTCATCTTTGACCTAGGTTTCAAACAACGGGTTCAAGTTTGACTCAAAGTTTAGGTTCATGTTTGACCTAGGTTTCAAACAACGGGTTCAAGTTTGACTCGAAGTTTATGTTCATGTTTGACCTGGTTTCAAACAACGGGTCAAGTTTGACTCAAAGTTTATGTTTATGTTTGACCTGGTTTTCAAACAACGGGTTCAAGTTTGACTCGAAGTTTAGGGTCATGTTTGACCTAAGTTTCAAACAACGGGTTCAAGTTTGACTCGAAGTTTAGGTTCATGTTTGACCTGAGTTTCAAACAACGGGTTCAAGTTTGACTCGAAGTTTAGGTTCATGTTTGACATGGGTTTCAAACAACGGGTTCAAGTTTGACTCGAAGTTTAGGTTCATGTTTGACCTGGGCTTCAAACAACAGGTTCAAGTTTGACTCGAAGTTTAGGTTCATGTTTGACCTGGGTTTCTAACAACGGGTTAAAGCTTAACTTAAAGTTTAGGTTCATGTTTGACCTGGGTTTCAAACAACGGGTTCAAGTTTGACTCGAAGTTTAGGTTCATGTTTAACCTGAGTTTCAAACAACGGGTTCAAGTTTGACTCGCAGTTTAGGTTCATGTTTGACCTGAGTGTCAAACAACAGGTCCAAGTTCGACTCGAAGTTTAGGTTTATGTTTGATCTTAGTTTCAAACAACGGGTTCAAGTTTGACTCGAAGTTTAGGTTCATGTTTGACCTGGGTTTCAAACAACGGGTTCAAGTTTGACTCGAAGTTTAGGTTCATTTTTGACCTGGGTTTAAAACATCGGATTCCTCGAAGTTTAGGTTCATGTTTGACCTGGGTTTGAAACAACGGGTACAAGTTTGACTCGAAGTTTAGGTTCATGTTTGGCCTGGGTTTCAAACAACGGGTTCCAGTTTGACTCGAAGTTTAGGTTCATGTTTGACCTGAGTTTCAAACAACGGGTTCAAGTTTGACTCGAAGTTTAGGTTCATCTTTGACCTAGGTTTCAAACAACGGGTTCAAGTTTGACTCAAAGTTTAGGTTCATGTTTGACCTAGGTTTCAAACAACGGGTTCAAGTTTGACTCGAAGTTTATGTTCATGTTTGACCTGGTTTCAAACAACGGGTCAAGTTTGACTCAAAGTTTATGTTTATGTTTGACCTGGTTTTCAAACAACGGGTTCAAGTTTGACTCGAAGTTTAGGTTCATGTTTGACCTAAGTTTCAAACAACGGGTTCAAGTTTGACTCGAAGTTTAGGTTCATGTTTGACCTGAGTTTCAAACAACGGGTTCAAGTTTGACTCGAAGTTTAGGTTCATGTTTGACATGGGTTTCAAACAACGGGTTCAAGTTTGACTCGAAGTTTAGGTTCATGTTTGACCTGGGCTTCAAACAACAGGTTCAAGTTTGACTCGAAGTTTAGGTTCATGTTTGACCTGGGTTTCTAACAACGGGTTAAAGCTTAACTTAAAATTTAGGTTCATGTTTGACCTGGGTTTCAAACAACGGGTTCAAGTTTGACTCGAAGTTTAGGTTCATGTTTAACCTGAGTTTCAAACAACGGGTTCAAGTTTGACTCGCAGTTTAGGTTCATGTTTGACCTGAGTGTCAAACAACAGGTCCAAGTTCGACTCGAAGTTTAGGTTTATGTTTGATCTTAGTTTCAAACAACGGGTTCAAGTTTGACTCGAAGTTTAGGTTCATGTTTGACCTGGGTTTCAAACAACGGGTTCAAGTTTGACTCGAAGTTTAGGTTCATTTTTGACCTGGGTTTAAAACAACGGATTCCTCGAAGTTTAGGTTCATGTTTGACCTGGGTTTGAAACAACGGGTACAAGTTTGACTCGAAGTTTAGGTTCATGTTTGGCCTGGGTTTGAAACAACGGGTTCAAGTTTGACTCGAAATTTAGGTTCATGTTTGACCTGGGTTTCAAACAACGGGTTCAAGTTTGACTCGAAGTTTAGGTTCATGTTTGACCTGGGTTTCAAACAACGGGTTCAAGTTTGACTCGAAGTTTAGGTTCATGTTTTCCTGTGTTTCAAACAACGGGTTCAAGTTTGGCTCGAAGTTTAGGTTCATGTTTGACCTGGTTTTAAAATTACAAGTCCAAGTTTGACTCGAAGTTTAGGTTCATGTTTGACCTAAGTTTCAAACAACGGGTTCAAGTTTGACTCGAAGTTTAGGTTCATGTTTGACCTGGGTTTCAAACAACGGGTTCAAGTTTAACTCGAAGTTTAGGTTCATGTTTGACCTAGGTTTCAAACAATGGGTCTAAGTTTGACTCAAAGTTTAGGTTCATGTTTGACCTGAGATTCAAAGAACAGGTCCAAGTTTGACTCGAAGCTTAGGTTCATGTTTGACCTGAGTTTTAAACAACGGGTTCAAGTTTGACTCGAAGTTTAGGTTCATGTTTGACCTGGGTTTCAAACAACGGGTTCAAGTTTGACTCGAAGTTTAGGTTCATGTTTGACCTGAGTTTCAAACAACGAGTTCAAGTTTGACTCGAAGTTTAGGTTCATGTTTGACCTAAGTTTCAAACAACGGGTTCAAGTTTGACTCGAAGTTTAGGTTCATGTTTGACCTGGGTTTCAAACAACGGGTTCAAGTTTGAATCTAAGTTTAGGTTCATGTTTGACCTAGGTTTCAAATAATGGGTCCAAGTTTGACTCGAAGTTTAGGTTCATGTTTGACCTGAGTTTCAAACAACAGGTCCAAGTTTGACTCGAAGTTTAGGTTCTAGTTTGACCTGAGTTTCAAACAACGGGTTCAAGTTTGACTCGAAGTTTAGGTTCATGTTTGACCTGGGTTTCAAACAACGGGTTCAAGTTTGACTCGAAGTTTAGGTTCATTTTTGACCTGGGTTTAAAACAACAGATTCCTCGAAGTTTAGGTTCATGTTTGACCTGGGTTTGAAACAACGGGTCCAAGTTTGACTCGAAGTTTAGGTTCATGTTTGACCTGGGTTTGAAACAACTGGTTCAAGTTTGACTCGAAGTTTAGGTTCATGTTTGACCTGGGTTTGAAACAACGGGTTCAAGTTTGACTCGAAGTTTAGGTTCATGTTTGACCTGGGTCTCAAACAACGGGTTCAAGTTTGACTCGAAGTTTAGGTTCATGTTTGCATGGGTTTCAAACAATGGGTTCAAGTTTGGCTCGAAGTTTAGGTTCATGTTTGACCTGGTTTTCAAATAACAAGTCCAAGTTTGACTCGAAGTTTAGGTTCATGTTTGACCTGAGTTTCAAACAATGGGTCCAAGTTTGACTCGAAGTTTAGGTTCATGTTTGACCTGAGTTTCAAACAACGGGTTCAAGTTTGACTCGAAGTTTAAGTTCATGTTTGGCCTGGGTTTCAAACAACGGGTTCAAGTTTGACTCGAAGTTTAGCTTCATGTTTGACCTGAGTTTCAAATAACGGGTTCAAGTTTGACTCGAAGTTTAGGTTCATCTTTGACCTAGGTTTCAAACAACGGGTTCAAGTTTGACTCGAAGTTTAGGTTCATGTTTGACCTAGGTTTCAAACAACGGGTTCAAGTTTGACTCAAAGTTTATGTTCATGTTTGACCTGGTTTCAAACAACGGGTCAAGTTTGACTCGAAGTTTATGTTCATGTTTGACCTGGTTTTCAAACAACGGGTTCAAGTTTGACTCGAAGTTTAGGTTCATGTTTGACCTAAGTTTCAAACAACGGGTTCAAGTTTGACTCGAATTTTAGGTTCATGTTTGACCTGAGTTTCAAACAACGGGTCCAAGTTTGACTCGAAGTTTAGGTTCATGTTTGACCTGGGTTTCAAACAACGGGTTCAAGTTTGACTCGAAGTTTAGGTTCATGTTTGGCCTGGGTTTCAAACAACGGGTTCCAGTTTGACTCGAAGTTTAGGTTCATGTTTGACCTGAGTTTCAAACAACGGGTTCAAGTTTGACTCGAAGTTTAGGTTCATCTTTGACCTAGGTTTCAAACAACGGGTTCAAGTTTGACTCAAAGTTTAGGTTCATGTTTGACCTAGGTTTCAAACAACGGGTTCAAGTTTGACTCGAAGTTTATGTTCATGTTTGACCTGGTTTCAAACAACGGGTCAAGTTTGACTCAAAGTTTATGTTTATGTTTGACCTGGTTTTCAAACAACGGGTTCAAGTTTGACTCGAAGTTTAGGTTCATGTTTGACCTAAGTTTCAAACAACGGGTTCAAGTTTGACTCGAAGTTTAGGTTCATGTTTGACCTGAGTTTCAAACAACGGGTTCAAGTTTGACTCGAAGTTTAGGTTCATGTTTGACATGGGTTTCAAACAACGGGTTCAAGTTTGACTCGAAGTTTAGGTTCATGTTTGACCTGGGCTTCAAACAACAGGTTCAAGTTTGACTCGAAGTTTAGGTTCATGTTTGACCTGGGTTTCTAACAACATGTTCAAGTTTGACTCGAAGTTTAGGTTCATGTTTGACCTGGGTTTCAAACAACGGGTTCAAGTTTGACCTGGTTTCAAACAACGGGTTCTAGTTTGACTCAAAGTTTAGGTTCAAGTTTGACCTGGTTTCAAAAAACAGGTTGTCTGACTCGAAGTTTAGGTTCATGTTTGACCTGGGTTCGAAATAACGGGTTCAAGTTTGACTCGAAGTTTAGGTTCATGTTTGACCTGGGTTTGAAACAACGGGTTCAAGTTTGACTCGAAGTTTAGGTTCATGTTTGACCTGGGTTTGAAACAACGGGTTCAAGTTTGACTCGAAGTTTTGGATCATGTTTGACCTGGGTTTGAAACAACGGGTTCAAGTTTGACTCGAAGTTTAGGTTCATGTTTGACCTGGGTTTCAAACAACGAGTTAAAGTTTAACTTGAAGTTTAGGTTCATGTTTGACCTGGGTTTCAAACAACGGGTTCAAGTTTGACTCGAAGTTTAGGTTCATGTTTGACCTGGTTTTCAAATAACAAGTCCAAGTTTGACTCGAAGTTTAGGTTCATGTTTGACCTGAGTTTCAAACAACGGGTCCAAGTTTGACTCAAAGTTTAGGTTCATGTTTGACTTGAGTTTCAAACAACGGGTTCAAGTTTGACTCGAAGTTTAGGTTCATGTTTGGCCTGGGTTTCAAAAAACGGGTTCAAGTTTGACTCGAAGTTTAGGTTCATGTTTGACCTGAGTTTCAAACAACGGGTTCAAGTTTGACTTGAAGTTTAGGTTCATCTTTGACCTAGGTTTCAAACAACGGGTTCAAGTTTGACTCGAAGTTTAGGTTCATGTTTGACCTGGGTTTAAAACAAGAGATTCCTCGAAGTTTAGGTTCATGTTTGACCTGGGTTTGAAACAACGGGTCCAAGTTTGACTCGAAGTTTAGGTTCATGTTTGACATGGGTTTGAAACAACTGGTTCAAGTTTGACTCGAAGCTTAGGTTCATGTTTGACCTTTGTTTGAAACAACGGGTTCAAGTTTGACTCGAAGTTTAGGTTCATGTTTGACGTGGGTTTCAAACAACGGGTTCAAGTTTGACTCGAAGTTTAGGTTCATGTTTGCATGGGTTTCAAACAATGGGTTCAAGTTTGGCTCGAAGTTTAGGTTCATGTTTGACCTGGTTTTCAAATAACAAGTCCAAGTTTGACTCGAAGTTTAGGTTCATGTTTGACCTGAGTTTCAAACAACGGGTCCAAGTTTGACTCGAAGTTTAGGTTCATGTTTGACCTGAGTTTCAAACAACGGGTTCAAGTTTGACTCGAAGTTTAGGTTCATGTTTGGCCTGGGTTTCAAACAACGGGTTCAAGTTTGACTCGAAGTTTAGGTTCATGTTTGACCTGAGTTTCAAACAACGGGTTCAAGTTTGACTCGAAGTTTAGGTTCATCTTTGACCTAGGTTTCAAACAACGGGTTCAAGTTTGACTCGAAGTTTAGGTTCATGTTTGACCTAGGTTTCAAACAACGGGTTCAAGTTTGACTCGAAGTTTATGTTCATGTTTGACCTGGTTTCAAACAACGGGTCAAGTTTGACTCGAAGTTTATGTTCATGTTTGACCTGGTTTTCAAACAACGGGTTCAAGTTTGACTCGAAGTTTAGGTTCATGTTTGACCTAAGTTTCAAACAACGGGTTCAAGTTTGACTCGAAGTTTAGGTTCATGTTTGACCTGAGTTTCAAACAACGGGTTCAAGTTTGACTCGAAGTTTAGGTTCATGTTTGACCTGAGTTTCAAACAACGGGTTCAAGTTTGACTTGAAGTTTACGTTCATGTTTGACCTGGGTTTCAAACAACGGGTTCAAGTTTGACTTGAAGTTTACGTTCATGTTTGACCTGGGTTTCAAACAACGGGTTCAAGTTTGACTCAAAGTTTAGGTTCATGTTTGACCTGGGTTTCAAACAACAGGTTCAAGTTTGACTCGAAGTTTAGGTTCAAGTTTGACCTGGGTTTCAAACAACGGGTTCAAGTTTGACTCGAAGTTTAGGTTCAAGTTTGACCTGGTTTCAAACAACGGATTCAAGTTTGACTCGAAGTATAGGTTCAAGTTTGACCTGGGTTTCAAACAACGGGTTCAAGTTTAACTCGAAGTTTAAGTTCATGTTTGACCTGGGTTTCAAACAACGGGTTCAAGTTTGACTCGAAGTTTAGGTTCATGTTTGACCTGGGTTTCAAACAACGGATTCAAGTTTGACTCGAAGTTTAGGTACATGTTTGACATGGTTTTCAAACAAAGGATTCAAGTTTGACTCGAAGTTTAGGTACATGTTTGACCTGGTTTTCAAAAAACGGGTTCAAGTTTGACTCGAAGTTTAGGTTCATGTTTGACCTGGGTTTCAAACAACGGGTTCAAGTTTGACTCGAAGTTTAGGTTCATGTTTGACCTAGAATTCAAACAACGGGTTCAAGTTTGACTCGAAGTTAAGGTTCATGTTTGACCTGGAATTTAAACAACGGGTTCAAGTTTTACTCGAAATTTAGGTTCATGTCTGACCTGGGTTTCAAACAACGGGTTCAAGTTTGACTCGAAGTTTAGGTTCATGTTTGACCTGGGTTTCAAACAACGGGTTCAAGTTTGACTCGAAGTTTAGGTTCATGTTTGACCTGGGTTTCAAACAACGGGTTCAAGTTTGACTCGAAGTTTAGGTTCATGTTTGACCTGGGTTTCAAACAACAGGTTCAAGTTTGACTCGAAGTTTAGGTTCATGTTTGACCTGGTTTTCTAACAACATGTTCAAGTTTGACTCGAAGTTTAGGTTCATGTTTGACCTGGGTTTCAAACAACGGGTTCAAGTTTGACCTGGTTTCAAACAACGGGTTCTAGTTTGACTCAAAGTTTAGGTTCAAGTTTGACTTAGTTTCAAAAAACAGGTTCAAGTCTGACTCGAAATTTAGGTTCATGTTTGACCTGGGTTCGAAATAACGGGTTCAAGTTTGACTAGAAGTTTAGGTTCATGTTTGACCTGGGTTTGAAACAACGGGTTCAAGTTTAACTCAAAGTTTAGGTTCATGTTTGACCTGGGTTTGAAACAACGGGTTCATGTTTGACTCGAAGTTTAGGTTCATGTTTGACCTGGGTTTGAAACAACGGGTTCAAGTTTGTCTCGAAGTTTAGGTTCATATTTGACCTGGGTTTCAAACAACGGGTTAAAGTTTAACTTGAAGTTTAGGTTCATGTTTGACCTGGGTTTCAAACAACGGGTTCAAGTTTGACTCGAAGTTTAGGTTCATGTTTAACCTGAGTTTCAAACAACGGGTTCAAGTTTGACTCGCAGTTTAGGTTCATGTTTGACCTGAGTGTCAAACAACAGGTCCAAGTTCGACTCGAAGTTTAGGTTTATGTTTGATCTTAGTTTCAAACAACGGGTTCAACTTTGACTCGAAGTTTAGGTTCATGTTTGACCTGGGTTTCAAAAAAAGGGTTCAAGTTTGACTCGAAGTTTAGGTTCATTTTTGACCTGGGTTTAAAACAACGGATTCCTCGAAGTTTAGGTTCATGTTTGACCTGGGTTTGAAACAACGGGTACAAGTTTGACCTGATGTTTAGGTTCATGTTTGACCTGGGTTTGAAACAACGGGTTCAAGTTTGACTCGAAATTTAGGTTCATGTTTGACCTGGGTTTCAAACAACGGGTTCAAGTTTGACTCGAAGTTTAGGTTCATGTTTAACCTGGGTTTCAAACAACGGGTTCAAGTTTGACTCGAAGTTTAGGTTCATGTTTTCCTGCGTTTCAAACAACGGGTTCAAGTTTGGCTCGAAGTTTAGGTTCATGTTTGACCTGGTTTTAAAATTACAAGTCCAAGTTTGACTCGAAGTTTAGGTTCATGTTTGACCTAAGTTTCAAACAACGGGTTCAAGTTTGACTCGAAGTTTAGGTTCATGTTTGACCTGGGTTTCAAACAACGGGTTCAAGTTTAACTCGAAGTTTAGGTTCATGTTTGACCTAGGTTTCAAACAATGGGTCTAAGTTTGACTCGAAGTTTAGGTTCATGTTTGACCTGAGATTCAAAGAACAGGTCCAAGTTTGACTCGAAGTTTAGGTTCATGTTTGACCTGAGTTTCAAACAACGGGTTCAAGTTTGACTCGAAGTTTAGGTTCATGTTTGACCTGGGTTTCAAACAACGAGTTCAAGTTTGACTCGAAGTTTAGGTTCATGTTTGACCTGAGTTTCAAACAACGAGTTCAAGTTTGACTCGAAGTTTAGGTTCATGTTTGACCTAAGTTTCAAACAACGGGTTCAAGTTTGACTCGAAGTTTAGGTTCTTGTTTGACCTGGGTTTCAAACAACGGGTTCAAGTTTGACTCGAAGTTTAGGTTCATGTTTGACCTAGGTTTCAAACAATGGGTCCAAGTTTGACTCGAAGTTTAGGTTCATGTTTGACCTGAGTTTGAAACAACAGGTCCAAGTTTGACTCGAAGTTTAGGTTCAAGTTTGACCTGAGTTTCAAACAACGGGTTCAAGTTTGACTCGAAGTTTAGGTTCATGTTTGACCTGGGTTTCAAACAACGGGTTCAAGTTTGACTCGAAGTTTAGGTTCATTTTTGACCTGGGTTTAAAACAACAGATTCCTCGAAGTTTAGGTTCATGTTTGACCTGGGTTTGAAACAACGGGTCCAAGTTTGACTCGAAGTTTAGGTTCATGTTTGACCTGGGTTTGAAACAACTGGTTCAAGTTTGACTCGAAGTTTAGGTTCATGTTTGACCTGGGTTTGAAACAACGGGTTCAAGTTTGACTCGAAGTTTAGGTTCATGTTTGACCTGGGTTTCAAACAACGGGTTCAAGTTTGACTCGAAGTTTAGGTTCATGTTTGCATGGGTTTCAAACAATGGGTTCAAGTTTGGCTCGAAGTTTAGGTTCATGTTTGACCTGGTTTTCAAATAACAAGTCCAAGTTTGACTCGAAGTTTAGGTTCATGTTTGACCTGAGTTTCAAACAACGGGTCCAAGTTTGACTCGAAGTTTAGGTTCATGTTTGACCTGAGTTTCAAACAACGGGTTCAAGTTTGACTCGAAGTTTAAGTTCATGTTTGGCCTGGGTTTCAAACAACGGGTTCAAGTTTGACTCGAAGTTTAGGTTCATGTTTGACCTGAGTTTCAAATAACGGGTTCAAGTTTGACTCGAAGTTTAGGTTCATCTTTGACCTAGGTTTCAAACAACGGGTTCAAGTTTGACTCGAAGTTTAGGTTCATGTTTGACCTAGGTTTCAAACAACGGGTTCAAGTTTGACTCAAAGTTTATGTTCTTGTTAGACCTGGTTTCAAACAACGGGTCAAGTTTGACTCGAAGTTTATGTTCATGTTTGACCTGGTTTTCAAACAACGGGTTCAAGTTTGACTCGAAGTTTAGGTTCATGTTTGACCTAAGTTTCAAACAACGGGTTCAAGTTTGACTCGAATTTTAGGTTCATGTTTGACCTGAGTTTCAAACAACGGGTCCAAGTTTGACTCGAAGTTTAGGTTCATGTTTGACCTGGGTTTCAAACAACGGTTTCAAGTTTGACTCGAAGTTTAGGTTCATGTTTGGCCTGGGTTTCAAACAACGGGTTCAAGTTTGACTCGAAGTTTAGGTTCATGTTTGACCTGAGTTTCAAACAACGGGTTCATGTTTGACTCGAAGTTTAGGTTCATCTTTGACCTAGGTTTCAAACAACGGGTTCAAGTTTCACTCGAAGTTTAGGTTCATGTTTGACCTAGGTTTCAAACAACGGGTTCAAGTTTGACTCAAAGTTTATGTTCATGTTTGACCTGGTTTCAAACAACGGGTCAAGTTTGACTCAAAGTTTATGTTTATGTTTGACCTGGTTTTCAAACAACGGGTTCAAGTTTAACTCGAAGTTTAGGTTCATGTTTGACCTAAGTTTCAAACAACGGGTTCAAGTTTGACTCGAAGTTTAGGTTCATGTTTGACCTGAGTTTCAAACAACGGGTTCAAGTTTGACTCGAAGTTTAGGTTCATGTTTGACATGGGTTTCAAACAACGGGTTCAAGTTTGTCTCGAAGTTTAGGTTCATGTTTGACCTGGGTTTCAAACAACAGGTTCAAGTTTGACTCGAAGTTTAGGTTCATGTTTGACCTGGGTTTCTAACAACATGTTCAAGTTTGACTCGAAGTTTAGGTTCATGTTTGACCTGGGTTTCAAACAACGGGTTCAAGTTTGACCTGGTTTCAAACAACGGGTTCTAGTTTGACTCAAAGTTTAGGTTCAAGTTTGACCTGGTTTCAAAAAACAGGTTGTCTGACTCGAAGTTTAGGTTCATGTTTGACCTGGGTTCGAAATAACGGGTTCAAGTTTGACTCGAAGTTTAGGTTCATGTTTGACCTGGGTTTGAAACAACGGGTTCAAGTTTGACTCGAAGTTTAGGTTCATGTTTGACCTGGGTTTGAAACAACGGGTTCAAGTTTGACTCGAAGTTTAGGATCATGTTTGACCTGGGTTTGAAACAACGGGTTCAAGTTTGACTCGAAGTTTAGGTTCATGTTTGACCTGGGTTTCAAACAACGAGTTAAAGTTTAACTTGAAGTTTAGGTTCATGTTTGACCTGGGTTTCAAACAACGGGTTCAAGTTTGACTCGAAGTTTAGGTTCATGTTTGACCTGGTTTTCAAATAACAAGTCCAAGTTTGACTCGAAGTTTAGGTTCATGTTTGACCTGAGTTTTAAACAACGGGTCCAAGTTTGACTCAAAGTTTAGGTTCATGTTTGACTTGAGTTTCAAACAACGGGTTCAAGTTTGACTCGAAGTTTAGGTTCATGTTTGGCCTGGGTTTCAAAAAACGGGTTCAAGTTTGACTCGAAGTTTAGGTTCATGTTTGACCTGAGTTTCAAACAACGGGTTCAAGTTTGACTCGAAGTTTAGGTTCATCTTTGACCTAGGTTTCAAACAACGGGTTCAAGTTTGACTCGAAGTTTAGGTTCATGTTTGACCTAGGTTTCAAAAAACGGGTTCAAGTTTGACTCGAAGTTTATGTTCATGTTTGACCTGGTTTCAAAAAACGGGTCAAGTTTGACTCGAAGTTTATGTTCATGTTTGACCTGGTTTTCAAACAACAGGTTCAAGTTTGACTCGAAGTTTAGGTTCATGTTTGACCTAAGTTTCAAACAACGGGTTCAAGTTTGACTCAAAGTTTAGGTTCATGTTTGACCTAGGTTTCAAACAATGGGTCCAAGTTTGACTCGAAGTTTAGGTTCATGTTTGACCTGGGTTTCAAACAACGGGTTCAAGTTTGACCTGGTTTCAAACAACGGGTTCTAGTTTGACTCAAAGTTTAGGTTCAAGTTTGACTTAGTTTCAAAAAACAGGTTCAAGTCTGACTCGAAATTTAGGTTCATGTTTGACCTGGGTTCGAAATAACGGGTTCAAGTTTGACTAGAAGTTTAGGTTCATGTTTGACCTGGGTTTGAAACAACGGGTTCAAGTTTAACTCAAAGTTTAGGTTCATGTTTGACCTGGGTTTGAAACAACGGGTTCAAGTTTGACTCGAAGTTTAGGTTCATGTTTGACCTGGGTTTGAAACAACGGGTTCAAGTTTGTCTCGAAGTTTAGGTTCATATTTGACCTGGGTTTCAAACAACGGGTTAAAGTTTAACTTGAAGTTTAGGTTCATGTTTGACCTGGGTTTCAAACAACGGGTTCAAGTTTGACTCGAAGTTTAGGTTCATGTTTAACCTGAGTTTCAAACAACGGGTTCAAGTTTGACTCGCAGTTTAGGTTCATGTTTGACCTGAGTGTCAAACAACAGGTCCAAGTTCGACTCGAAGTTTAGGTTTATGTTTGATCTTAGTTTCAAACAACGGGTTCAACTTTGACTCGAAGTTTAGGTTCATGTTTGACCTGGGTTTCAAAAAAAGGGTTCAAGTTTGACTCGAAGTTTAGGTTCATGTTTGACCTGGGTTTAAAACAACGGATTCCTCGAAGTTTAGGTTCATGTTTGACCTGGGTTTGAAACAACGGGTACAAGTTTGACTCGATGTTTAGGTTCATGTTTGACCTGGGTTTGAAACAACGGGTTCAAGTTTGACTCGAAATTTAGGTTCATGTTTGACCTGGGTTTAAAACAACGGATTCCTCGAAGTTTAGGTTCATGTTTGACCTAGGTTTCAAACAATGGGTCCAAGTTTGACTCGAAGTTTAGGTTCATGTTTGACCTGGGTTTCAAACAACGGGTTCAAGTTTGACCTGGTTTCAAACAACGGGTTCTAGTTTGACTCAAAGTTTAGGTTCAAGTTTGACTTAGTTTCAAAAAACAGGTTCAAGTCTGACTCGAAATTTAGGTTCATGTTTGACCTGGGTTCGAAATAACGGGTTCAAGTTTGACTAGAAGTTTAGGTTCATGTTTGACCTGGGTTTGAAACAACGGGTTCAAGTTTAACTCAAAGTTTAGGTTCATGTTTGACCTGGGTTTGAAACAACGGATTCAAGTTTGACTCGAAGTTTAGGTTCATGTTTGACCTGGGTTTGAAACAACGGGTTCAAGTTTGTCTCGAAGTTTAGGTTCATATTTGACCTGGGTTTCAAACAACGGGTTAAAGTTTAACTTGAAGTTTAGGTTCATGTTTGACCTGGGTTTCAAACAACGGGTTCAAGTTTGACTCGAAGTTTAGGTTCATGTTTAACCTGAGTTTCAAACAACGGGTTCAAGTTTGACTCGCAGTTTAGGTTCATGTTTGACCTGAGTGTCAAACAACAGGTCCAAGTTCGACTCGAAGTTTAGGTTTATGTTTGATCTTAGTTTCAAACAACGGGTTCAACTTTGACTCGAAGTTTAGGTTCATGTTTGACCTGGGTTTCAAAAAAAGGGTTCAAGTTTGACTCGAAGTTTAGGTTCATTTTTGACCTGGGTTTAAAACAACGGATTCCTCGAAGTTTAGGTTCATGTTTGACCTGGGTTTGAAACAACGGGTACAAGTTTGACTCGATGTTTAGGTTCATGTTTGACCTGGGTTTGAAACAACGGGTTCAAGTTTGACTCGAAATTTAGGTTCATGTTTGACCTGGGTTTCAAACAACGGGTTCAAGTTTGACTCGAAGTTTAGGTTCATGTTTAACCTGGGTTTCAAACAACGGGTTCAAGTTTGACTCGAAGTTTAGGTTCATGTTTTCCTGCGTTTCAAACAACGGGTTCAAGTTTGGCTCGAAGTTTAGGTTCATGTTTGACCTGGTTTTAAAATTACAAGTCCAAGTTTGACTCGAAGTTTAGGTTCATGTTTGACCTAAGTTTCAAACAACGGGTTCAAGTTTGACTCGAAGTTTAGGTTCATGTTTGACCTGGGTTTCAAACAACGGGTTCAAGTTTAACTCGAAGTTTAGGTTCATGTTTGACCTAGGTTTCAAACAATGGGTCTAAGTTTGACTCGAAGTTTAGGTTCATGTTTGACCTGAGATTCAAAGAACAGGTCCAAGTTTGACTCGAAGTTTAGGTTCATGTTTGACCTGAGTTTCAAACAACGGGTTCAAGTTTGACTCGAAGTTTAGGTTCATGTTTGACCTGGGTTTCAAACAACGAGTTCAAGTTTGACTCGAAGTTTAGGTTCATCTTTGACCTAGGTTTCAAACAACGGGTTCAAGTTTGACTCGAAGTTTAGGTTCATGTTTGACCTAGGTTTCAAAAAACGGGTTCAAGTTTGACTCGAAGTTTATGTTCATGTTTGACCTGGTTTCAAAAAACGGGTCAAGTTTGACTCGAAGTTTATGTTCATGTTTGACCTGGTTTTCAAACAACAGGTTCAAGTTTGACTCGAAGTTTAGGTTCATGTTTGACCTAAGTTTCAAACAACGGGTTCAAGTTTGACTCAAAGTTTAGGTTCATGTTTGACCTAGGTTTCAAACAATGGGTCCAAGTTTGACTCGAAGTTTAGGTTCATGTTTGACCTGGGTTTCAAACAACGGGTTCAAGTTTGACTCGAAGTTTAGGTTCATGTTTAACCTGGGTTTCAAACAACGGGTTCAAGTTTGACTCGAAGTTTAGGTTCATGTTTTCCTGCGTTTCAAACAACGGGTTCAAGTTTGGCTCGAAGTTTAGGTTCATGTTTGACCTGGTTTTAAAATTACAAGTCCAAGTTTGACTCGAAGTTTAGGTTCATGTTTGACCTAAGTTTCAAACAACGGGTTCAAGTTTGACTCGAAGTTTAGGTTCATGTTTGACCTGGGTTTCAAACAACGGGTTCAAGTTTAACTCGAAGTTTAGGTTCATGTTTGACCTAGGTTTCAAACAATGGGTCTAAGTTTGACTCGAAGTTTAGGTTCATGTTTGACCTGAGATTCAAAGAACAGGTCCAAGTTTGACTCGAAGTTTAGGTTCATGTTTGACCTGAGTTTCAAACAACGGGTTCAAGTTTGACTCGAAGTTTAGGTTCATGTTTGACCTGGGTTTCAAACAACGAGTTCAAGTTTGACTCGAAGTTTAGGTTCATGTTTGACCTGAGTTTCAAACAACGAGTTCAAGTTTGACTCGAAGTTTAGGTTCATGTTTGACCTAAGTTTCAAACAACGGGTTCAAGTTTGACTCGAAGTTTAGGTTCTTGTTTGACCTGGGTTTCAAACAACGGGTTCAAGTTTGACTCGAAGTTTAGGTTCATGTTTGACCTAGGTTTCAAACAATGGGTCCAAGTTTGACTCGAAGTTTAGGTTCATGTTTGACCTGAGTTTGAAACAACAGGTCCAAGTTTGACTCGAAGTTTAGGTTCAAGTTTGACCTGAGTTTCAAACAACGGGTTCAAGTTTGACTCGAAGTTTAGGTTCATGTTTGACCTGGGTTTCAAACAACGGGTTCAAGTTTGACTCGAAGTTTAGGTTCATTTTTGACCTGGGTTTAAAACAACAGATTCCTCGAAGTTTAGGTTCATGTTTGACCTGGGTTTGAAACAACGGGTCCAAGTTTGACTCGAAGTTTAGGTTCATGTTTGACCTGGGTTTGAAACAACTGGTTCAAGTTTGACTCGAAGTTTAGGTTCATGTTTGACCTGGGTTTGAAACAACGGGTTCAAGTTTGACTCGAAGTTTAGGTTCATGTTTGACCTGGGTTTCAAACAACGGGTTCAAGTTTGACTCGAAGTTTAGGTTCATGTTTGCATGGGTTTCAAACAATGGGTTCAAGTTTGGCTCGAAGTTTAGGTTCATGTTTGACCTGGTTTTCAAATAACAAGTCCAAGTTTGACTCGAAGTTTAGGTTCATGTTTGACCTGAGTTTCAAACAACGGGTCCAAGTTTGACTCGAAGTTTAGGTTCATGTTTGACCTGAGTTTCAAACAACGGGTTCAAGTTTGTCTCGAAGTTTAAGTTCATGTTTGGCCTGGGTTTCAAACAACGGGTTCAAGTTTGACTCGAAGTTTAGGTTCATGTTTGACCTGAGTTTCAAATAACGGGTTCAAGTTTGACTCGAAGTTTAGGTTCATCTTTGACCTAGGTTTCAAACAACGGGTTCAAGTTTGACTCGAAGTTTAGGTTCATGTTTGACCTAGGTTTCAAACAACGGGTTCAAGTTTGACTCAAAGTTTATGTTCTTGTTAGACCTGGTTTCAAACAACGGGTCAAGTTTGACTCGAAGTTTATGTTCATGTTTGACCTGGTTTTCAAACAACGGGTTCAAGTTTGACTCGAAGTTTAGGTTCATGTTTGACCTAAGTTTCAAACAACGGGTTCAAGTTTGACTCGAATTTTAGGTTCATGTTTGACTTGAGTTTCAAACAACGGGTCCAAGTTTGACTCGAAGTTTAGGTTCATGTTTGACCTGGGTTTCAAACAACGGTTTCAAGTTTGACTCGAAGTTTAGGTTCATGTTTGGCCTGGGTTTCAAACAACGGGTTCAAGTTTGACTCGAAGTTTAGGTTCATGTTTGACCTGAGTTTCAAACAACGGGTTCATGTTTGACTCGAAGTTTAGGTTCATCTTTGACCTAGGTTTCAAACAACGGGTTCAAGTTTCACTCGAAGTTTAGGTTCATGTTTGACCTAGGTTTCAAACAACGGGTTCAAGTTTGACTCAAAGTTTATGTTCATGTTTGACCTGGTTTCAAACAACGGGTCAAGTTTGACTCAAAGTTTATGTTTATGTTTGACCTGGTTTTCAAACAACGGGTTCAAGTTTAACTCGAAGTTTAGGTTCATGTTTGACCTAGGTTTCAAACAATGGGTCCAAGTTTGACTCGAAGTTTAGGTTCATGTTTGACCTGAGTTTGAAACAACAGGTCCAAGTTTGACTCGAAGTTTAGGTTCAAGTTTGACCTGAGTTTCAAACAACGGGTTCAAGTTTGACTCGAAGTTTAGGTTCATGTTTGACCTGGGTTTCAAACAACGGGTTCAAGTTTGACTCGAAGTTTAGGTTCATTTTTGACCTGGGTTTAAAACAACAGATTCCTCGAAGTTTAGGTTCATGTTTGACCTGGGTTTGAAACAACGGGTCCAAGTTTGACTCGAAGTTTAGGTTCATGTTTGACCTGGGTTTGAAACAACTGGTTCAAGTTTGACTCGAAGTTTAGGTTCATGTTTGACCTGGGTTTGAAACAACGGGTTCAAGTTTGACTCGAAGTTTAGGTTCATGTTTGACCTGGGTTTCAAACAACGGGTTCAAGTTTGACTCGAAGTTTAGGTTCATGTTTGCATGGGTTTCAAACAATGGGTTCAAGTTTGGCTCGAAGTTTAGGTTCATGTTTGACCTGGTTTTCAAATAACAAGTCCAAGTTTGACTCGAAGTTTAGGTTCATGTTTGACCTGAGTTTCAAACAACGGGTCCAAGTTTGACTCGAAGTTTAGGTTCATGTTTGACCTGAGTTTCAAACAACGGGTTCAAGTTTGTCTCGAAGTTTAAGTTCATGTTTGGCCTGGGTTTCAAACAACGGGTTCAAGTTTGACTCGAAGTTTAGGTTCATGTTTGACCTGAGTTTCAAATAACGGGTTCAAGTTTGACTCGAAGTTTAGGTTCATCTTTGACCTAGGTTTCAAACAACGGGTTCAAGTTTGACTCGAAGTTTAGGTTCATGTTTGACCTAGGTTTCAAACAACGGGTTCAAGTTTGACTCAAAGTTTATGTTCTTGTTAGACCTGGTTTCAAACAACGGGTCAAGTTTGACTCGAAGTTTATGTTCATGTTTGACCTGGTTTTCAAACAACGGGTTCAAGTTTGACTCGAAGTTTAGGTTCATGTTTGACCTAAGTTTCAAACAACGGGTTCAAGTTTGACTCGAATTTTAGGTTCATGTTTGACCTGAGTTTCAAACAACGGGTCCAAGTTTGACTCGAAGTTTAGGTTCATGTTTGACCTGGGTTTCAAACAACGGTTTCAAGTTTGACTCGAAGTTTAGGTTCATGTTTGGCCTGGGTTTCAAACAACGGGTTCAAGTTTGACTCGAAGTTTAGGTTCATGTTTGACCTGAGTTTCAAACAACGGGTTCATGTTTGACTCGAAGTTTAGGTTCATCTTTGACCTAGGTTTCAAACAACGGGTTCAAGTTTCACTCGAAGTTTAGGTTCATGTTTGACCTAGGTTTCAAACAACGGGTTCAAGTTTGACTCAAAGTTTATGTTCATGTTTGACCTGGTTTCAAACAACGGGTCAAGTTTGACTCAAAGTTTATGTTTATGTTTGACCTGGTTTTCAAACAACGGGTTCAAGTTTAACTCGAAGTTTAGGTTCATGTTTGACCTAAGTTTCAAACAACGGGTTCAAGTTTGACTCGAAGTTTAGGTTCATGTTTGACCTGAGTTTCAAACAACGGGTTCAAGTTTGACTCGAAGTTTAGGTTCATGTTTGACATGGGTTTCAAACAACGGGTTCAAGTTTGTCTCGAAGTTTAGGTTCATGTTTGACCTGGGTTTCAAACAACAGGTTCAAGTTTGACTCGAAGTTTAGGTTCATGTTTGACCTGGGTTTCTAACAACATGTTCAAGTTTGACTCGAAGTTTAGGTTCATGTTTGACCTGGGTTTCAAACAACGGGTTCAAGTTTGACCTGGTTTCAAACAACGGGTTCTAGTTTGACTCAAAGTTTAGGTTCAAGTTTGACCTGGTTTCAAAAAACAGGTTGTCTGACTCGAAGTTTAGGTTCATGTTTGACCTGGGTTCGAAATAACGGGTTCAAGTTTGACTCGAAGTTTAGGTTCATGTTTGACCTGGGTTTGAAACAACGGGTTCAAGTTTGACTCGAAGTTTAGGTTCATGTTTGACCTGGGTTTGAAACAACGGGTTCAAGTTTGACTCGAAGTTTAGGATCATGTTTGACCTGGGTTTGAAACAACGGGTTCAAGTTTGACTCGAAGTTTAGGTTCATGTTTGACCTGGGTTTCAAACAACGAGTTAAAGTTTAACTTGAAGTTTAGGTTCATGTTTGACCTGGGTTTCAAACAACGGGTTCAAGTTTGACTCGAAGTTTAGGTTCATGTTTGACCTGGTTTTCAAATAACAAGTCCAAGTTTGACTCGAAGTTTAGGTTCATGTTTGACCTGAGTTTTAAACAACGGGTCCAAGTTTGACTCAAAGTTTAGGTTCATGTTTGACTTGAGTTTCAAACAACGGGTTCAAGTTTGACTCGAAGTTTAGGTTCATGTTTGGCCTGGGTTTCAAAAAACGGGTTCAAGTTTGACTCGAAGTTTAGGTTCATGTTTGACCTGAGTTTCAAACAACGGGTTCAAGTTTGACTCGAAGTTTAGGTTCATCTTTGACCTAGGTTTCAAACAACGGGTTCAAGTTTGACTCGAAGTTTAGGTTCATGTTTGACCTAGGTTTCAAAAAACGGGTTCAAGTTTGACTCGAAGTTTATGTTCATGTTTGACCTGGTTTCAAAAAACGGGTCAAGTTTGACTCGAAGTTTATGTTCATGTTTGACCTGGTTTTCAAACAACAGGTTCAAGTTTGACTCGAAGTTTAGGTTCATGTTTGACCTAAGTTTCAAACAACGGGTTCAAGTTTGACTCAAAGTTTAGGTTCATGTTTGACCTAGGTTTCAAACAATGGGTCCAAGTTTGACTCGAAGTTTAGGTTCATGTTTGACCTGGGTTTCAAACAACGGGTTCAAGTTTGACCTGGTTTCAAACAACGGGTTCTAGTTTGACTCAAAGTTTAGGTTCAAGTTTGACTTAGTTTCAAAAAACAGGTTCAAGTCTGACTCGAAATTTAGGTTCATGTTTGACCTGGGTTCGAAATAACGGGTTCAAGTTTGACTAGAAGTTTAGGTTCATGTTTGACCTGGGTTTGAAACAACGGGTTCAAGTTTAACTCAAAGTTTAGGTTCATGTTTGACCTGGGTTTGAAACAACGGGTTCAAGTTTGACTCGAAGTTTAGGTTCATGTTTGACCTGGGTTTGAAACAACGGGTTCAAGTTTGTCTCGAAGTTTAGGTTCATATTTGACCTGGGTTTCAAACAACGGGTTAAAGTTTAACTTGAAGTTTAGGTTCATGTTTGACCTGGGTTTCAAACAACGGGTTCAAGTTTGACTCGAAGTTTAGGTTCATGTTTAACCTGAGTTTCAAACAACGGGTTCAAGTTTGACTCGCAGTTTAGGTTCATGTTTGACCTGAGTGTCAAACAACAGGTCCAAGTTCGACTCGAAGTTTAGGTTTATGTTTGATCTTAGTTTCAAACAACGGGTTCAACTTTGACTCGAAGTTTAGGTTCATGTTTGACCTGGGTTTCAAAAAAAGGGTTCAAGTTTGACTCGAAGTTTAGGTTCATGTTTGACCTGGGTTTAAAACAACGGATTCCTCGAAGTTTAGGTTCATGTTTGACCTGGGTTTGAAACAACGGGTACAAGTTTGACTCGATGTTTAGGTTCATGTTTGACCTGGGTTTGAAACAACGGGTTCAAGTTTGACTCGAAATTTAGGTTCATGTTTGACCTGGGTTTAAAACAACGGATTCCTCGAAGTTTAGGTTCATGTTTGACCTAGGTTTCAAACAATGGGTCCAAGTTTGACTCGAAGTTTAGGTTCATGTTTGACCTGGGTTTCAAACAACGGGTTCAAGTTTGACCTGGTTTCAAACAACGGGTTCTAGTTTGACTCAAAGTTTAGGTTCAAGTTTGACTTAGTTTCAAAAAACAGGTTCAAGTCTGACTCGAAATTTAGGTTCATGTTTGACCTGGGTTCGAAATAACGGGTTCAAGTTTGACTAGAAGTTTAGGTTCATGTTTGACCTGGGTTTGAAACAACGGGTTCAAGTTTAACTCAAAGTTTAGGTTCATGTTTGACCTGGGTTTGAAACAACGGATTCAAGTTTGACTCGAAGTTTAGGTTCATGTTTGACCTGGGTTTGAAACAACGGGTTCAAGTTTGTCTCGAAGTTTAGGTTCATATTTGACCTGGGTTTCAAACAACGGGTTAAAGTTTAACTTGAAGTTTAGGTTCATGTTTGACCTGGGTTTCAAACAACGGGTTCAAGTTTGACTCGAAGTTTAGGTTCATGTTTAACCTGAGTTTCAAACAACGGGTTCAAGTTTGACTCGCAGTTTAGGTTCATGTTTGACCTGAGTGTCAAACAACAGGTCCAAGTTCGACTCGAAGTTTAGGTTTATGTTTGATCTTAGTTTCAAACAACGGGTTCAACTTTGACTCGAAGTTTAGGTTCATGTTTGACCTGGGTTTCAAAAAAAGGGTTCAAGTTTGACTCGAAGTTTAGGTTCATTTTTGACCTGGGTTTAAAACAACGGATTCCTCGAAGTTTAGGTTCATGTTTGACCTGGGTTTGAAACAACGGGTACAAGTTTGACTCGATGTTTAGGTTCATGTTTGACCTGGGTTTGAAACAACGGGTTCAAGTTTGACTCGAAATTTAGGTTCATGTTTGACCTGGGTTTCAAACAACGGGTTCAAGTTTGACTCGAAGTTTAGGTTCATGTTTAACCTGGGTTTCAAACAACGGGTTCAAGTTTGACTCGAAGTTTAGGTTCATGTTTTCCTGCGTTTCAAACAACGGGTTCAAGTTTGGCTCGAAGTTTAGGTTCATGTTTGACCTGGTTTTAAAATTACAAGTCCAAGTTTGACTCGAAGTTTAGGTTCATGTTTGACCTAAGTTTCAAACAACGGGTTCAAGTTTGACTCGAAGTTTAGGTTCATGTTTGACCTGGGTTTCAAACAACGGGTTCAAGTTTAACTCGAAGTTTAGGTTCATGTTTGACCTAGGTTTCAAACAATGGGTCTAAGTTTGACTCGAAGTTTAGGTTCATGTTTGACCTGAGATTCAAAGAACAGGTCCAAGTTTGACTCGAAGTTTAGGTTCATGTTTGACCTGAGTTTCAAACAACGGGTTCAAGTTTGACTCGAAGTTTAGGTTCATGTTTGACCTGGGTTTCAAACAACGAGTTCAAGTTTGACTCGAAGTTTAGGTTCATGTTTGACCTGAGTTTCAAACAACGAGTTCAAGTTTGACTCGAAGTTTAGGTTCATGTTTGACCTAAGTTTCAAACAACGGGTTCAAGTTTGACTCGAAGTTTAGGTTCTTGTTTGACCTGGGTTTCAAACAACGGGTTCAAGTTTGACTCGAAGTTTAGGTTCATGTTTGACCTAGGTTTCAAACAATGGGTCCAAGTTTGACTCGAAGTTTAGGTTCATGTTTGACCTGAGTTTGAAACAACAGGTCCAAGTTTGACTCGAAGTTTAGGTTCAAGTTTGACCTGAGTTTCAAACAACGGGTTCAAGTTTGACTCGAAGTTTAGGTTCATGTTTGACCTGGGTTTCAAACAACGGGTTCAAGTTTGACTCGAAGTTTAGGTTCATTTTTGACCTGGGTTTAAAACAACAGATTCCTCGAAGTTTAGGTTCATGTTTGACCTGGGTTTGAAACAACGGGTCCAAGTTTGACTCGAAGTTTAGGTTCATGTTTGACCTGGGTTTGAAACAACTGGTTCAAGTTTGACTCGAAGTTTAGGTTCATGTTTGACCTGGGTTTGAAACAACGGGTTCAAGTTTGACTCGAAGTTTAGGTTCATGTTTGACCTGGGTTTCAAACAACGGGTTCAAGTTTGACTCGAAGTTTAGGTTCATGTTTGCATGGGTTTCAAACAATGGGTTCAAGTTTGGCTCGAAGTTTAGGTTCATGTTTGACCTGGTTTTCAAATAACAAGTCCAAGTTTGACTCGAAGTTTAGGTTCATGTTTGACCTGAGTTTCAAACAACGGGTCCAAGTTTGACTCGAAGTTTAGGTTCATGTTTGACCTGAGTTTCAAACAACGGGTTCAAGTTTGACTCGAAGTTTAAGTTCATGTTTGGCCTGGGTTTCAAACAACGGGTTCAAGTTTGACTCGAAGTTTAGGTTCATGTTTGACCTGAGTTTCAAATAACGGGTTCAAGTTTGACTCGAAGTTTAGGTTCATCTTTGACCTAGGTTTCAAACAACGGGTTCAAGTTTGACTCGAAGTTTAGGTTCATGTTTGACCTAGGTTTCAAACAACGGGTTCAAGTTTGACTCAAAGTTTATGTTCTTGTTAGACCTGGTTTCAAACAACGGGTCAAGTTTGACTCGAAGTTTATGTTCATGTTTGACCTGGTTTTCAAACAACGGGTTCAAGTTTGACTCGAAGTTTAGGTTCATGTTTGACCTAAGTTTCAAACAACGGGTTCAAGTTTGACTCGAATTTTAGGTTCATGTTTGACCTGAGTTTCAAACAACGGGTCCAAGTTTGACTCGAAGTTTAGGTTCATGTTTGACCTGGGTTTCAAACAACGGTTTCAAGTTTGACTCGAAGTTTAGGTTCATGTTTGGCCTGGGTTTCAAACAACGGGTTCAAGTTTGACTCGAAGTTTAGGTTCATGTTTGACCTGAGTTTCAAACAACGGGTTCATGTTTGACTCGAAGTTTAGGTTCATCTTTGACCTAGGTTTCAAACAACGGGTTCAAGTTTCACTCGAAGTTTAGGTTCATGTTTGACCTAGGTTTCAAACAACGGGTTCAAGTTTGACTCAAAGTTTATGTTCATGTTTGACCTGGTTTCAAACAACGGGTCAAGTTTGACTCAAAGTTTATGTTTATGTTTGACCTGGTTTTCAAACAACGGGTTCAAGTTTAACTCGAAGTTTAGGTTCATGTTTGACCTAAGTTTCAAACAACGGGTTCAAGTTTGACTCGAAGTTTAGGTTCATGTTTGACCTGAGTTTCAAACAACGGGTTCAAGTTTGACTCGAAGTTTAGGTTCATGTTTGACATGGGTTTCAAACAACGGGTTCAAGTTTGTCTCGAAGTTTAGGTTCATGTTTGACCTGGGTTTCAAACAACAGGTTCAAGTTTGACTCGAAGTTTAGGTTCATGTTTGACCTGGGTTTCTAACAACATGTTCAAGTTTGACTCGAAGTTTAGGTTCATGTTTGACCTGGGTTTCAAACAACGGGTTCAAGTTTGACCTGGTTTCAAACAACGGGTTCTAGTTTGACTCAAAGTTTAGGTTCAAGTTTGACCTGGTTTCAAAAAACAGGTTGTCTGACTCGAAGTTTAGGTTCATGTTTGACCTGGGTTCGAAATAACGGGTTCAAGTTTGACTCGAAGTTTAGGTTCATGTTTGACCTGGGTTTGAAACAACGGGTTCAAGTTTGACTCGAAGTTTAGGTTCATGTTTGACCTGGGTTTGAAACAACGGGTTCAAGTTTGACTCGAAGTTTAGGATCATGTTTGACCTGGGTTTGAAACAACGGGTTCAAGTTTGACTCGAAGTTTAGGTTCATGTTTGACCTGGGTTTCAAACAACGAGTTAAAGTTTAACTTGAAGTTTAGGTTCATGTTTGACCTGGGTTTCAAACAACGGGTTCAAGTTTGACTCGAAGTTTAGGTTCATGTTTGACCTGGTTTTCAAATAACAAGTCCAAGTTTGACTCGAAGTTTAGGTTCATGTTTGACCTGAGTTTTAAACAACGGGTCCAAGTTTGACTCAAAGTTTAGGTTCATGTTTGACTTGAGTTTCAAACAACGGGTTCAAGTTTGACTCGAAGTTTAGGTTCATGTTTGGCCTGGGTTTCAAAAAACGGGTTCAAGTTTGACTCGAAGTTTAGGTTCATGTTTGACCTGAGTTTCAAACAACGGGTTCAAGTTTGACTCGAAGTTTAGGTTCATCTTTGACCTAGGTTTCAAACAACGGGTTCAAGTTTGACTCGAAGTTTAGGTTCATGTTTGACCTAGGTTTCAAAAAACGGGTTCAAGTTTGACTCGAAGTTTATGTTCATGTTTGACCTGGTGTCAAAAAACGGGTCAAGTTTGACTCGAAGTTTATGTTCATGTTTGACCTGGTTTTCAAACAACAGGTTCAAGTTTGACTCGAAGTTTAGGTTCATGTTTGACCTAAGTTTCAAACAACGGGTTCAAGTTTGACTCAAAGTTTAGGTTCATGTTTGACCTGGGTTTCAAACAACGGGTTCAAGTTTGACTCGAAGTTTAGGTTCATGTTTGACTTGAGTTTCAAACAACGAGTTCAAGTTTGACTCGAAGTTTAGGTTCATGTTTGACCTAAGTTTCAAACAACGAGTTCAAGTTTGACTCGAAGTTTAGGTTCATGTTTGACCTGGGTTTCAAACAACGGGTTCAAGTTTGACTCGAAGTTTAGGTTCATGTTTGACCTGAGTTTCAAACAACGAGTTCAAGTTTGACTCGAAGTTTAGGTTCATGTTTGACCTAAGTTTCAAACAACGGGTTCAAGTTTGACTCGAAGTTTAGGTTCATGTTTGACCTGGGTTTCAAACAACGGGTTCAAGTTTGACTCGAAGTTTAGTTTCATGTTTGACCTAGGTTTCAAACAATGGGTCCAAGTTTGACTCGAAGTTTAGGTTCATGTTTGACCTGAGTTTCAAACAACAGGTTCAAGTTTGACTCGAAGTTTAGGTTCTAGTTTGACCTGAGTTTCAAACAACGGGTTCAAGTTTGACTCGAAGTTTAGGTTCATGTTTGACCTGGGTTTCAAACAACGGGTTCAAGTTTGACTCGAAGTTTAGGTTCATTTTTGACCTGGGTTTAAAACAACAGATTCCTCGAAGTTTAGGTTCATGTTTCACCTGGGTTTGAAACAACGGGTCCAAGTTTGACTCGAAGTTTAGGTTCATGTTTGACCTGGGTTTGAAACAACTGGTTCAAGTTTGACTCGAAGTTTAGGTTCATGTTTGACCTGGGTTTGAAACAACGGGTTCAAGTTTGACTCGAAGTTTAGGTTCATGTTTGACCTGGTTTTCAAATAACAAGTCCAAGTTTGACTCGAAGTTTAGGTTCATGTTTGACCTGAGTTTCAAACAACGGGTCCAAGTTTGACTCGAAGTTTAGGTTCATGTTTGACCTGAGTTTCAAACAACGGGTTCAAGTTTGACTCGAAGTTTAAGTTCATGTTTGGCCTGGGTTTCAAAC
This sequence comes from Lathyrus tuberosus, assembly GCA_022829125.1. Taxonomy (NCBI): domain Eukaryota; kingdom Viridiplantae; phylum Streptophyta; class Magnoliopsida; order Fabales; family Fabaceae; genus Lathyrus; species Lathyrus tuberosus. Next base: position 1,257,984 of record JALAZF010000770.1, on the reverse strand, counting down.
AACGGGTTCAAGTTTGACTCGAAGTTTAGCTTCATGTTTGACCTGAGTTTCAAATAACGGGTTCAAGTTTGACTCGAAGTTTAGGTTCATCTTTGACCTAGGTTTCAAACAACGGGTTCAAGTTTGACTCGAAGTTTAGGTTCATGTTTGACCTAGGTTTCAAACAACGGGTTCAAGTTTGACTCAAAGTTTATGTTCATGTTTGACCTGGTTTCAAACAACGGGTCAAGTTTGACTCGAAGTTTATGTTCATGTTTGACCTGGTTTTCAAACAACGGGTTCAAGTTTGACTCGAAGTTTAGGTTCATGTTTGACCTAAGTTTCAAACAACGGGTTCAAGTTTGACTCGAATTTTATGTTCATGTTTGACCTGAGTTTCAAACAACGGGTCCAAGTTTGACTCGAAGTTTAGGTTCATGTTTGACCTGGGTTTCAAACAACGGTTTCAAGTTTGACTCGAAGTTTAGGTTCATGTTTGGCCTGGGTTTCAAATAACGGGTTCAAGTTTGACTCGAAGTTTAGGTTCATGTTTGACCTGAGTTTCAAACAACGGGTTCAAGTTTGACTCGAAGTTTAGGTTCATCTTTGACCTAGGTTTCAAACAACGGGTTCAAGTTTGACTCGAAGTTTAGGTTCATGTTTGACCTAGGTTTCAAACAACGGGTTCAAGTTTGACTCGAAGTTTATGTTCATGTTTGACCTGGTTTCAAACAACGGGTCAAGTTTGACTCAAAGTTTATGTTTATGTTTGACCTGGTTTTCAAACAACGGGTTCAAGTTTAACTCCAAGTTTAGGTTCATGTTTGACCTAAGTTTCAAACAACGGGTTCAAGTTTGACTCGAAGTTTAGGTTCATGTTTGACCTGAGTTTCAAACAACGGGTTCAAGTTTGACTCGAAGTTTAGGTTCATGTTTGACATGGGTTTCAAACAACGGGTTCAAGTTTGTCTCAAAGTTTAGGTTCATGTTTGACCTGGGTTTCAAACAACAGGTTCAAGTTTGACTCGAAGTTTAGGTTCATGTTTGACCTGGGTTTCTAACAACATGTTCAAGTTTGACTCGAAGTTTAGGTTCATGTTTGACCTGGGTTTCAAACAACGGGTTCAAGTTTGACCTGGTTTCAAACAACGGGTTCTAGTTTGACTCAAAGTTTAGGTTCAAGTTTGACCTGGTTTCAAAAAACTGGTTGTCTGACTCGAAGTTTAGGTTCATGTTTGACCTGGGTTCGAAATAACGGGTTCAAGTTTGACTCGAAGTTTAGGTTCATGTTTGACCTGGGTTTGAAACAACGGGTTCAAGTTTGACTCGAAGTTTAGGTTCATGTTTGACCTGGGTTTGAAACAACGGGTTCAAGTTTGACTCGAAGTTTAGGATCATGTTTGACCTGGGTTTGAAACAACGGGTTCAAGTTTGACTCGAAGTTTAGGTTCATGTTTGACCTGGGTTTCAAACAACGAGTTAAAGTTTAACTTGAAGTTTAGGTTCATGTTTGACCTGGGTTTCAAACAACGGGTTCAAGTTTGACTCGAAGTTTAGGTTCATGTTTGACCTGGTTTTCAAATAACAAGTCCAAGTTTGACTCGAAGTTTAGGTTCATGTTTGACTTGAGTTTCAAACAACGGGTTCAAGTTTGACTCGAAGTTTAGGTTCATGTTTGGCCTGGGTTTCAAAAAACGGGTTCAAGTTTGACTCGAAGTTTAGGTTCATGTTTGACCTGAGTTTCAAACAACGGGTTCAAGTTTGACTCGAAGTTTAGGTTCATCTTTGACCTAGGTTTCAAACAACGGGTTCAAGTTTGACTCGAAGTTTAGGTTCATGTTTGACCTAGGTTTCAAAAAACGGGTTCAAGTTTGACTCGAAGTTTATGTTCATGTTTGACCTGGTTTCAAAAAACGGGTCAAGTTTGACTCGAAGTTTATGTTCATGTTTGACCTGGTTTTCAAACAACAGGTTCAAGTTTGACTCGAAGTTTAGGTTCATGTTTGACCTAAGTTTCAAACAACGGGTTCAAGTTTGACTCAAAGTTTAGGTTCATGTTTGACCTGGGTTTCAAACAACGGGTTCAAGTTTGACTCGAAGTTTAGGTTCATGTTTGACTTGAGTTTCAAACAACGAGTTCAAGTTTGACTCGAAGTTTAGGTTCATGTTTGACCTAAGTTTCAAACAACGAGTTCAAGTTTGACTCGAAGTTTAGGTTCATGTTTGACCTGGGTTTCAAACAACGGGTTCAAGTTTGACTCGAAGTTTAGGTTCATGTTTGACCTGAGTTTCAAACAACGAGTTCAAGTTTGACTCGAAGTTTAGGTTCATGTTTGACCTAAGTTTCAAACAACGGGTTCAAGTTTGACTCGAAGTTTAGGTTCATGTTTGACCTGGGTTTCAAACAACGGGTTCAAGTTTGACTCGAAGTTTAGTTTCATGTTTGACCTAGGTTTCAAACAATGGGTCCAAGTTTGACTCGAAGTTTAGGTTCATGTTTGACCTGAGTTTCAAACAACAGGTTCAAGTTTGACTCGAAGTTTAGGTTCTAGTTTGACCTGAGTTTCAAACAACGGGTTAAAGTTTGACTCGAAGTTTAGGTTCATGTTTGACCTGGGTTTCAAACAACGGGTTCAAGTTTGACTCGAAGTTTAGGTTCATTTTTGACCTGGGTTTAAAACAACAGATTCCTCGAAGTTTAGGTTCATGTTTGACCTGGGTTTGAAACAACGGGTCCAAGTTTGACTCGAAGTTTAGGTTCATGTTTGACCTGGGTTTGAAACAACTGGTTCAAGTTTGACTCGAAGTTTAGGTTCATGTTTGACCTGGGTTTGAAACAACGGGTTCAAGTTTGACTCGAAGTTTAGGTTCATGTTTGACCTGGGTCTCAAAAAACGGGTTCAAGTTTGACTCGAAGTTTAGGTTCATGTTTGCATGGGTTTCAAACAATGGGTTCAAGTTTGGCTCGAAGTTTAGGTTCATGTTTGACCTGGTTTTCAAAAAACAAGTCCAAGTTTGAGTCGAAGTTTAGGTTCATGTTTGACCTGAGTTTCAAACAACGGGTCCAAGTTTGACTCGAAGTTTAGGTTCATGTTTGACCTGAGTTTCAAACAACGGGTTCAAGTTTGACTCGAAGTTTAAGTTCATGTTTGGCCTGGGTTTCAAACAACAGGTTCAAGTTTAACTCGAAGTTTAGCTTCATGTTTGACCTGAGTTTCAAATAACGGGTTCAAGTTTGACTCGAAGTTTAGGTTCATCTTTGACATAGGTTTCAAACAACGGGTTCAAGTTTGACTCGAAGTTTAGGTTCATGTTTGACCTAGGTTTCAAACAACGGGTTCAAGTTTCACTCGAAGTTTATGTTCATGTTTGACCTGGTTTCAAACAACGGGTCAAGTTTGACTCGAAGTTTATGTTCATGTTTGACCTGGTTTTCAAACAACGGGTTCAAGTTTGACTCGAAGTTTAGGTTCATGTTTGACCTAAGTTTCAAACAACGGGTTCAAGTTTGACTCGAATTTTAGGTTCATGTTTGACCTGAGTTTCAAACAACGGGTCCAAGTTTGACTCGAAGTTTAGGTTCATGTTTGACCTGGGTTTCCAACAACGGGTTCAAGTTTGACTCGAAGTTTAGGTTCATGTTTGGCCTGGGTTTCAAACAACGGGTTCAAGTTTGACTCGAAGTTTAGGTTCATGTTTGACCTGAGTTTCAAACAACGGGTTCAAGTTTGACTCGAAGTTTAGGTTCATCTTTGACCTAGGTTTCAAACAACGGGTTCAAGTTTGACTCGAAGTTTAGGTTCATGTTTGACCTAGGTTTCAAACAACGGGTTCAAGTTTGACTCGAAGTTTATGTTCATGTTTGACCTGGTTTCAAACAACGGGTCAAGTTTGACTCAAAGTATATGTTCATGTTTGACCTGGTTTTCAAACAACGGGTTCAAGTTTGACTCGAAGTTTAGGTTCATGTTTGACCTAAGTTTTAAACAACGGGTTCAAGCTTGACTCGAAGTTTAGGTTCATGTTTGACCTGAGTTTCAAACAACGGGTTCAAGTTTGACTCGAAGTTTAGGTTCATGTTTGACATGGGTTTCAAACAACGGGTTCAAGTTTGACTCTAAGTTTAGGTTCATGTTTGACTTGGGTTTCAAACAACAGGTTCAAGTTTGACTCGAAGTTTAGGTTCATGTTTGACCTGGGTTTCTAACAACATGTTCAAGTTTGACTCAAAGTTTAGGTTCATGTTTGACCTGGGTTTCAAACAACGGGTTCAAGTTTGACCTGGTTTCAAACAACGGGTTCTAGTTTGACTCAAAGTTTAGGTTCAAGTTTGACCTGGTTTCAAAAAACAGGTTGTCTGACTCGAAGTTTAGGTTCATGTTTGACCTGGGTTCGAAATAACGGGTTCAAGTTTGACTCGAAGTTTAGGTTCATGTTTGACCTGGGTTTGAAACAACGGGTTCAAGTTTAACTTGAAGTTTAGGTTCATGTTTGACCTGGGTTTGAAACAACGGGTTCAAGTTGGACTCGAAGTTTAGGATCATGTTTGACCTGGGTTTGAAACAACGGGTTCAAGTGTGACTCGAAGTTTAGGTTCATGTTTGACCTGGGTTTCAAACAACGAGTTAAAGTTTAACTTGAAGTTTAGGTTCATGTTTGACCTGGGTTTCAAACAACGGGTTCAAGTTTGACTCGAAGTTCAGGTTCATGTTTGAACTGAGTTTCAAACAACGGGTTCAAGTTTGACTCGAAGTTTAGGTTCATGTTTGACCTGGGTTTCAAACAACGGGTTCAAGTTTGACTCGAAGTTTAGGTTCATCTTTGACCTGGGTTTAAAACAACGGATTCCTCGAAGTTTAGGTTCATGTTTGACCTGGGTTTGAAACAACGGGTTCAAGTTTGACTCGAAATTTAGGTTCATGTTTGACCTGGGTTTCAAACAACAGGTTCAAGTTTGACTCGAAGTTTAGGTTCATGTTTGCCTGGGTTTCAAACAACGGGTTCAAGTTTGGCTCGAAGTTTAGGTTCATGTTTCACCTGGTTTTCAAATAACAAGTCCAAGTTTGACTCGAAGTTTAGGTTCATGTTTGACCTGAGTTTCAAACAACGGGTCCAAGTTTGACTCAAAGTTTAGGTTCATGTTTGACCTGAGTTTCAAACAACGGGTTCCAGTTTGACTTGAAGTTTAGGTTCATGTTTGGCCTGGGTTTCAAAAAACGGGTTCAAGTTTGACTCGAAGTTTAGGTTCATGTTTGACCTGAGTTTCAAACAACGGGTTCAAGTTTGACTCGAGGTTTAGGTTCATCTTTGACCTAGGTTTCAAACAACGGGTTCAAGTTTGACTCGAAGTTTAGGTTCATGTTTGACCTAGGTTTCAAAAAACGGGTTCAAGTTTGACTCGAAGTTTATGTTCATGTTTGACCTGGTTTAAAACAACGGGTCAAGTTTGACTCGAAGTTTATGTTCATGTTTGACCTGGTTTTCAAACAACGGGTCAAGTTTGACTCGAAGTTTATGTTCATGTTTGACCTGGTTTTCAAATAACAAGTCCAAGTTTGACTCGAAGTTTAGGTTCATGTTTGACCTGAGTTTCAAACAACGGGTCCAAGTTTGACTCAATGTTTAGGTTCATGTTTGACTTGAGTTTCAAACAACGGGTTCAAGTTTGACTCGAAGTTTAGGTTCATGTTTGGCCTGGGTTTCAAAAAACGGGTTCAAGTTTGACTCGAAGTTTAGGTTCATGTTTGACCTGAGTATCAAACAACGGGTTCAAGTTTGACTCGAAGTTTAGGTTCATCTTTGACCTAGGTTTCAAACAACGGGTTCAAGTTTGACTCGATGTTTAGGTTCATGTTTGACCTAGGTTTCAAAAAACGGGTTCAAGTTTGACTCGAAGTTTATGTTCATGTTTGACCTGGTTTCAAACAACGGGTCAAGTTTGACTCGAAGTTTATGTTCATGTTTGACCTGGTTTTCAAACAACAGGTTCAAGTTTGACTCGAAGTTTAGGTTCATGTTTGACCTAAGTTTCAAACAACGGGTTCAAGTTTAACTCAAAGTTTAGGTTCATGTTTGACCTGGGTTTCAAACAACGGGTTCAAGTTTGACTCGAAGTTTAGGTTCATGTTTGACCTGAGTTTCAAACAACGAGTTCAAGTTTGACTCGAAGTTTAGGTTCATGTTTGACCTAAGTTTCAAACAACGAGTTCAAGTTTGACTCGAAGTTTAGGTTCATGTTTGACCTGGGTTTCAAACAACGGGTTCAAGCTTGACTCGAAGTTTAGGTTCATGTTTGACCTGAGTTTCAAACAACGGGTTCAAGTTTGACTCGAAATTTAGGTTCATGTTTGACCTGGGTTTCAAACAACGGGTTCAAGTTTGACTCGAAGTTTATGTTCATGTTTGACCTGGTTTCAAACAACGGGTCAAGTTTGACTCGAAGTTTATGTTCATGTTTGACCTGGTTTTCAAATAACAAGTCCATGTTTGACTCGAAGTTTAGGTTCATGTTTGACCTGAGTTTCAAACAACGGGTCCAAGTTTGACTCAAAGTTTAGGTTCATGTTTGACTTGAGTTTCAAACAACGGGTTCAAGTTTGACTCGAAGTTTAGGTTCATGTTTAGCCTGGGTTTCAAAAAACGGGTTCAAGTTTGACTCGAAGTTTAGGTTCATGTTTGACCTGAGTTTCAAACAACGGGTTCAAGTTTGACTCGAAGTTTAGGTTCATCTTTGACCTAGGTTTCAAACAACGGGTTCAAGTTTGACTCGAAGTTTAGGTTCATGTTTGACCTAGGTTTCAAAAAACGGGTTCAAGTTTGACTCGAAGTTTATGTTCATGTTTGACCTGGTTTCAAACAACGGGTCAAGTTTGACTCGAAGTTTATGTTCATGTTTGACCTGGTTTTCAAACAACAGGTTCAAGTTTGACTCGAAGTTTAGGTTCATGTTGGACCTAAGTTTCAAACAACGGGTTCAAGTTTGACTCAAAGTTTAGGTTCATGTTTGACCTGAGTTTCAAACAACGGGTTCAAGTTTGACTCGAAGTTTAGGTTCATGTTTGACCTGAGTTTCAAACAACGAGTTCAAGTTTGACTCGAAGTTTAGGTTCATGTTTGACCTAAGTTTCAAACAACGAGTTCAAGTTTGACTCGAAGTTTAGGTTCATGTTTGACCTGGGTTTCAAACAACGGGTTCAAGTTTGACTCGAAGTTTAGGTTCATGTTTGACCTGAGTTTCAAACAACGAGTTCAAGTTTGACTCGAAGTTTAGGTTCATGTTTGACCTAAGTTTCAAACAACGGGTTCAAGTTTGACTCGAAGTTTAGGTTCATGTTTGACCTGGGTTTCAAACAACGGGTTCAAGTTTGACTCGAAGTTTAGGTTCATGTTTGACCTAGGTTTCAAACAATGGGTCCAAGTTTGACTCGAAGTTTAGGTTCATGTTTGACCTGAGTTTCAAACAACAGGTCCAAGTTTGACTCGAAGTTTAGGTTCTAGTTTGACCTGAGTTTCAAACAACGGGTTCAAGTTTGACTCGAAGTTTAGGTTCATGTTTGACCTGGGTTTCAAACAACGGGTTCAAGTTTGACTCGAAGTTTAGGTTCATTTTTGACCTGGGTTTAAAACAACAGATTCCTCGAATTTTAGGTTCATGTTTGACCTGGGTTTGAAACAACGGGTCCAAGTTTGACTCGAAGTTTAGGTTCATGTTTGACCTGGGTTTGAAACAACTGGTTCAAGTTTGACTCGAAGTTTAGGTTCATGTTTGACCTGGGTTTGAAACAACGGGTTCAAGTTTGACTCGAAGTTTAGGTTCATGTTTGACCTGGGTCTCAAACAACGGGTTCAAGTTTGACTCGAAGTTTAGGTTCATGTTTGCATGTGTTTCAAACAATGGGTTCAAGTGTGGCTCGAAGTTTAGGTTCATGTTTGACCTGGTTTTCAAATAACAAGTCCAAGTTTGACTCGAAGTTTAGGTTCATGTTTGACCTGAGTTTCAAACAACGGGTCCAAGTTTGACTCGAAGTTTAGGTTCATGTTTGACCTGAGTTTCAAACAACGGGTTCAAGTTTGACTCGAAGTTTAAGTTCATGTTTGGCCTGGGTTTCAAACAACAGGTTCAAGTTTGACTCGAAGTTTAGCTTCATGTTTGACCTGAGTTTCAAATAACGGGTTCAAGTTTGACTCGAAGTTTAGGTTCATCTTTGACCTAGGTTTCAAACAACGGGTTCAAGTTTGACTCGAAGTTTAGGTTCATGTTTGACCTAGGTTTAAAACAACGGGTTCAAGTTTCACTCGATGTTTATGTTCATGTTTGACCTGGTTTCAAACAACGGGTCAAGTTTGACTCGAAGTTTATGTTCATGTTTGACCTGGTTTTCAGACAATGGGTTCAAGTTTGACTCGAAGTTTAGGTTCATGTTTGACCTAAGTTTCAAACAACGGGTTCAAGTTTGACTTGAATTTTAGGTTCATGTTTGACCTGAGTTTCAAACAACGGGTCCAAGTTTGACTCGAAGTTTAGGTTCATGTTTGACCTGGGTTTCAAACAACGGGTTCAAGTTTGACTCGAAGTTTAGGTTCATGTTTGGCCTGGGTTTCAAACAACGGGTTCAAGTTTGACTCGAAGTTTAGGTTCATGTTTGACCTGAGTTTCAAACATCGGGTTCAAGTTTGACTCGAAGTTTAGGTTCATCTTTGACCTAGGTTTCAAACAACGGGTTCAAGTTTGACTCGAAGTTTAGGTTCATGTTTGACCTAGGTTTCAAACAACGGGTTCAAGTTTGACTCGAAGTTTATGTTCATGTTTGACCTGGTTTCAAACAACGGGTCAAGTTTGACTCAAAGTTTATGTTCATGTTTGACCTGGTTTTCAAACAACGGGTTCAAGTTTGACTCGAAGTTTAGGTTCATGTTTGACCTAAGTTTCAAACAACGGGTTCAAGCTTGACTCAAAGTTTAGGTTCATGTTTGACCTGAGTTTCAAACAACGGGTTCAAGTTTGACTCGAACTTTAGGTTCATGTTTGACATGGGTTTCAAACAACGGGTTCAAGTTTGACTCGAAGTTTAGGTTCATGTTTGACTTGGGTTTCAAACAACAGCTTCAAGTTTGACTCGAAGTTTAGGTTCATGTTTGACCTGGGTTTCTAACAACATGTTCAAGTTTGACTCGAAGTTTAGGTTCATGTTTGACCTGGGTTTCAAACAACGGGTTCAAGTTTGACCTGGTTTCAAACAACGGGTTCTAGTTTGACTCAAAGTTTAGGTTCAAGTTTGACCTGGTTTCAAAAAACAGGTTGTCTGACTCGAAGTTTAGGTTCATGTTTGACCTGGGTTCGAAATAACGGGTTCAAGTTTGACTCGAAGTTTAGGTTCATGTTTGACCTGGGTTTGAAACAACGGGTTCAAGTTTGACTCGAAGTTTAGGTTCATGTTTGACCTGGGTTTGAAACAACGGGTTCAAGTTTGACTCGAAGTTTAGGATCATGTTTGACCTGGGTTTGAAACAACGGGTTCAAGTGTGACTCGAAGTTTAGGTTCATGTTTGACCTGGGTTTCAAACAACGAGTTAAAGTTTAACTTGAAGTTTAGGTTCATGTTTGACCTGGGTTTCAAACAACGGGTTCAAGTTTGACTCGAAGTTTAGATTCATGTTTGAACTGAGTTTCAAACAACGGGTTCAAGTTTGACTCGAAGTTTAGGTTCATGTTTGACCTGGGTTTCAAACAACGGGTTCAAGTTTGACTCGAAGTTTAGGTACATTTTTGACCTGGGTTTAAAACAACGGATTCCTCGAAGTTTAGGTTCATGTTTGACCTGGGTTTGAAACAACGGGTCCAAGTTTGACTCGAAGTTTAGGTTCATGTTTGACCTGGGTTTGAAACAACGGGTTCAAGTTTGACTCAAAATTTAGGTTCATGTTTGACCTGGGTTTCAAACAACGGGTTCAAGTTTGACTCGAAGTTTAGGTTCATGTTTGCCTGGGTTTCAAACAACGGGTTCAAGTTTGGCTCGAAGTTTAGGTTCATGTTTGACCTGGTTTTCAAATAACAAGTCCAAGTTTGACTCGAAGTTTAGGTTCATGTTTGACATGAGTTTCAAACAACGGGTCGAAGTTTGACTCAAAGTTTAGGTTCATGTTTGACCTGAGTTTCAAACAACGGGTTCCAGTTTGACTTGAAGTTTAGGTTCATGTTTGGCCTGGGTTTCAAAAAACGGGTTCAAGTTTGACTCGAAGTTTAGGTTCATGTTTGACCTGAGTTTCAAACAACGGGTTCAAGTTTGACTCGAGGTTTAGGTTCATCTTTGACCTAGGTTTCAAACAACGGGTTCAAGTTTGACTCGAAGTTTAGATTCATGTTTGACCTAGGTTTCAAAAAACGGGTTCAAGTTTGACTCGAAGTTTATGTTCATGTTTGACCTGGTTTCAAACAACGGGTCAAGTTTGACTCGAAGTTTATGTTCATGTTTGACCTGGTTTTCAAACAACGGGTTCAAGTTTGACTCCAAGTTTAGGTTCATGTTTGACCTAAGTTTCAAACAAAGGGTTCAAGTTTGACTCGAAGTTTAGGTTCATGTTTGACCTGAGTTTCAAATAACGGGTTCAAGTTTGACTCGATGTTTAGGTTCATGTTTGACCTGAGTTTCAAACAACGGGTTCAAGTTTGACTCGAAGTTTAGGTTCATGTTTGACCTGGGTTTCAAACAACGGGTTCAAGTTTGACTCGAAGTTTAGGTTCATGTTTGACCTGAGTTTCAAACAACGAGTTCAAGTTTGACTCGAAGTTTAGGTTTATGTTTGACCTGAGTTTCAAACAACGGGTTCAAGTTTGACTCAAAGTTTAGGTTCATGTTTGACCTGGGTTTCAAACAACGGGTTCAAGTTTGACTCGATGTTTAGGTTCATGTTTGACCTGGTTTCAAACAACGAGTTCAAGTTTGACTAAAATTTTAGGTTCATGTTTGAACTGGGTTTCAAACAACGGGTTGAAGTTTGACTCGAGGTTTAGGTTCATGTTTGACCTGAGTTTCAAACAACGGGTTCAAGTTTGACTCGAAGTTTAGGTTCATGTTTGACCTGTGTTTCAAACAACGGGTTCAAGTTTGACTCGAAGTTTAGGTTCATGTTTGAACTGGGTTTCAAACAACGGGTTCAAGTTTGACTCGAAGTTTAAGTTCATGTTTGACCTGAGTTTCAAACAACGAGTTCAAGTTTGACTCGAAGTTTAGGTTCATGTTTGACCTGAGTTTCAAACAACGGGTTCAAGTTTGACTCGAAGTTTAGGTTCTTGTTTGACCTGGGTTTCAAACGACGAGTTCAAGTTTGACTCGAAGTTTAGGTTTATGTTTGACCTGGGTTCAAACAACGGGTTCAAGTTTGACTCGAAGTTTAGGTTCATGTTTGACCTGGGTTTCAAACAACGGGTTCAAGTTTGACTCGAAGTTTAGGTTCATGTTTGACCTGGGTTTCAAACAAAGGGTTCAAGTTTGACTTGAAGTTTACGTTCATGTTTGACCTGGGTTTCAAACAACGGGTTCAAGTTTGACTCGAAGTTTAGGTTCATGTTTGACCTGGGTTTCAAACAACGGGTTCAAGTTTGACTCGAAGTTTAGGTTCATGTTTGACCTGGGTTTCAAACAAAGGGTTCAAGTTTGACTCGAAGTTTAGGTTCATGTTTGACCTGGGTTTCAAACAACGGGTTCAAGTTTGACTCGAAGTTTAGGTACATTTTTGACCTGGGTTTAAAACAACGGATTCCTCGAAGTTTAGGTTCATGTTTGACCTGGGTTTGAAACAACGGGTCCAAGTTTGACTCGAAGTTTAGGTTCATGTTTGACCTGGGTTTGAAACAACGGGTTCAAGTTTGACTCAAAATTTAGGTTCATGTTTGACCTGGGTTTCAAACAACGGGTTCAAGTTTGACTCGAAGTTTAGGTTCATGTTTGCCTGGGTTTCAAACAACGGGTTCAAGTTTGGCTCGAAGTTTAGGTTCATGTTTGACCTGGTTTTCAAATAACAAGTCCAAGTTTGACTCGAAGTTTAGGTTCATGTTTGACATGAGTTTCAAACAACGGGTCGAAGTTTGACTCAAAGTTTAGGTTCATGTTTGACCTGAGTTTCAAACAACGGGTTCCAGTTTGACTTGAAGTTTAGGTTCATGTTTGGCCTGGGTTTCAAAAAACGGGTTCAAGTTTGACTCGAAGTTTAGGTTCATGTTTGACCTGAGTTTCAAACAACGGGTTCAAGTTTGACTCGAGGTTTAGGTTCATCTTTGACCTAGGTTTCAAACAACGGGTTCAAGTTTGACTCGAAGTTTAGATTCATGTTTGACCTAGGTTTCAAAAAACGGGTTCAAGTTTGACTCGAAGTTTATGTTCATGTTTGACCTGGTTTCAAACAACGGGTCAAGTTTGACTCGAAGTTTATGTTCATGTTTGACCTGGTTTTCAAACAACGGGTTCAAGTTTGACTCCAAGTTTAGGTTCATGTTTGACCTAAGTTTCAAACAAAGGGTTCAAGTTTGACTCGAAGTTTAGGTTCATGTTTGACCTGAGTTTCAAATAACGGGTTCAAGTTTGACTCGATGTTTAGGTTCATGTTTGACCTGAGTTTCAAACAACGGGTTCAAGTTTGACTCGAAGTTTAGGTTCATGTTTGACCTGGGTTTCAAACAACGGGTTCAAGTTTGACTCGAAGTTTAGGTTCATGTTTGACCTGAGTTTCAAACAACGAGTTCAAGTTTGACTCGAAGTTTAGGTTTATGTTTGACCTGAGTTTCAAACAACGGGTTCAAGTTTGACTCAAAGTTTAGGTTCATGTTTGACCTGGGTTTCAAACAACGGGTTCAAGTTTGACTCGATGTTTAGGTTCATGTTTGACCTGGTTTCAAACAACGAGTTCAAGTTTGACTAAAATTTTAGGTTCATGTTTGAACTGGGTTTCAAACAACGGGTTGAAGTTTGACTCGAGGTTTAGGTTCATGTTTGACCTGAGTTTCAAACAACGGGTTCAAGTTTGACTCGAAGTTTAGGTTCATGTTTGACCTGTGTTTCAAACAACGGGTTCAAGTTTGACTCGAAGTTTAGGTTCATGTTTGAACTGGGTTTCAAACAACGGGTTCAAGTTTGACTCGAAGTTTAAGTTCATGTTTGACCTGAGTTTCAAACAACGAGTTCAAGTTTGACTCGAAGTTTAGGTTCATGTTTGACCTGAGTTTCAAACAACGGGTTCAAGTTTGACTCGAAGTTTAGGTTCTTGTTTGACCTGGGTTTCAAACGACGAGTTCAAGTTTGACTCGAAGTTTAGGTTTATGTTTGACCTGGGTTCAAACAACGGGTTCAAGTTTGACTCGAAGTTTAGGTTCATGTTTGACCTGGGTTTCAAACAACGGGTTCAAGTTTGACTCGAAGTTTAGGTTCATGTTTGACCTGGGTTTCAAACAAAGGGTTCAAGTTTGACTTGAAGTTTACGTTCATGTTTGACCTGGGTTTTAAACAACGGGTTCAAGTTTTACTCGAAGTTTCGGTTCGTGTTTGACCTGAGTTTCAAACAACGGGTTCAAGTTTGACTCGAAGTTTCGGTTCATGTTTGACCTGGGTTTCAAACAACGGGTTCAAGTTTGACTCGAAGTTTAGGTTCATATTTGACCTGGTTTCAAACAACGGGTTCAAGTTTGACTCGAAGTTTAGGTTCATGTTTGACCTGGGTTTCAACAACGGGTTCAAGTTTGACTCGAAGTTTAGGTTCATGTTTGACCTGGATTTCAAACAACGGGTTCAAGTTTGACTCGAAGTTTAGGTTCATGTTTGACCTGGGTTTCAACAACGGGTTCAAGTTTGACTCGAAGTTTAGGTTCATGTTTGACCTGGATTTCAAACAACGGGTTCAAGTTTAACTCTAAGTTTAGGTTCATGTTTGACCTGGTTTTCAAACAACGGGTTCAGTTTTGACGCAAAGTTTAGGCTCATATTTGACCCGGTTTTCAAACAACGGGTTCAAGTTTGACTTGAAGTTTAGGTTCATGTTTGACCTGGGTTTCAAACAACGGGTTCAAGTTTGAGTCGAAGTTTAGGTTCATGTTTGACCTGAGTTTCAAACAACGGGTTCAAGTTTGACTTGAAGTTTACTTTCATGTTTGACCTGGGTTTCAAACAACGGGTTCAAGTTTGACTCGAAGTTTCGGTTCATGTTTGACCTGAGTTTCAAACAACGGGTTCAAGTTTGACTCGAAGTTTAGGTTCATGTTTGACCTGGGTTTCAAACAACGGGTTCAAGTTTGACTCGAAGTTTAGGTTCATGTTTGACCTGGGTTTCAACAACGGGTTCAAGTTTGACTCGAAGTTTAGGTTCATGTTTGACCTGAATTTCAAACAACGGGTTCAAGTTTGACTCAAAGTTTAGGTTCATGTTTGACCTGGTTTTCAAACAACGGGTTCCAGTTTGACTCGAAGTTTTGGTTCATATTTGACCCGGTTTTCAAACAACGGGTTCAAGTTTGACTCGAAGTTTAGGTTCATGTTTGACCTGGGTTTCAAACAACGGGTTCAAGTTTAACTGGAAGTTTAGGTTCATGTTTGACCTGGGTTTCAAACAACGGGTTCCAGTTTGACTCGAAGTTTTGGTTCATGTTTGGCCTGAGTTTAAAACAACGGGTTCAAGTTTGACTCGAAGTTTAGGTTCATGTTTGACCTGGGTTTCAAACGACGAGTTCAAGTTTGACTCGAAATTTAGGTTTATGTTTGACCTGGTTTCAAATAACGGGTTCAAGTTTGACTCGAAGTTTAGGTTCATGTTTGACCTGGGTTTCAAACAACGGGTTCAAGTTTGACTCGAAGTTTAGGTTCATGTTTGACCTGGGTTTCAAACAATGGGTTCAAATTTGACTTGAAGTTTACGTTTATGTTTGACCAGGGTTTCAAACAACGGGTTCAAGTTTTACTCGAAGTTTCGGTTCATGTTTGACCTGAGTTTCAAACAACGGGTTCAAGTTTGACTCGAAGTTTAGGTTCATGTTTGACCTGGGTTTCTAACAACGAGTTCATGTTTGACTCGAAGTTTAGGTTCATGTTTGACCTGGTTTCAAACAACGGGTTCAAGTTTGACTCGAAGTTTAGGTTCATGTTTGACCTGGGTTTCAACAAAGGGTTCAAGTTTGACTCGAAGTTTAGGTTCATGTTTGACCTGGATTTCAAACAACGGGGTCAAGTTTGACTCGAAGTTTAGGTTCATGGTTGACCTGGTTTTCAAACATCGGGTTCAAGTTTGACTCGAAGTTTAGGTTCATGTTTGACCTGGATTTCAAACAACGGGTTCAAGTTTAACTCGAAGTTTAGGTTCATGTTTGACCTGGTTTTCAAACAACGGGTTCAAGTTTGACTCGAAGTTTAGGCTCATATTTGACCCGATTTTCAAACAACGGGTTCAAGTTTGACTTGAAGTTTAGGTTCATGTTTGACCTGTGTTTCAAACAACGGGTTCAAATTTGACTCGAAGTTTAGGTTCATGTTTGACCTGAGTTTCAAACAACGGGTTCAAGTTTGACTTGAAGTTTACGTTCATGTTTGACCTGGGTTTCAAACAACGGGTTCAAGTTTGACTCGAAGTTTCGGTTCATATTTGACCCGGTTTTCAAACAACGGGTTCAAGTTTGACTCGAAGTTTAGGTTCATGTTTGACCTGAGTTTCAAACAACGGGTTCAAGTTTGACTCGAAGTTTAGGTTCATGTTTGACCTGGGTTTCAACGACGAGTTCAAGTTTGACTCAAAGTTTATTTTCAAGTTTGACCTGGATTTCAAACAACGGGTTCAAGTTTAAATCGAAGTTTAGGTTCATGTTTGACCTGGTTTTCAAACAACGGGTTCAAGTTTGACTCAAAGTTTAGGCTCATATTTGACCCGGTTTTCAAACAACGGGTTCAAGTTTGACTTGAAGTTTAGGTTCATGTTTGACCTGGGTTTCAAACAACGGGTTCAAGTTTTACTCAAAGTTTAGGTTCATGTTTGACCTGAGTTTCAAACAACGGGTTCAAGTTTGACTTGAAGTTTACTTTCATGTTTGACCTGGGTTTCAAACAACGGGTTCAAGTTTGACTCGAAGTTTCGGTTCATGTTTGACCTGAGTTTCAAACAACGGGTTCAAGTTTGACTCGAAGTTTAGGTTCACGTTTGACCTGGGTTTCAAACAACGGGTTCAAGTTTGACTCGAAGTTTAGGTTCATGTTTGACCTGGGTTTCAACAACGGGTTCAAGTTTGACTCGAAGTTTAGGTTCATGTTTGACCTGAATTTCAAACAACGGGTTCAAGTTTGACTCAAAGTTTAGGTTCATGTTTGACCTGGTTTTCAAACAACGGGTTCAAGTTTGACTCGAAGTTTTGGTTCATATTTGACCCGGTTTTCAAACAACGGGTTCAAGTTTGACTCGAAGTTTAGGTTCATGTTTGACCTGGGTTTCAAACAACGGGTTCAAGTTTAACTCGAAGTTTAGGTTCATGTTTGACCTGGGTTTCAAACAACGGGTTCCAGTTTGACTCGAAGTTTTGGTTCATGTTTGGCCTGAGTTTAAAACAACGGGTTCAAGTTTGACTCGAAGTTTAGGTTCATGTTTGACCTGGGTTTCAAACGACGAGTTCAAGTTAGACTCGAAATTTAGGTTTATGTTCGACCTGGTTTCAAACAACGGGTTCAAGTTTGACTCGAAGTTTAGGTTCATGTTTGACCTGGGTTTCAAACAACGGGTTCAAGTTTGACTCGAAGTTTAGGTTCATGTTTGACCTGGGTTTCAAACAATGGGTTCAAATTTGACTTGAAGTTTACGTTCATGTTTGACCAGGGTTTCAAACAACGGGTTCAAGTTTTACTCGAAGTTTCGGTTCATGTTTGACCTGAGTTTCAAACAACGAGTGCAAGTTTGACTCGAAGTTTAGGTTCATGTTTGACCTGGGTTTCAAACAACGAGTTCAAGTTTGACTCGAAGTTTAGGTTCATGTTTGACCTGGTTTCAAACAACGGGTTCAAGTTTGACTCGAAGTTTAGGTTCATGTTTGACCTGGGTTTCAACAAAGGGTTCAAGTTTGACTCGAAGTTTAGGTTCATGTTTGACCTGGATTTCAAACAACGGGTTCAAGTTTGACTGGAAGTTTAGGTTCATGTTTGACATGTGTTTCAAACAACGGGTTCAAATTTGACTCGAAGTTTAGGTTCATGTTTGACCTGAGTTTCAAACAACGGGTTCAAGTTTGACTTGAAGTTTACGTTCATGTTTGACCTGGGTTTCAAACAACGGGTTCAAGTTTGACTCGAAGTTTTGGTTCATATTTGACCCGGTTTTCAAACAACGGGTTCAAGTTTGACTCGAAGTTTAGGTTCATGTTTGACCTGAGTTTCAAACAACGGGTTCGTGTTTGACTCGAAGTTTAGGTTCTTGTTTGACCTGGGTTTCAAACGACGAGTTCAAGTTTGACTCGAAGTTTAGGTTTATGTTTGACCTGGGTTCGAACAACGGGTTCAAGTTTGACTCGAAGTTTAGGTTCATGTTTGACCTGGGTTTCAAACAACGGGTTCAAGTTTGACTCGAAGTTTAGGTTCATGTTTGACCTGGGTTTCAAACAAAGGGTTCAAATTTGACTTGAAGTTTACGTTCATGTTTGACCTGGGTTTTAAACAACGGGTTCAAGTTTTACTCAAAGTTTCGGTTCATGTTTGACCTGAGTTTCAAACAACGGGTTCAAGTTTGACTCGAAGTTTAGGTTCATGTTTGACCTGGGTTTCAAACAACGGGTTCAAGTTTGACTTGAAGTTTAGGTTCATATTTGACCTGGTTTCAAACAACGGGTTCAAGTTTGACTCGAAGTTTAGGTTCATGTTTGACCTGGGTTTCAACAACGGGTTCAAGTTTGACTCGAAGTTTAGGTTCATGTTTGACCTGGATTTCAAACAACGGGTTCAAGTTTGACTCGAAGTTTAGGTTCATGTTTGACATGGGTTTCAACAACGGGTTCAAGTTTGACTCAAAGTTTAGGTTCATGTTTGACCTGGATTTCAAACAACGGGTTCAAGTTTAACTCGAAGTTTAGGTTCATGTTTGACCTGGTTTTCAAACAACGGGTTCAAGTTTGACTCAAAGTTTAGGCTCATATTTGACCCGGTTTTCAAACAACGGGTTCAAGTTTGACTTGAAGTTTAGGTTCATGTTTGACCTGGGTTTCAAACAACGGGTTCAAGTTTGACTCTAAGTTTAGGTTCATGTTTGACCTGAGTTTCAAACAACGGGTTCAAGTTTGACTTGAAGTTTACTTTCATGTTTGACCTGGGTTTCAAACAACGGGTTCAAGTTTGACTCGAAGTTTCGGTTCATGTTTGACCTGAGTTTCAAACAACGGGTTCAAGTTTGACTCGAAGTTTAGGTTCATGTTTGACCTGGGTTTCAAACAACGGGTTCAAGTTTGACTCGAAGTTTAGGTTCATGTTTGCCCTGGGTTTCAACAACGGGTTCAAGTTTGACATGAAGTTTAGGTTCATGTTTGACCTGAATTTCAAACAACGGGTTCAAGTTTGACTCAAAGTTTAGGTTCATGTTTGACCTGGTTTTCAAACAACGGGTTCAAGTTTGACTCGAAGTTTTGGTTCATATTTGACCCGATTTTCAAACAACGGGTTCAAGTTTGACTCGAAGTTTAGGTTCATGTTTGACCTGGGTTTCAAACAACGGGTTCAAGTTTAACTCGAAGTTTAGGTTCATGTTTGACCTGGGTTTCAAACAACGGGTTCCAGTTTGACTCGAAGTTTTGGTTCATGTTTGGCCTGAGTTTAAAACAACGGGTTCAAGTTTGACTCGAAGTTTAGGTTCATGTTTGACCTGGGTTACAAACGACGAGTTCAAGTTTGACTCGAAATTTAGGTTTATGTTTGACCTGGTTTCAAACAACGGGTTCAAGTTTGACTCTAAGTTTAGGTTCATGTTTGACCTGGGTTTCAAACAACGGGTTCAAGTTTGACTCGAAGTTTAGGTTCATGTTTGACCTGGGTTTCAAACAATGGGTTCAAATTTGACTTGAAGTTTACGTTCATGTTTGACCAGGGTTTCAAACAACGGGTTCAAGTTTTACTCGAAGTTTCGGTTCATGTTTGACCTGAGTTTCATACAACGGGTTCAAGTTTGACTCGAAGTTTAGGTTCATGTTTGACCTGGGTTTCAAACAACGAGTTCAAGTTTGACTCGAAGTTTAGGTTCATGTTTGACTTGGTTTCAAACAACGGGTTCAAGTTTGACTCGAAGTTTAGGTTCATGTTTGACCTGGGTTTCAACAAAGGGTTCAAGTTTGACTCGAAGTTTAGGTTCATGTTTGACCTGGATTTCAAACAACGGGGTCAAGTTTGACTCGAAGTTTAGGTTCATGGTTGACCTGGTTTTCAAACAACGGGTTCAAGTTTGACTCGAAGTTTAGGTTCATGTTTGACCTGGATTTCAAACAACGGGTTCAAGTTTAACTCGAAGTTTAGGTTCATGTTTGACCTGGTTTTCAAACAACGGGTTCAAGTTTGACTCGAAGTTTAGGATCATATTTGACCCGGTTTTCAAACAACGGGTTCAAGTTTGACTTGAAGTTTAGGTTCATGTTTGACCTGTGTTTCAAACAACGGGTTCAAATTTGACTCGAAGTTTAGGTTCATGTTTGACCTGAGTTTCAAACAACGGGTTCAAGTTTGACTTGAAGTTTACGTTCAGGTTTGACCTGGGTTTCAAACAACGGGTTCAAGTTTGACTCGAAGTTTCGGTTCATGTTTGACCTGAGTTTCAAACAACGGGTTCAAGTTTGACTCGAAGTTTAGGTTCATGTTTGACCTGGTTTTCAAACAACGGGTTCAAGTTTGACTCGGAGTTTAGGTTCATGTTTGACCAGGGTTTCAACAACGGGTTCAAGTTTGACTCGAAGTTTAGGTTCATGTTTGACCTGAATTTCAAACAACGGGTTCAAGTTTGACTCGAAGTTTAGGTTCATGTTTGACCTGGGTTTCAACAACGGGTTCAAGTTTGACTCGAAGTTTAGGTTCATGTTTGACCTGGATTTCAAACAACGGGTTCAAGTTTAACTCGAAGTTTAGGTTCATGTTTGACCCGGTTTTCAAACAACGGGTTCAAGTTTGACTCGAAGTTTAGGTTCATGTTTGATCTGGGTTTCAAACAACGAGTTCAAGTTTGACTCGAAGTTTCGGTTCATGTTTGGCCTGACATTCAAACAACGGGTTGAAGTTTGACTCGAAGTTTTGGTTCATGTTTGACCTGGGTTTCAAACAACGGGTTCAAGTTTGACTCGAAGTTTAGGTTCAAGTTTGACCTGGGTTTCAAACAATGGATTCAAGTTTGACTTGAAGTTTACGTTCATGTTTGACCTGGGTTTTAAACAACTGGTTCAAGTTTTACTCGAAGTTTCGGTTCATGTTTGACCTGAGTTTCAAACAACGGGTTCAAGTTTGACTCGACGTTTAGGTTTATGTTTGACCTGGGTTTCAAACAACGAGTTCAAGTTTGACTCGAAGTTTAGGTTCATGTTTGACCTGGTTTCAAACAACGGGTTCAAGTTTGACTCGAAGTTTAGGTTCATGTTTGACCTGGGTTTCAACAACGGGTTCAAGTTTGACTCGAAGTTTAGGTTCATGTTTGACCTGGATTTCAAACAACGGGGTCAAGTTTGACTCGAAGTTTAGGTTCATATTTGACTCGGTTTTCAAACAACGGGTTCAAATTTGACTCGAAGTTTAGGTTCATGTTTGACCTGGGTTTCAAACAACGGGCTCAAGTTTGACTCGAAGTTTAGGTTCATGTTTGACCTGAGTTTCAAACAACGGGTTCAAGTTTGACTTGAAGTATACGTTCATGTTTGACCTGGTTTTCAAACAACGGGTTCAATTTTGACTCGAAGTTTAGGTTCATATTTGACTCGGTTTTCAAACAACGGGTTCAAATTTGACTCGAAGTTTAGGTTCATGTTTGACCTGGGTTTCAAACAACGGGCTCAAGTTTGACTCGAAGTTTAGGTTCATGTTTGACCTGAGTTTCAAACAACGGGTTCAAGTTTGACTTGAAGTATACGTTCATGTTTGACCTGGCTTTCAAACAACGGGTTCAAGTTTGACTCGAAGTTTCGGTTCATGTTTGACCTGAGTTTCAAACAACGGGTTCAAGTTTGACTCGAAGTTTAGGGTCATGTTTGACCTGGGTTTCAAACAATGGGTTCATGTTTGACACGAAGTTTAGGTTCATGTTTGACCTGGTTTTCAAACAACGGGTTCAATTTTGACTCGAAATTTAGGTTCATAATTGACCTGGTTTTCAAACAACGGGTTCAAGTTTGACTCGAAGTTTAGGTTCATGTTTGACCTGAGTTTCAAACAATGGGTTCAAGTTTGACTCGAAGTTTAGGTTCATAATTGACTCGGTTTTTAAACAACGAGTTCAAGTTTGACTCGAAGTTTAGGTTCATGTTTGACCTGGGTTTCAAACAACGGGTTCAAGTTTAACTCGACGTTTAGGTTCATGTTTGACCTGAGTTTCAAACAACGGGTTCAAGTTTAACTCGAAGTTTAGGTTCATGTTTAACCTGGGTTTCAAACAACGGGTTCAAGTTTGACTCGAAGTTTAGGTTCATGTTTGACCTGAGTTTCAAACAATGGGTTCAAGTTTGACTCGAAGTTAAGGTTCATGCTTGACCTGAGTTTCAAACAACAGTTTCAAGTTTGACTCGAAGTTTAGGTTCATGTTTGACCTGGGTTTCAAACAACGGGTTCAAGTTTGACTCGAAGTTTAGGTTCATGTTTGACCTGGTTTCAAACAACGGGTTCAAGTTTGACTCAAATTTTAGGTTCATGTTTGACCTGGTTTCAAACAACGGGTTCAAGTTTGACTCAAATTTTAGGTTAATGTTTGACCTTAGTTTCAAACAACGGGTTCAAGTTTGACTCGAAGTTTAGGTTTATGTTTGACCTGGGTTTCAAACGACGAGTTCAAGTTTGACTCGAAGTTTAGGTTTATGTTTGACCTAGGTTCAAACAACGAGTTCAAGTTTGACTCTAAGTTTAGGTTCATGTTTGACCTGGTTTTCAAACAACGCGTTCAAGTTTGACTCGAAGTTTAGGTACATATTTAACCCGGTTTTCAAACAACGGGTTCAAGTTTGACTCGAAGTTTAGGTTCATGTTTGACCTGGGTTTCAAACAACGGGTTCAAGTTTGACTCGAAGTTTAGGTTCATGTTTGACCTGAGTTTCAAACAACGGGTTCAAGTTTGACTTGAAGTTTACGTTCATGTTTGACCTGGGTTTCAAACAACGGGTTCAAGTTTGACTCGAAGTTTCGGTTCATGTTTGACCTGAGTTTCAAACAACGGGTTCAAGTTTGACTCGAAGTTTAGGTTCATGTTTGCCTGGGTTTCAAACAACGGGTTCAAGTTTGACTCGAAGTTTAGGTTCATGTTTGACTTGGGTTTCAACAATGGGTTCAAGTTTGACTCGAAGTTTAGGTTCATGTTTGACCTGAATTTCAAACAACGGGTTCAAGTTTGACTCGAAGTTTAGGTTCATGTTTGACCTGGTTTTCAAACAACGGGTTCAAGTTTGACTCGAAGTTTAGGTTCATATTTGACCCGGTTTTCAAACAACGGGTTCAAGTTTGACTCGAAGTTTAGGTTCATGTTTGACCTGGGTTTCAAACAACGGGTTCAAGTTTGACTCGAAGTTTAGGTTCATGTTTGACCTGGGTTTCAACAACGGGTTCAAGTTTGACTCGAAGTTTAGGTTCATGTTTGACCTGGATTTCAAACAACGGGTTCAAGTTTGACTCAAAGTTTAGGTTCATGTTTGACCTGGTTTTCAAACAACGGGTTCAAGTTTGACTCGAAGTTTAGGTACATATTTAACCCGGTTTTCAAACAACGGGTTCAAGTTTGACTCGAAGTTTAGGTTCATGTTTGACCTGGGTTTCAAACAACGGGTTAAAGTTTGAATCGAAGTTTAGGGTCATGTTTGACCTGGTTTTCAAACAATGGGTTCAAGTTTGACTCGAAGTTTCGGTTCATGTTTGACCTGAGTTTCAAACAACGGGTTCAAGTTTGACTCGAAGTTTAGGTTCATGTTTGACTTGGGTTTCAAACAACGGGTTCAAGTTTGACTCGAAGTTTAGGTTCATGTTTGACCTGGGTTTCAAACAATGGGTTCAAGTTTGACTCGAAGTTTAGGTTCATGTTTGACCTGGGTTTCAAACAACGGGTTCAAGTTTGACTCGAAGTTTCGGTTCATGTTTGACCTGAGTTTCAAACAACGGGTTCAAGTTTAACTCGAAGTTTAGGTTCATGTTTGACCTGGGTTTCAAACGACGAGTTCAAGTTTGACTCGAAGTTTAGGTTTATGTTTGACCTGGTTTCGAACAACGGGTTCAAGTTTGACTCGAAGTTTAGGTTCATGTTTAACCTGGGTTTCAAACAACGGGTTCAAGTTTGACTCGAAGTTTAGGTTCATGTTTGACCTGGATTTCAAACAACGGGTTCAAGTTTGACTCAAAGTTTAGGTTCATGTTTGACCTGGTTTTCAAACAACGGGTTCAAGTTTGACTCGAAGTTTAGGTACATATTTAACCCGGTTTTCAAACAACGGGTTCAAGTTTGACTCGAAGTTTAGGTTCATGTTTGACCTGGGTTTCAAACAACGGGTTCAAGTTTGACTCGAAGTTTAGGGTCATGTTTGACCTGGGTTTCAAACAATGGGTTCAAGTATGACTCGAGGTTTCGGTTCATGTTTGACCTGAGTTTCAAACAACGGGTTCAAGTTTGACTCGAAGTTTAGGTTCATGTTTGACCTGGGTTTCAAACAACGGGTTCAAGTTTGACTCGAAGTTTAGGTTCATGTTTGACCTGGGTTTCAAACAATGGGTTCAAGTTTGACTCGAAATTTAGGTTCATGTTTGACCTGGGTTTCAAACAACGGGTTCAAGTTTGAGTCGAAGTTTCGGTTCATGTTTGACCTGAGTTTCAAACAACGGGTTCAAGTTTAACTCGAAGTTTAGGTTCATGTTTAACCTGGGTTTCAAACGACGAGTTCAAGTTTGACTCGAAGTTTAGGTTTATGTTTGACCTGGTTTCAAACAACGGGTTCAAGTTTGACTCGAAGTTTAGGTTCATGTTTGACCGGAATTTCAAACAACGGGTTCAAGTTTGACTCGAAGTTTAGGTTCATGTTTGACCTGGTTTTCAAACAACGGGTTCAAGTTTGACTCGAAGTTTAGGTTCATATTTGACCCGGTTTTCAAACAACGGGTTCAAGTTTGACTCGAAGTTTAGGTTCATGTTTGACCTGGGTTTCAAACAACGGGTTCAAGTTTGACTCGAAGTTTAGGTTCATGTTTGACCTGGGTTTCAACAACGGGTTCAAGTTTGACTCGAAGTTTAGGTTCATGTTTGACCTGGATTTCAAACAACGGGTTCAAGTTTGACTCAAAGTTTAGGTTCATGTTTGACCTGGTTTTCAAACAACGGGTTCAAGTTTGACTCGAAGTTTAGGTACATATTTAACCCGGTTTTCAAACAACGGGTTCAAGTTTGACTCGAAGTTTAGGTTCATGTTTGACCTGGGTTTCAAACAACGGGTTCAAGTTTGACTCGAAGTTTAGGGTCATGTTTGACCTGGGTTTCAAACAATGGGTTCAAGTTTGACTCGAAGTTTTGGTTCATGTTTGACCTGAGTTTCAAACAACGGGTTCAAGTTTGACTCGAAGTTTAGGTTCATGTTTGACCTGGATTTCAAACAACGGGTTCAAGTTTGGCTCGAAGTTTAGGTTCATGTTTGACCTGGGTTTCAAACAATGGGTTCAAGTTTGACTCGAAGTTTAGGTTCATGTTTGACCTGGGTTTCAACAACGGGTTCAAGTTTGACTCGAAGTTTCGGTTCATGTTTGACCTGAGTTTCAAACAATGGGTTCAAGTTTAACTCGAAGTTTAGGTTCATGTTTGACCTGGGTTTCAAACGACGAGTTCAAGTTTGACTCGAAGTTTAGGTTTACGTTTGACCTGGTTTCAAACAACGGGTTCAAGTTTGACTCGAAGTTTAGGTTCATGTTTGACCTGGTTTCAAACAACGGGTTCAAGTTTGACTCGAAGTTTAGGTTCATGTTTGACCTGGGTTTCAACAACGGGTTCAAGTTTGACTCGAAGTTTAGGTTCATGTTTGACCTGGATTTCAAACAACGGGGTCAAGTTTGACTCGAAGTTTAGGTTCATGTTTGACCTGGTTTTCAAACAACGGGTTCAAGTTTGACTCGAAGTTTAGGTTCATATTTGACCCGATTTTCAAACAACGGGTTCAAGTTTGACTCAAAGTTTAGGTTCATGTTTGACCTGGGTTTCAAACAACGGGCTCAAGTTTGACTCGAAATTTAGGTTTATGTTTGACCTGAGTTTCAAACAACGGGTTCAAGTTTGACTTGAAGTATACGTTCATGTTTGACCTGGCTTTCAAACAACGGGTTCAAGTTTGACTCGAAGTTTCGGTTCATGTTTGACCTGAGTTTCAAACAACGGGTTCAAGTTTGACTCGAAGTTTAGGGTCATGTTTGACCTGGGTTTCAAACAATGGGTTCAAGTTTGACACGTAGTTTAGGTTCATGTTTGACCTGGGTTTCAACAACGGGTTCAAGTTTGACTCGAAGTTTAGGTTCATGTTTGACCTGAATTTCAAACAACGGGTTCAAGTTTGACTCGAAGTTTAGGTTCATATTTGACTCGGTTTTTAAACAACGGGTTCAAGTTTGACTCGAAGTTTAGGTTCATGTTTGACCTGGGTTTCAAACAACGGGTTTGTCGCTCCCGGGATTTTCATCCTAGTACAAACGCGAAAGTGGCACCGAAACAGAGTCGCCAGCAATGTGTATTTATCCCAAGAGAGGGAAAGGAAACACCGCATAAACCTGAAGAGAAGGAAAAAGCATGGTCTTACGACCAAAGAACTGGGTTCTGGAGTCGGTTACGCGAGAGGAAGGTATTAGCACCCCCTCGCGTCCATCGTACCCGATGGGATCCACGCTTGCTTGTCTCGATCAAAGGGTGATAGAAAAGAATACTGGAAAAGGAACGAAAAGAGAACTGGAAAAGGAACGAGAAACAAATGTAGGGAAAATAAAAGAAGTGCTCGCATGGGCCCTACCCCACTGCCTACGTATCTCATCGGGAACATGAGAATCAGAGCGACGTAGTTCCCCTCACTAGGGATGAATTGTTTGTGTTTTTTAGAGAACGGCTGACGTTCTAGCTCAGGTGTTGCAGGCTCGCTGGTCCGAGTGCGTTACCATCTTGCAAGAGAACGAGTAGAAGCGCGTTCGTACGCTAAGAGTGAATGAGGTGAGAAAAGAATTCCCGAAGGAAAGACGTTATTGTTTGTTTTTTGTCTTTTAGAAGGAAGTGTTTTGGATTTGTTTGCATACGACAGTGTATCTGGATCTTAGTCATTGGAATGTGTACCTTCTCACATTCCAAGATGGAATGGGTAAGAAAGCACACTAAGGGTGAAGAAGACCCTCACACTTAGTTCCAATTATCAAGGTTCAAACACACTAGCATACTTGTGTTTATTAAGTGTTTTGTTGATTATGAAGTGAAGAAGTGTTTTTTATTATTTGCACCTTCAACAAGTATTGCATTTAAGTCCCTCATACAAGATCAAATGTTTAACACATTGACCCAAGATGGGCTATATGCTACACATTCTAAGATTACAAGAGAAGACCCCTTATAATCTTTTCTTTATATGAAAGGCCTAAATGCAATAAATGCCTACCTTTATTATATGTTTTGAATTTTCTTTGAGATGAGAAGATGAAAGACTCAAGAGAAGGTAAAGGTAAAATCTATATGGACTAAGACTCAATCCTAATTGATTAGTTAAGGGAGTGATCCTAAAGTTTGTGAGGTTTCAACCTAAAGTCTAAAGAAAGAATGAATTAAACAATTCACTTCTAAAGTAGAAGATGAATTGTAATTCACAAAGGGAAAGTGATGAGTTATTAAAAGAAAGCACATAAGTGCTTAACAAAACACAAAATGGAATTGTAAAAGAGAAAGGATAGAAGTTGAATGTGGATTCCTTATCCACACTCAATTGAAACTTACCAAAGCCCCTACATGGTTAGTAAACATGTATAAGAAGTATAAGAAGTAAAAGAACATGTAATGCATCATAAAACTCAAAAGAATTAAATGAGAAAACAAATCCTAGAACCACAACCAGAATGGGCATCATATGGTCAACAAATGAATATCATCATACAAGTGCAAGTGAATAGGCAACAAACATCATCCATTAGCATTTAAACATGTTACAAGAAGAAAGGGTAGATGAAAGATGGAAAGAAATGAAGAGGACATGCATAAATGGAACATGTAAATCAACAACCAGAATTGAAACTAAATGGAAAATGGTTTATGAACATCTCAAAAGTATTTATGAGGTAACTTCAAGACATTCAAGAAGTAATATAAGAAGAATTGAAATGAAAGTTCAAAAAGAAAGGGCAAACAATACATGTTAATGATGCACAAAGTTCAAATTGAAATGAACATGTAAAGATGACCTATAATGTGTGTCAAAGACCTATAATATCATATGAATGGCTCATAACATATGCAAATGCTCATACAAATGTGCACAAAAGAATTCATGTAAACATGCACTAAAGTTGTAATGACATGCCATGGATTATACATCCAATGTGATGCATCAAACAAAGACCAAATGGATTCATGAAAATTATGCTAGCATATCATTGGAATGCCTAGGTCAGAAATGCATCATACATCAAGATAGCATGTAAAAATTCAGAGCAAAATGACTTCAAACAAAGCAATTAGGTCAAATTGAAACATCATGCAAAGTGGAGCAAATATAGGCATCAAGACATATGATAAAGTGACCTAAAAATAAAAAACAAATCATCTAACATGTTTCAATGTATTAGTGAATCAATGCAAAAAGAATCATGTCAAAATAGTTGGTAATGAGCAAGAACAAAATTAAACAAATTCATGTATCATGCTTAGAATGCATCTAAGTGGAAATTCAAAGAAAATTATGGACCAGGGGTAAAAAGGTCATAAAATCAAGAAATAAAATCATGGAAAATTTCCTAAATGTTTTAAGAGTACACATGAATTTTTGTGGAATTTAATAATGCAATTTGGTATTTTTAAAAATTAAAAATCAAACGTGTAGAAAGAAATAAAAATGAAAAATAAATGCAAAATGCAGGGGGGTATGAACATAGCAATTGGACAGTGCAAATTCATTGGGCTTTATAAAAGAGGAGGTGTGAATAGCAATCTGGTTAGGTCCATTAAGCACGCAGAACATACTAACAAGCATGGACTCTCAGTCAACAATCTTGAGTCACTCATGGCCATTGGATCAAGTCACAGTCAAACCATAGTCAAAGTAATTGAAATCAATGCATGTGCGTGAGTGACCACAATCCCTATCGTGTATCACGCCACAAAACGTTTAAATGAGTTCAGAAAATTGGCATGTGACTTGCACGCCTTTTTTTATGTGTTGGCAGCATGGTAGCCATTAGATCACACTCATCCAACGGATCACATTCAAACTGGTCATAAAACCCTAACATGAAGACCACCGGCCGGAGAAGGACCTCCGGTCGCCTTCTCCGGTCAACCATCACCGTCTGCAACTTTAATTCTTCCAGAAATTCACAATCCACATACCAAATGAAAGCTAAACTTACGTACATCAAGAATTTAGCACTGAAATCACCAAACAATGCACACACAGCAAGAAATGATCACAAACATTTTGCCCTAAGTTTAGATCTACACCTCTGAGAGGTCTATCAACTAGCCAGAAATGTTTCATTGCTTCTAATAAGCCATAATCAACATGAAACAAGCTTAAAAATCAATGAATCACACCAGAAGAGTTAAGAAATTCCAAACCTGAAACTTGAAGATTCTTTGTTCAAAAGAAAACCAGAGATGTTGCCTTGAGTTCTTGAGCTCCAATGTGGCCAAATAAAGGCTTAGATACAAGAGTGGATGATACTTCAGTGAAGGAGAGCTGAAATCCAAGATTCAAAACAGTTGCAATGTGATGAAAATGGGAGAGAGAATCAGAGAGATTCTGAGAAGAAGATGAGGGAGATGAAGTGGAGCTCGAAAATCAGTTGAAATGTGGAGGAATTGAGAGAGAATGGAAAGAGTTTCTCAATTGAATATCAGAAAAATGAAGCTACCTTGAATTCGTGAAGGGAAGATTTGTTTTATATGTTGAGCTTAACCATGGTTAACTGGGTGAATCAACTGAGTCATGGTGGTTTAGGTGAGTCATCCCTAACTAACTGAGTCAAGTTAGTTAGGGAGAGCAATGATAAGGTGATGATAGTTCATGGTAAGCTATGGTGATGGTGACAAGAGAAATGGAATGGCAAGGCTGTGTAACACAAAACTTGTTCAGCAAGCTTGTCATTTCTACTTTCATGCATAGCACGTGCTATGGTGTGTATGCAATGTGTTTGGTTTAAAAAGGCAATGGATAGCTGGTATGAATAAAGCACGTGCAAGCTTGTACCAACAACATCAACAACATTGGTTTTTTTTTTTGGTTTTTTATAACAGTTTGCAGACATGGGTGTTTAATGGTGATTTTCTCTTTGCATTGTGGATGATTTGATGAGTTCTTGGAGTCATTGGCAAGAGGGATTGTAGTAGAACTACTTTGGTATGAAAATTGAATGGAAATGATGCTTGGGAGAGGTTGAAAATGACTTAGAACAATAAGGTTTGGAAACTGGTCATGGGCGAGGAAATGAGGTTGGCTGGCAAGGTGTGCATGGCATGGATTTTCAGTTGTATTGACCAATCTTTGAGCTATCATAATTCCTTATCCTTTGATCATATGAAAAAATCATGAACATCAATCTTGAAGATCTCACATAGGGGAGCAACTTTGATGTTGCAAGATTTTTCATTTGAAGCCTCTAACTATGAGTAATTGATCCATACATCTTGTCCACCAACTGTTTGAGAAAATGACTGCGCGCAGACCTGGCCAAACTTGGTCATGACATGGTTTTGGGCCTACTTTCCTCCAACTTTGATCCATCATATCTCACTCAATTTTTATCCAATGGAGATGTTCTACACATGGATTTGAAGCTTAAAACAAGATCTTTCATTGAGGTAGAGTGGATTTTTCATTTGGTGCTCCAAATTTAAATGGCCTTGGTTCAAACTCTGATGCAAAATGGCCAAAACTTGCTATTTTTAGCAACCCTACTTCATCCAAAAATGGCAACTTTCCACATCTTGATTTTTTTCATGATTCCTTTGGAGTTTCTTGATAAAATTTTGTACATTGGACATATGTAACATGAATTTCATGATTTTGGGCTCAAAAAGTCAAGAGTTGACTTTTTCCCCTGATTATTTGACTTGGCCCCAAATTCCCTGATTTTTTATCTTTCTTCCAATTGAACCACTTCTAAAACCAATTGAGATGCAATTTTCCACATACATACACTTAGGGACATATGGAATACCATGACATCAAGTTTTGTTCAAAAAAACAGAAATACCCTGATTTAATTGGAAACCCTAATCTTGACCCTCTCTGGTTAGGAGGAAATTGCACATCTTCCAAATCCAAATTCCTCAGAGTATGTTGTGTATCCTCTTAAAGGATGATGAGAAATGCCACTTGAGAATGATTTTGAATCAATGAGCTATCTCTTTTGAGGGTTTTCCTTCAATTTTTGAACCTCTTGCATAGTGAAAGATGTAGTGCTTCAATCTCCCATTGAATCTCACTTCCTTGAGGTTTTGGAAGATCAATTGAGATAGTATGAGCCATGAGAGACCTCTTGGCTTGCCTAGAGCCAACTTGATTGACCTTTTTGTGCTTTGAATGATTCCTTGATTGTCCACCTTCCACCTGATCACATGCCCTGATGGTAAGGAGGATGCCATGCTTCATTTTTCTATGTTAAATGCAATGTAATGTTAATGAGGTGGATATGATATGATAAATGATAATGCCATGCTATGATGACAAAAGGGGAGAGCAAATTTTGGGGTATTACAGCTGCCCCTATTCAAGCGCTGTAGACCTGAATGCCTGAAAGCAATTGCTTTCGGACTTTCAAGGTATATAGTGATTGAATACCAAATATAACCAAAAATTTGCTCTGGATGAAGAAGAAAAGGGATATAAACCCAACGAGACTGCTGGATTGAATCCTCGATGAAACGTCGGAGAGATCTGTCTTTTGAACGATGCCAGACGACTACTGGCTTGCCACGCTGATGGTGGACTTTAATACTATCTTTTATGCAATTCCAGACGACTACTGGCCTGCCACACTACTGGTGGACTTTGGAAATGTCTTTTTGAACGACGCCAGACGACTACTGGCTTGCCACACTACTGGTGGACTTTAATACTGTCTTTTATGCAATTCCAGACGACTACTGGCCTGCCACACTACTGGTGGACTTTGCAGCTTCGTGCCACCCGAAGACGGACTTTTGCCAATCCACTGTTGGACTTTTGCCACCCGAAGACGGACTTTTGCCAATCCACTGTTGGACTTTTGCCACCCGAAGACGGACTTTTGCCAATCCACTGTTGGACTTCTGCCACCCGAAGACGGACTTTTGCCAATCCACTGTTGGACTTTTGCCACCCGAAGACGGACTTTTGCCAATCCACTGTTGGACTTTTGCCACCCGAAGATGGACTTTTGCCAATCCACTGTTGGACTTTTGCCACCCGAAGACGGACTTTTGCCAATCCACTGTTGGACTTTTGCCACCCGAAGACGGACTTTTGCCAATCCACTGTTGGACTTCTGCCACCCTAAGACGGACTTTTGCCAATCCACTGTTGGACTTTTAGAATTTTAAAATCGAATTACTCTCTGCCTCTGCACCAGACATCTCTGCCGACTCTGCTGAGGAACCACAATCAATGATTTAATCTCGGAGACTCCTAAAAGGATAATATCTCTGCTGGCGAATGGATGAACAATCCGTCTGCTTCGAATTGTCAAGCTTGCCAAAAATAAATTGGACTTTAAGATATGAGGGAATGACGACTCTGCCAGGAATTATTCCATCTGTTTGGGGGAATGAATTCTGGTCACAGCGATTCCGCTGGGGATGAGAATTTTTAAATGACATCCTGCTGGGGAAATGAGCCATTAAAACTCTGCTTGGGGATTTATTCAACCCAAGATCCTTTATAGGGATTATCAACCTTCTGACCCGGCTGGGGAAAGGCTGTACCATCCTTGTTGAGGAATAGATTCTGTCGATCTGATAAACCTCTGCGGAGAGAACAACAACTCAGCTGGAAGTTGCTGACAAGATTCGATGCTGACCTCTGTGGGGATACCATGACCAGAGATACGATCTTGCTGGGTATCAGGGCTACTCTGCCAGGGATATGCAAATCCTGGTTAGAACATTCCACTGCAACTTGCTAGAAAGAGTCCTTAGAGATCTGTTGGGGAAACCCAAAGCAAATCCATAGTAGTCTGCTGAAGAATGTGACTGTCGAGCTTAGGATAAGTACTACAATGCCCCATGTTAGGCGAGCTTCCCTTTAGACAATTCCGTTAGGGATGACGGGTTTATAACAAACTCTGTTGGAGAAAACTGCTTTAAAACGTCTCATGTTGGGGAATGCCTTTCGAGAGGATTTTACAGAAGACCAACTGTCCTCAAACTCTACTGGGGGTGACCAACACTTCATGCTGGGGAAACAATCATGCCCCATGCTTGGACAACACAACAATTCGTCCCCGCAGAGGATGTCATAAGAGGATTTTACAGAAGATCTAGCCTCTTCAAACTCTTGTGACTTCGCTGGGGATAATGACCATCAGTTTCGGTGTCGACGAGACCACTCTTTTGGGGAACCTGTGACCGTTATCGACATAGAAAAGCTTGTAGCTGTTGGAAGGACTGAATAAGAGAATCGACTTAATAAGATGCAACGGTACCCAGTTGAACTTAATTCACTGATATCGACCCGTTATGAACAATCGTCGACCGAACGATGAACGCCGATCTCCTTACCCATAATTGCCCCAGTTTTTTGCGTGGGGTGATTTATTGCTGGTCTTGTGCTTAAAATCATCTGCACCTGCTACCTGCAACAAAAGAATATGCCCACATGCCCCGAATATTGCGTGGCTAGAATCCACCATCCGGGAGTATTCAACATTCGAAGTAATTTCAAATATTTTTTCTGCGCATGTTATTGCAAGGCTGCCATGTTTTCAAATGCAATGTTTTATCAACAATTAGGACGTTTTTTTGCAAACAAAGCAATAAAACAAAAATAGAAAGCTTTTTATTGAAATTCAATTTATTGACCGAAAGCCCAGAATAGGCAATTACATCCGGAAGCAATCCCTGGAAAGAGGTGATCGCTGAAAATTGAGAAAAGGAACTATCCTAATGGCAATGTGAAAACGGAATTCCACTGAGTTTCCATTCTGTTATGACCAGTATGTCTTCAAAACTCCCCGACCTTGCCTTTTGAGGAATGATCAGACCGATTCCTATCTTTCAGAACGTCAGTTGTTCAAACGGTAATGGGGTACAGATAACTCAAACCGTAGTCATTCGCTTAAATCCCTCTTTTGTGTGGACCGCCCTTTCAGGTTTTCGATCCACCAGGATACCCTTTTTTGCCTAAGTTGCCCTTTCGGGTTTTCAACTTACCGGGTGTACAAATCTTTTTTCAATTATATCCCTAATTTTTGCCCGAACCTTATTCTGTTTTTGGTTCGCCGGGATGCCCTTTTTTGCCTGGATTTTTTATTTTTATTATCCAGCGGGTCTATTCATGCGAAGTATTTTTTGACTACGTCCGAGTTAACAGGGGATGAAAAGTCTTCGCCATCCATGGTTGTAAGCAATAAAGCTCCGCCCGAAAAGACCTTTTTAACCACGAATGGACCTTCATAATTAGGAGTCCATTTGCCCCTGTGATCTGTATTGGGAGGAAGGATCCTTTTGAGTACCACATCTCCGACTTTATAAACCCGAGGACGCACCTTTTGGTCAAATGCCTGCTTCATTCTGCGCTGGTATAGTTGCCCATGACATACAGCCGCCAATCGCTTTTCCTCAATAAGGCTCAACTGATCAAATCTGGCTCGTACCCATTCAGCTTCATCTAGCTTAACATCCATCATGACTCTGAGGGACGGAATCTCTACTTCAACCGGTAGCACTGCCTCCATACCATATACAAGTGAGAATGGGGTTGCCCCAGTGGACGTGCGTACCGACGTTCGATACCCATGCAAAGCAAATGGTAACATCTCATGCCAATCTTTGTACGTGACCACCATCTTCTGCACAATCTTCTTGATATTTTTGTTGGCCGCTTCGACCGCGCCATTCATCTTTGGGCGGTACGGAGAAGAATTGTGGTGTTTGATTTTGAAGTCCCGGCATAACTCAGCCATCATCTTATTGTTCAAATTAGAACCATTATCAGTAATGATTCTTTCGGGAACTCCATATCGGCAAATGATATCCCGTTTTAAGAAACGAGCGACCACTTGTTTTGTAACATTGGCATAGGATGCGGCTTCAACCCATTTGGTGAAGTAATCAATTGCCACCAAGATGAAACGATGACCATTGGAAGCTGTAGGCTCAATCTTTCCGATCATATCAATGCCCCACATGGCAAACGGCCAAGGCGACGACATGATACTCAACGGATTTGGAGGCACATGCACCTTGTCTGCATAGATCTGGCATTTATGGCATTTGCGGGCATATTTGCAACAATCTGACTCCATAGTCAACCAATAATATCCCGACCTTAACAACTTTTTAGCCATTGCCTGCCCTCCGGCATGAGTACCGAAAGAGCCTTCGTGCACTTCAATCATCAACAAGTCTGCTTCATGTCTATCCACACATCTAAGCAGGACCGTGTCAAAATTTCTTTTATACAGCACGCCATCTTTGTTCAGGAAGAAACTACCAGCTAACCTTCTTAACGTCTTCCTGTCTTTGGACGATGCCCCGGACGGGTACTTTTGACTTTTCAAGAAACACTTAATGTCATGAAACCATGGCTTGTCATCAGACGTTGCATCGACCGCAAACACAAATGCTGGTCTGTCAAGGCGGGATACCTCAATCTTAGGTACATGGTTCCATCCTTGCACTTTGATCATAGAAGACAAAGTGGCCAAGGCATCAGCAAACCTATTCTCATCTCGAGGAATGTGGTACAGTTTCACCGTTGTGAAAAACGTCAGCAATCTCCTTGTATAATCTCTATACGGCACTAGATTTGCTTGGTGCGTGTACCAACTCCCCTTCACTTGATTGATTACCAAAGCTGAATCACCAAATATATCAAGGGTCTTAATCCGTAGATTAATCGCCTCCTCGATCCCCATTATACAAGCTTCGTACTCTGCTTCATTGTTGGTGCACCCGAAAGTTATTCGTGCAGTGAAAGGCATATGAACACCTTCCGGCGTGATAAGAATTGCTCCAACTCCGCACCCATTCATATTGACAGCCCCATCAAACATCAGACTCCATTTGGATTCAGGGTCTGGCCCCTCCTCCGGAAGTGGTTCCTCGCAGTCTTTAGCTTTGAGAAACATGATGTCCTCATCAGGGAAGTCAAATTTCATGGGTTGGTAATCATCAATCGGCTGTTGCGCAAGATAATCGGACAAGATACTTCCTTTGATGGCCTTTTGTGAAGTGTACTGAATGTCATACTCTGTCAAGACCATTTGCCACCGTGCAACTCTGCCTGTCAATGCTGGTTTCTCGAAAATGTACTTGATAGGATCCATTTTTGAAATCAACAAGGTCGTGTGCCTAACCATATATTGCCTCAATTGCTTAGCGGCCCATGCAAGCGCACAGCATGTCTTTTCAAGCATTGAGTATCGGGACTCACAATCATTGAACTTTTTGCTCAGGTAGTAAATAGCATGCTCCTTCCTACCTGTCTCGTCATGTTGACCGAGAACACAACCCATGGCACCTTCAAGCACTGTCAGATACATTATCAGCGGTCTCCCTTCAACTGGAGGTATTAGAATCGGAGGTTCCTGCAAGTATTCTTTTATCTTATCGAATGCCAATTGGCAATCGTCATTCCACCTGACCGTTTGATCTTTCCTTAACAATTTAAATATTGGCTCACACGTGGCTGTTAGGTGAGATATGAACCTTGCAATGTAGTTCAATCTACCCAAGAAACCACGAACCTCTTTTTCTGTTCTCGGTTCAGGCATTTCTTGTATTGCTTTCACCTTGGCAGGATCAACCTCGATTCCTCTTTCGCTCACAATGAAACCTAGCAACTTTCCAGAACGCACCCCAAACGTGCACTTGTTTGGATTTAATCTCAGACGAAACTTTCTCAACCTTTCAAACAGCTTTTTCAGGTTAACCAGATGTTCCTCTTCTGTTCTCGACTTGGCAATCATATCATCTACATAACATTCGATCTCCTTATGAATCAAGTCATGAAACAATGTCACCATCGCCCGCTGGTACGTTGCCCCTGCGTTTTTCAACCCAAAAGGCATTACTTTATAACAATATGTACCCCACGGAGTAATGAACGTGGTCTTCTCCATATCTTCAGGTGCCATCTTGATCTGGTTGTACCCGGAGAAACCGTCCATAAATGAGAACACTGAAAACTGAGCTGTATTATCGACCAGCACATCAATATGAGGTAGTGGAAAATCATCTTTCGGGCTAGCTTTATTAAGATCTCGATAATCCACACACATTCTCACTTTTCCATCCTTCTTCGGTACTGGCACGATGTTGGCTACCCACGGAGGATACTTTGTCACAGCAAGAAACCCAGCATCCCACTGCTTCTGGACTTCCTCCTTAATCTTTAAAGCCATGTCGGGGTGAGTCCGACGAAGTTTCTGCTTGACTGGCGGACATTCTTCTCTCAATGGTAGCCTGTGCACGACAATATCCGCATCCAACCCCGGCATGTCTTGATACGACCAGGCGAAGATGTCAACATACTCGCGCAACATTTCCGTCAAAGTTTGCTTCACATCTGCTTGCAAGCTGGCACCAATCCTGATCTCTTTCTTGGCGTCCTTGGTACCAATATTGATGATTTCTACAGTCTCCTGATGAGGCTGGATGACCCTTTCCTCTTGTTTCAACAATCTGGCCAGTTCTTCAGAAAGTTCACAATCTTTCTCATCCCCTTCTTCGGCTTGATAAATCGGATTGTCAAAGTCATACATGGCCATATCAAAATCGTTATCAGTGGTATCCGGAGGATCAAGTCTGCATGAATGGGTTCATGCCTTATTTTAGAATTTATTTTTAAGCAAAACAAAAGAAAATGAAACACTGCCATTTTTTGTGCAAAAATAAAAACTGAAAGACAGAGAACAAAATTTGATTGCAAAACGTCCTTTTTTAATGATTAAACATTGCAAATGCAACCATGGTGGCCCTACAAATGAATCTATACGCCTTGGGCAGAGCGCAAGATTTTGACATGCATTATGGTTAGAAAAAACAAAGAAAAATTACTCTGTCTGAAGAGTAACCCGGATGACTTCTTCAACGAACCAGTTCTGCACTTGTTGTCCCGGAACATGAGGGCGTACCCAGTTGTCCAGGTCACAATCACTGTCAACACTATCCTCTGTGGCTGCACAAGACTGGTCCGTGTAGATAATTCCCCCACTATTGAAAGTAATGGGTCCCCTGCTCCCCGCATCTGAAGTTGTAGAGGGATGATAACCAATACCAAATTTGTCTTCCTTCATTGGGGTCTCTATCAACCTGCCCCAACCTTGGGCGTTGCCTGCCCTGACGACTTCGACAGCTTGTTTGTAAGATGAAATGGAGGTACCAGCCCCAACTGGTACAGAAGAAGACTCAGGTGCATCGTCAATATTGACTGCTTCAAATGATTGGCACAACATCTCATGAATTTCCCCATCCATTTCAATGTACTTGAACGTGGACAAGTGACTCACAAAGATGTCTTCTTCCCCGCACACCGTCACAACCTGCCCTTCAAACTCATACTTCAGCTTTTGATGTAGAGTAGAAGTAACAGCCCCTGCTCCGTGAATCCAAGGGCGTCCCAATAGGCAGCTATATGCAGGTTGTATGTCCATTACATGGAACGTGGATTTGAATACCTGTGGTCCAATTTGTACGGGCAATTCCACCTCACCAAACACAGATCGTCTGGTCCCATCGAATGCTCTGACCACCAATTCACTAGGCCTTAAGATCAAACCATCAACTTCCAGCTTCATCAATGCCTTCTTGGGCAAGACATTAAGTGATGAACCAGTGTCTACCAGTACATGAGATAACACTGCGCCCTTACACTCCATCGTGATATGCAAAGCCTTATTATGGTTTCTTCCTTCAACAGTCAAATCTCTACTTGTAAAGCCCAAGCCATGGCTAACATTAACATTGGAGATTACGCCCTCGAGCTGATTAACAGTAATTTCTTGTGGCACATATGCACTCTTCAATACTTTCAACAACGCCTGCCGGTGCGCATCAGAGCACATCAATAGTGACAAGATTGAAATCTTTGAAGGGGTCTGATTCAGTTGGTCCACAATCTTATAATCGCTTTTCTTGATTATTTTCATAAATTCTTCCATTTCCTTATCAAAAGTAATCTTTGTCTCTGCTTCAGGTGTAGGCGCACTTTCAACCACCTGTTTACCCTTAGCCTTTGCTGCAGCTTCTGCCTCTTCATCACTTCTCAAGGTTTGGGGAGCGAACAACCTTCCACTCCTTGTAAAGCCCCCTACACCCCCTACATTATCAATATTTGGGCTGACTGATGACTCAACTTCCTGTTTTTTACCTTCGTAATATACATCTGCCCCATAGTACCATGGGATAGCCTTCGTAGACGTGAACGGAATTGGTCCTGGCACCGTGATAGTGACAGGACTGGGCCTTTCGGGCGCAACACTCGCCACGGGAACTGTATTGACCGGCATTTGAATCTCAGCGGGAGTGTAATAGATGGTCACGGTTGATATCTCATCAGTGTCTTTCACAACTCTGTCGAACTGTAGACATCCTTCATCGATCAGATTCTGTAAACCCATCTTCAACTTATCACAGCCGTTCTCCTGATTCATACACTCAGAGCAATCTTGATTACAGCCCGGGAACACCTGTCCCTTCAATAAACGATCTTTTACAACCAACAAAGAAGTTTTCACTTGATGGATATCTGTCACCAGATTCAATCTCCTCCCATCTTCAATAGCGTACACATTTGCTGCACTATGATCAGGCATGGGACGCTGAGTAATATTAGGAGCGGGAGAGAAATTGATGGCTTTAGCATCAATCAAATCTTGTACTTTATGATGGAAAGCCCAACATTTTTCAATGGAGTGCCCCTGAGCACCTGAGTGGAACTCACAACGAGCATTAGCATCGAAGTTAGGTGGCAGGTTTCCAGCAACCGGAGCTTTCATAGTACGGAGTTCTACCAACTTTAACTCGAGTAGCCGGGGCAACAGCGCGGCATAGGTCATAGGGAGAGGATCCATCTTACGATCCCTCTGTCTAGACCTTTGCTGGAAAAAAGGTTGTTGCTGTTGAACTTGTTGTTGGGGTTGTTGTTTCTGAACAGACGGTGTGGGGATTGTTACAGCATCTACCTGATAATAAGCTCGAGAACGCCCTCTGCCTCGTCCTCTAAACACAGCATTCGTATCACCTTCTCTTCTTTTCTGGTTACTAGCGAACGGTTTCTTCGTCCCCGAAGAGCCAGCCCCACTCACATCCTGGATCTTTCCAAGCTTTAACAGACTTTCTATTCTTTCTCCCGCAATCACAATATCAGCAAATCCAGTTGACGGAAAAGCAGCTAATCTATCCAGATAGGCCCCTTGCAAGGTGCCCATGAACATATCTGCCATTTCTCTGTCTGACAAGGGAGGTTGAACCTGGGCAGCCATTTCCCTCCACCTCTGTGCATATTCTTTGAAACTCTCCTTGGCATTTTGGGACAATCCCTGCAATTGGGTGCGGTTGGGCGCCATGTCAATATTATACTGGTATTGCTTCAGGAACGCTTCTGCCAGATCTTTCCAATTCTTCACAGCAGCTCTATTCAACTTCATGTACCAGGTCAAAGACGCCCCCGCCAGGCTGTCCTAAAAATAGTGCATCCATAGCTTCTCGTCATCCGTATGGGCTGAAATCTTCCCAAAGTAAGCTTGAAGATGCGTTTGGGGACACGCATTGCCGTGATACTTATCAAAAGTGGGAGGTTTGAATTTAGGGGGAATTCTGACTCCTGAGACCAGCCCCAAGCTGGTAACATCAATACCCATAGAGTTCTTGCATTCTATGGCCCTGATCTTCTCTGCTAACTCATCGTACCTTCAATCACCGTGATTACCCACATCAGCATCCAGCAGAGTAAATTGGTCTTCCAGAGTATCTTCAAGAGTAACACCAGCCTGCCTACCATTTCCATTACCCCGATTGTTACCACCAGGAGGAGGGTTGCCACTGGGAGGAGGAATGCCATGTCCCTGTGAATTGTCATGATGATCACCTTCGGGCCCATTGTCGGGACGCTCTACCAGAAGCCTCAGTCTCTCCTGATTTTGCGCCATGCCAGTCATGAGGGTCATGAACTGGTCCATACGCGCCCTCATTTCCGCCAAATCACTTTGCACTTGATCCATGATTCTTACTTGATTCCTTCGCGTCGAATATCGGTGAATATGACTCTCCGCTATACTGCCTGAAACCAACTAAAGGTTAGAGACCCCGCAACGAGTACCTGAAAAGCAAGTAACAAAAAATGCAAAATGATATGCAATGCCATGTTTGTCATTTCCGAGGTGCTTTATACCCTGATTCCAATCCCACCACAGAGATCTGAAGACCAGAAATTGTGATATAAAGAGACGTGTCGTGGTCATGTGCTTGTGTGCAGCTATCTGATAAGGAATAATTCTGAATAAAACTGCTCATACTCATTCAACAAAGTATTCCAGTACATTTAAGAAAGGCTCATCCGCAAATGCAATACAAGGAAAAATGGATCCATCAACAAGCCTGATGGTAACCATTAACAACAAAATATAAGGAAAAGAACATCAGTCTGACAATTCCACACCCTTCAGCTTATCACTTGAGTATTTGATCTCCTCAAAAAGTATACGGGTACGCTGGTGATTCGGCTTTTCAATCATTTCTTTGATCAAGACATCCCTTTTCTCAAGAGCTTCAGTTAAAGAACCCATGTGCAACATCAGAGCCTCGTCATCACACACTCCTTTGTGTCTCTTTATGCCGGCTTGCGTCTTGAGTATCTCCCTTTCTATCATGACTTCTTCAAGCTCTTTCTTGGTATTCCTCAGCTCACCTCTAGCTTCTTCTAGCTGTTCTTGACTCTTACCGAGGCTTTCCCGATACTTTCTCCTCTGCTCATGCGCCTTTTCAAGCTCTTCGTCCTTAATCTGCAACCGTTCCTGTAATTCAGCATTCTCTATCCTAACTTCGTCCCAAGCGTGCTGAAACTTTATTAACTTTTCTTTGTTCTGTGCTAACGCCTGTTTGGTTTGCTTGTGGGCTTGAGTAGCATCATCAGCACCTTTACTAATCTTCCGGAAATGTTGTGCTCTTCCAGCAAAGTCTTTTTCTTTTGCAGTTAGGATTTGTTCAGCATCTTGGGCTTTCCGCTCCAGCTCTTTGTTGGCATGTAGAGCATTCTGAAGACGGCTACTCAACTCGGAATTCTCTCCTTGGAGCTTTTCCACCAAGGCTTGCAACTTGTCAACTTCTTCCACAGTAGCAGTGCTTCTTGCTTTCTCATTCTCCGGATACAAAAGGGGTGCCTTACCAAAAGGCAAAAGAAAATCTTCAACTCTTTTCTTCACCCACTCTTCATATGCTGGATAAACCCGGTTGTTAGGCTTGCCTAGAGTAACTTTCCCCTTTTTCAGTATGCTACCCCAGCTTTCAGAAGCTTTCTGTGCTGCTTCCCAACCATCTGATGTATGAAAATAGAGGGACTCCTCCACATCTCTCTTAATAGGCGGACCTGTCAGGGCATACCCAAATTGTCGAATGGCCAAAGAAGGATTGTAGTTAATCCCACCCAGCCTTCCTATCAGTGGAACGTTAGGGAACTTACCACAGCTGTGGATAATATTCTTGCCAATCAGCCCATGATCTACCCATACGATGTCCTTGGCCACCAATCCCATTAAACGCTGTTTCCACTCTAGAGAATCTTTGGAATCCACAAAAGCCCCTGATTGTGGTAAACGGCCTGCAAACCACTTATAGAACAAGGGTGCACAACAACGAATTATCCCTCCTCTTTTCTTTTCGTTTCGGTTGTACAACGAGTAGTGAAGATCTCCCAGTAGCGTTGGCACCGGGTTCTTCATCATGAATATTCGTATAGCGTCCGTATCAATAAAATCCGGCTCGTTGGGAAACAACACTATGCCGTATATACAAAGGGCTAACAAAGCATTAAAAACAAGCCAATTCTCGCCTTTAGCTGCTTCCTGGGCCTTCTTAATCAGATATTCCAGCTTGTAACCACGAATCTTTCCTTTGTTGGAGACATTGTCGCCTAACTCTGATTTTCTCAAATAAAGAGCACCAGCCACCTTTCCAAAGTCAAGATCCCCCACTGATCCAAAGAAAGGGGGCTCCTCCTTGATAGCAATCCCCAACATGTTGGAATACTCCTCCAGGGTAGGAACCAACACATAGTCTGGCAATACAAAACACCTCAGAGGCGGATCATAGAACTGCATCAACGTATGGAGACCTCTGGCTTCACAATCACTGACATTACGGACCATAGATAAAATCCACCCATATTTATCTTCAAAAGCTTCTCGTACTGCAGGGCTCGCCATTCCCTTCAGCATAACAATAGGGCCTAAAGTAGGCGTAAGGAACTTATAGCTGATGATATTCTTCCTCTCTTTAGTGTTCATCTTTGCAGCGACCTGATGACTGGAATCAAGGGTAATATGCACCTGGAAGTGAATAAACATGTATGTTAGGATATGATAATGCAATGCAAAGGGCAATGTGATCAGGTAATCAGGTGTCTGTGCTGAACTGTGAACGGTGTCAGTGTAGCTCTGAGACTAATATAGAACCATAGATAAGAACCATCTGAATACAATAGGATGAAACTTCCTTTTTGTGCAATGATGATAGAAAACCGGGTATGTAGGAGGTCATGGTTACCTGCAAACCTGTAAACAACCCGCCCTTCTCACATGTGGGCACTAGGATGTTCAGTATCCCGGGCTCTCAGGTCGAGAAATGATGATACGTTCACCATTTCTGGTTTGGCATCATCATCAATCGAGGAGGCCTCAACTGATTCTCCAAAACAAAAAGGTCCTCAGCTTCTGGCACTGAGGTCGAGAAGCAATAGTACATTCATCCCTCAGGGTACAGTACTACCGCCAATCGAGGAGTGCCTCCGCTGATTCTCTTTCAAAAAGGGATGTCCTATAGCAAGTTCCCAGCATTGGGTCCTCGGATCGAGAATGTGCAATGGGTTTGCCACGGAATGTGGTCTGCCACTGTCACAACTCGGGAGGAGTGCCGCAACTGAGTCCTCGGGAATGGTCACCAGAGTCGACAGTTCCTCAAGAGAATAACCACTGGCCTGCATAACATGCAGTAGCAGAAAGCTCCTGATAGAACCTCGTCTGGTTGTGGGTCTCATGAACAACAATACGTGGTCACCACCACGCAAGCGTCATGACTATCCACTCTAATACCTATGTATGTACTCAAGCCTTGGTAGTGGGCTTATCTCTCAGAACACCCATCCCGCCAAACAGACAAAACAGTGCAACACAATATAATATATGATATGTAATGCTAAAATGCGGTAAATACAGTAAAATAAATAAACAACAACATATAGCACAACATTAAACACCCAATGAAAGAAAAGCAGACAAGCGCTAGGATTGACTCGCTAAGGAAACCAGAGATCCTCGGGAATCCCCAGCAGAGTCGCCAGCTGTCGCTCCCGGGATTTTCATCCTAGTACAAACGCGAAAGTGGCACCGAAACAGAGTCGCCAGCAATGTGTATTTATCCCAAGAGAGGGAAAGGAAACACCGCATAAACCTGAAGAGAAGGAAAAAGCATGGTCTTACGACCAAAGAACTGGGTTCGGGAGTCGGTTACGCGAGAGGAAGGTATTAGCACCCCCTCGCGTCCATCGTACCCGATGGGATCCACGCTTGCTTGTCTCGATCAAAGGGTGATAGAAAAGAATACTGGAAAAGGAACGAAAAGAGAACTGGAAAAGGAACGAGAAACAAATGTAGGGAAAATAAAAGAAGTGCTCGCATGGGCCCTACCCCACTGCCTACGTATCTCATCGGGAACATGAGAATCAGAGCGACGTAGTTCCCCTCACTAGGGATGAATTGTTTGTGTTTTTTAGAGAACGACTGACGTTCTAGCTCAGGTGTTGCAGGCTCGCTGGTCCGAGTGCGTTACCATCTTGCAAGAGAACGAGTAGAAGCGCGTTCGTACGCTAAGAGTGAATGAGGTGAGAAAAGAATTCCCGAAGGAAAGACGTTATTGTTTGTTTTTTGTCTTTTAGAAGGAAGTGTTTTGGATTTGTTTGCATACGACAGTGTATCTGGATCTTAGTCATTGGAATGTGTACCTTCTCACATTCCAAGATGGAATGGGTAAGAAAGCACACTAAGGGTGAAGAAGACCCTCACACTTAGTTCCAATTAT
Organism: Lathyrus tuberosus; assembly: GCA_022829125.1. Taxonomy (NCBI): domain Eukaryota; kingdom Viridiplantae; phylum Streptophyta; class Magnoliopsida; order Fabales; family Fabaceae; genus Lathyrus; species Lathyrus tuberosus. Next base: position 1,213,149 of record JALAZF010000770.1, on the reverse strand, counting down.
CAAGGTTCAAACACACTAGCATACTTGTGTTTATTAAGTGTTTTGTTGATTATGAAGTGAAGAAGTGTTTTTTATTATTTGCACCTTCAACAAGTATTGCATTTAAGTCCCTCATACAAGATCAAATGTTTAACACATTGACCCAAGATGGGCTATATGCTACACATTCTAAGATTACAAGAGAAGACCCCTTATAATCTTTTCTTTATATGAAAGGCCTAAATGCAATAAATGCCTACCTTTATTATATGTTTTGAATTTTCTTTGAGATGAGAAGATGAAAGACTCAAGAGAAGGTAAAGGTAAAATCTATATGGACTAAGACTCAATCCTAATTGATTAGTTAAGGGAGTGATCCTAAAGTTTGTGAGGTTTCAACCTAAAGTCTAAAGAAAGAATGAATTAAACAATTCACTTCTAAAGTAGAAGATGAATTGTAATTCACAAAGGGAAAGTGATGAGTTATTAAAAGAAAGCACATAAGTGCTTAACAAAACACAAAATGGAATTGTAAAAGAGAAAGGATAGAAGTTGAATGTGGATTCCTTATCCACACTAAATTGAAACTTACCAAAGCCCCTACATGGTTAGTAAACATGTATAAGAAGTATAAGAAGTAAAAGAACATGTAATGCATCATAAAACTCAAAAGAATTAAATGAGAAAACAAATCCTAGAACCACAACCAGAATGGGCATCATATGGTCAACAAATGAATATCATCATACAAGTGCAAGTGAATAGGCAACAAACATCATCCATTAGCATTTAAACATGTTACAAGAAGAAAGGGTAGATGAAAGATGGAAAGAAATGAAGAGGACATGCATAAATGGAACATGTAAATCAACAACCAGAATTGAAACTAAATGGAAAATGGTTTATGAACATCTCAAAAGTATTTATGAGGTAACTTCAAGACATTCAAGAAGTAATATAAGAAGAATTGAAATGAAAGTTCAAAAAGAAAGGGCAAACAATACATGTTAATGATGCACAAAGTTCAAATTGAAATGAACATGTAAAGATGACCTATAATGTGTGTCAAAGACCTATAATATCATATGAATGGCTCATAACATATGCAAATGCTCATACAAATGTGCACAAAAGAATTCATGTAAACATGCACTAAAGTTGTAATGACATGCCATGGATTATACATCCAATGTGATGCATCAAACAAAGACCAAATGGATTCATGAAAATTATGCTAGCATATCATTGGAGTGCCTAGGTCAGAAATGCATCATACATCAAGATAGCATGTAAAAATTCAGAGCAAAATGACTTCAAACAAAGCAATTAGGTCAAATTGAAACATCATGCAAAGTGGAGCAAATATAGGCATCAAGACATATGATAAAGTGACCTAAAAATCAAACAAAAATCATCTAACATGCTTCAATGTATTAGTGAATCAATGCAAAAAGAATCATGTCAAAATAGTTGGTAATGAGCAAGAACAAAATTAAACAAATTCATGTATCATGCTTAGAATGCATCTAAGTGGAAATTCAAAGAAAATTATGGACCAGGGGTAAAAAGGTCATAAAATCAAGAAATAAAATCATGGAAAATTTCCTAAATGTTTTAAGAGTACACATGAATTTTTGTGGAATTTAATAATGCAATTTGGTATTTTTAAAAATTAAAAATCAAACGTGTAGAAAGAAATAAAAATGAAAAATAAATGCAAAATGCAGGGGGGTATGAACATAGCAATTGGACAGTGCAAATTCATTGGGCTTTAAAAAAGAGGAGGTGTGAATAGCAATCTGGTTAGGTCCATTAAGCACGCAGAACATACTAACAAGCATGGACTCTCAGTCAACAATCTTGACTCACTCATGGCCATTGGATCAAGTCACAGTCAAACCATAGTCAAAGTAATTGAAATCAATGCATGTGCGTGAGTGACCACAATCCCTATCGTGTATCACGCCACAAAACGTTTAAATGAGTTCAGAAAATTGGCATGTGACTTGCACGCCCTTTTTTATGTGTTGGCAGCATGGTAGCCATTAGATCACACTCATCCAACGGATCACATTCAAACTGGTCATAAAACCCTAACATGAAGACCACCGGCCGGAGAAGGACCTCCGGTCGCCTTCTCCGGTCAACCATCACCGTCTGCAACTTTAATTCTTCCAGAAATTCACAATCCACATACCAAATGAAAGCTAAACTTACGTACATCAAGAATTTAGCACTGAAATCACCAAACAATGCACACACAGCAAGAAATGATCACAAACATTTTGCCCTAAGTTTAGATCTACACCTCTGAGAGGTCTATCAACTAGCCAGAAATGTTTCATTGCTTCTAATAAGCCATAATCAACATGAAACAAGCTTAAAAATCAATGAATCACACCAGAAGAGTTAAGAAATTCCAAACCTGAAACTTGAAGATTCTTTGTTCAAAAGAAAACCAGAGATGTTGCCTTGAGTTCTTGAGCTCCAATGTGGCCAAATAAAGGCTTAGATACAAGAGTGGATGATACTTCAGTGAAGGAGAGCTGAAATCCAAGATTCAAAACAGTTGCAATGTGATGAAAATGGGAGAGAGAATCAGAGAGATTCTGAGAAGAAGATGAGGGAGATGAAGTGGAGCTCGAAAATCAGTTGAAATGTGGAGGAATTGAGAGAGAATGGAAAGAGTTTCTCAATTGAATATCAGAAAAATGAAGCTACCTTGAATTCGTGAAGGGAAGATTTGTTTTATATGTTGAGCTTAACCATGGTTAACTGGGTGAATCAACTGAGTCATGGTGGTTTAGGTGAGTCATCCCTAACTAACTGAGTCAAGTTAGTTAGGGAGAGCAATGATAAGGTGATGATAGTTCATGGTAAGCTATGGTGATGGTGACAAGAGAAATGGAATGGCAAGGCTGTGTAACACAAAACTTGTTCAGCAAGCTTGTCATTTCTACTTTCATGCATAGCACGTGCTATGGTGTGTATGCAATGTGTTTGGTTTAAAAAGGCAATGGATAGCTGGTATGAATAAAGCACGTGCAAGCTTGTACCAACAACATCAACAACATTGGTTTTTTTTTTTGGTTTTTTATAACAGTTTGCAGACATGGGTGTTTAATGGTGATTTTCTCTTTGCATTGTGGATGATTTGATGAGTTCTTGGAGTCATTGGCAAGAGGGATTGTAGTAGAACTACTTTGGTATGAAAATTGAATGGAAATGATGCTTGGGAGAGGTTGAAAATGACTTAGAACAATAAGGTTTGGAAACTGGTCATGGGCGAGGAAATGAGGTTGGCTGGCAAGGTGTGCATGGCATGGATTTTCAGTTGTATTGACCAATCTTTGAGCTATCATAATTCCTTATCCTTTGATCATATGAAAAAATCATGAACATCAATCTTGAAGATCTCACATAGGGGAGCAACTTTGATGTTGCAAGATTTTTCATTTGAAGCCTCTAACTATGAGTAATTGATCCATACATCTTGTCCACCAACTGTTTGAGAAAATGACTGCGCGCAGACCTGGCCAAACTTGGTCATGACATGGTTTTGGGCCTACTTTCCTCCAACTTTGATCCATCATATCTCACTCAATTTTTATCCAATGGAGATGTTCTACACATGGATTTGAAGCTTAAAACAAGATCTTTCATTGAGGCAGAGTGGATTTTTCATTTGGTGCTCCAAATTTAAATGGCCTTGGTTCAAACTCTGATGCAAAATGGCCAAAACTTGCTATTTTTAGCAACCCTACTTCATCCAAAAATGGCAACTTTCCACATCTTGATTTTTTTCATGATTCCTTTGGAGTTTCTTGATCAAATTTTGTACATTGGACATATGTAACATGAATTTCATGATTTTGGGCTCAAAAAGTCAAGAGTTGACTTTTTCCCCTGATTATTTGACTTGGCCCCAAATTCCCTGATTTTTTATCTTTCTTCCAATTGAACCACTTCTAAAACCAATTGAGATGCAATTTTCCACATACATACACTTAGGGACATATGGAATACCATGACATCAAGTTTTGTTCAAAAAAACAGAAATACCCTGATTTAATTGGAAACCCTAATCTTGACCCTCTCTGGTTAGGAGGAAATTGCACATCTTCCAAATCCAAATTCCTCAGAGTATGTTGTGTATCCTCTTAAAGGATGATGAGAAATGCCACTTGAGAATGATTTTGAATCAATGAGCTATCTCTTTTGAGGGTTTTCCTTCAATTTTTGAACCTCTTGCATAGTGAAAGATGTAGTGCTTCAATCTCCCATTGAATCTCACTTCCTTGAGGTTTTGGAAGATCAATTGAGATAGTATGAGCCATGAGAGACCTCTTGGCTTGCCTAGAGCCAACTTGATTGACCTTTTTGTGCTTTGAATGATTCCTTGATTGTCCACCTTCCACCTGATCACATGCCCTGATGGTAAGGAGGATGCCATGCTTCATTTTTCTATGTTAAATGCAATGTAATGTTAATGAGGTGGATATGATATGATAAATGATAATGCCATGCTATGATGACAAAAGGGGAGAGCAAATTTTGGGGTATTACAGCTGCCCCTATTCAAGCGCTGTAGACCTGAATGCCTGAAAGCAATTGCTTTCGGACTTTCAAGGTATATAGTGATTGAATACCAAATATAACCAAAAATTTGCTCTGGATGAAGAAGAAAAGGGATATAAACCCAACGAGACTGCTGGATTGAATCCTCGATGAAACGTCGGAGAGATCTGTCTTTTGAACGATGCCAGACGACTACTGGCTTGCCACGCTGATGGTGGACTTTAATACTGTCTTTTATGCAATTCCAGACGACTACTGGCCTGCCACACTACTGGTGGACTTTGGAAATGTCTTTTTGAACGACGCCAGACGACTACTGGCTTGCCACACTACTGGTGGACTTTAATACTGTCTTTTATGCAATTCCAGACGACTACTGGCCTGCCACACTACTGGTGGACTTTGCAGCTTCGTGCCACCCGAAGACGGACTTTTGCCAATCCACTGTTGGACTTTTGCCACCCGAAGACGGACTTTTGCCAATCCACTGTTGGACTTTTGCCACCCGAAGACGGACTTTTGCCAATCCACTGTTGGACTTCTGCCACCCGAAGACGGACTTTTGCCAATCCACTGTTGGACTTTTGCCACCCGAAGACGGACTTTTGCCAACGGGTTCAAGTTTGACTCAAAGTTTAGGTTCATGTTTGACCTGGTTTTCAAACAACGGGTTCAAGTTTGACTCGAAGTTTAGGTACATATTTAACCCGGTTTTCAAACAACGGGTTCAAGTTTGACTCGAAGTTTAGGTACATATTTAACCCGGTTTTCAAACAACGGGTTCAAGTTTGACTCGAAGTTTAGGTTCATGTTTGACCTGGGTTTCAAACAACGGGTTCAAGTTTGACTCGAAGTTTAGGGTCATGTTTGACCTGGGTTTCAAACAATGGGTTCAAGTTTGACTCGAAGTTGAGGTTCATGTTTGACCTGAATTTCAAACAACGGGTTCAAGTTTGACTCGAAGTTTAGGTTCATATTTGACTCGGTTTTTAAACAACGGGTTCAAGTTTGACTCGAAGTTTAGGTTCATGTTTGACCTGGGTTTCAAACAACGGGTTCAAGTTTAACTCGACGTTTAGGTTCATGTTTGACCTGAGTTTCAAACAACGGGTTCAAGTTTAACTCGAAGTTTAGGTTCATGTTTGACCTGGGTTTCAAACAACGGGTTCAAGTTTGACTCGAAGTTTAGGTTCATGTTTGACCTGGGTTTCAAACGACGAGTTCAAGTTTGACTCGAAGTTTAGGTTTATGTTTGACCTGGTTTCAAACAACGGGTTCAAGTTTGACTCGAAGTTTAGGTTCATCTTTGACCTGAATTTCAAACAACGGGTTCAAGTTTGACTCGAAGTTTAGGTTCATGTTTGACCTGGGTTTCAAACCACGGGTTCAAGTTTGACTCGAAGTTTAGGTTCATGTTTGACCCGGGTTTCAACAACGGGTTCAAGTTTGACTCGAAGTTTAGGTTCATGTTTGACCTGGATTTCAAACAACGGGTTCAAGTTTGACTCAAAGTTTAGGTTCATGTTTGACCTGGTTTTCAAACAACGGGTTCAAGTTTGACTCGAAGTTTAGGTACATATTTAACCCGGTTTTCAAACAACGGGTTCAAGTTTGACTCGAAGTTTAGGTTCATGTTTGACCTGGGTTTCAAACAACGGGTTCAAGTTTGACTCGAAGTTTAGGGTCATGTTTGACCTGGGTTTCAAACAATGGGTTCAAGTTTGACTCGAAGTTTTGGTTCATGTTTGACCTGAGTTTCAAACAACGGGTTCAAGTTTGACTCGAAGTTTAGGTTCATGTTTGACCTGGGTTTCAAACAACGGGTTCAAGTTTGACTCGAAGTTTAGGTTCATGTTTGACCTGGGTTTCAAACAATGGGTTCAAGTTTGACTCGAAGTTTAGGTTCATGTTTGACCTGGGTTTCAACAACGGGTTCAAGTTTGACTCGAAGTTTCGGTTCATGTTTGACCTGAGTTTCGAACAACGGGTTCAAGTTTAACTTGAAGTTTAGGTTCATGTTTGACCTGGGTTTCAAACGACGAGTTCAAGTTTGACTCGAAGTTTAGGTTTATGTTTGACCTGGTTTCAAACAACGGGTTCAAGTTTGACTCGAAGTTTAGGTTCATGTTTGACCTGGTTTCAAACAACGGGTTCAAGTTTGACTCGAAGTTTAGGTCATGTTTGACCTGGGTTTCAACAACGGGTTCAAGTTTGACTCAAAGTTTAGGTTCATGTTTGACCTGGATTTCAAACAACGGGGTCAAGTTTGACTCGAAGTTTAGGTTCATGTTTGACCTGGTTTTCAAACAACGGGTTCAAGTTTGACTCGAAGTTTAGGTTCATATTTGACCCGGTTTTCAAACAACGGGTTCAAGTTTGACTCGAAGTTTAGGTTCATGTTTGACCTGGGTTTCAAACAATGGGCTCAAGTTTGACTCGAACTTTAAGTTTATGTTTGACCTGAGTTTCAAACAACGGGTTCAAGTTTGACTTGAAGTATACGTTCATGTTTGACCTGGCTTTCAAACAACGGGTTCAAGTTTGACTCGAAGTTTCGGTTCATGTTTGACCTGAGTTTCAAACAACGGGTTCAAGTTTGACTCGAAGTTTAGGGTCATGTTTGACCTGGGTTTCAAATAATGGGTTCAAGTTTGACACGAAGTTTAGGTTCATGTTTGACCTGGGTTTCAACAACGGGTTCAAGTTTGACTCGAAGTTTAGGTTCATGTTTGACCTGAATTTCAAACAACGGGTTCAAGTTTGACTCGAAGTTTAGGTTCATGTTTGACCTGGTTTTCAAACAACGGGTTCAAGTTTGACTCGAAGTTTAGGTTCATATTTGACTCGAATTTTAAACAACGGGTTCAAGTTTGACTCGAAGTTTAGGTTCATGTTTGACCTGGGTTTCAAACAACGGGTTCAAGTTTAACTCGACGTTTAGGTTCATGTTTGACCTGAGTTTCAAACAACGGGTTCAAGTTTAACTCGAAGTTTAGGTTCATGTTTGACCTGGGTTTCAAACAACGGGTTCAAGTTTGACTCGAAGTTTAGGTTCATGTTTGACCTGAGTTAAACAATGGGTTCAAGTTTGACTCGAAGTTTAGGTTCATGTTTGACCTGAGTTTCAAACAACAGTTTCAAGTTTGACTCGAAGTTTAGGTTCATGTTTGACCTGGGTTTCAAACAACGGGTTCAAGTTTGACTCAAAGTTTAGGTTCATGTTTGACCTGGTTTCAAACAACGGGTTCAAGTTTGACTCAAATTTTAGGTTCATGTTTGACCTGGTTTCAAACAACGGGTTCAAGTTTGACTCATATTTTAGGTTCATGTTTGACCTGAGTTTCAAACAACGGGTTCAAGTTTGACTCGAAGTTTAGGTTCATGTTTGACCTGGGTTTCAAACGACGAGTTCAAGTTTGACTCGAAGTTTAGGTTTATGTTTGACCTAGGTTCAAACAACGGGTTCAAGTTTGACTCGAAGTTTAGGTTCATGTTTGACCTGGGTTTCAAACAACGGGTTCAAGTTTGACTCGAAGTTTAGGTTCATGTTTGACCTGGGTTTCAAACAACGGGTTCAAGTTTGACTTGAAGTTTACGTTCATGTTTGACCTGGGTTTCAAACAACGGGTTCAAGTTTTACTCGAAGTTTCGGTTCATGTTTGACCTGAGTTTCAAACAACGGGCTCAAGTTTGACTCGAAGTTTCGGTTCATGTTTGACTTGGGTTTCACACAACGGGTTCAAGTTTGACTCGAAGTTTAGGTTCATGTTTGACCTGGTTTCAAACAACGGGTTCAAGTTTGACTCGAGGTTTAGGTTCATGTTTGACCTGGGTTTCAACAACTGGTTCAAGTTTGACTCGAATTTTAGGTTCAGGTTTGACCTGGATTTCAAACAACGGGTTCAAGTTTGACTCAAAGTTTAGGTTCATGTTTGACCTGGGTTTCAACAACGGGTTCAAGTTTGACTCGAAGTTTAGGTTCATGTTTGACCTGGATTTCAAACAACGGGTTCAAGTTTGACTCAAAGTTTAGGTTCATGTTTGACCTGGTTTTCAAACAACGGGTTCAAGTTTGACTCGAAGTTTAGGTACATATTTAACCCGGTTTTCAAACAACGGGTTCAAGTTTGACTCGAAGTTTAGGTTCATGTTTGACCTGGGTTTCAAACAACGGGTTCAAGTTTGACTCGAAGTTTAGGTTCATGTTTGACCTGAGTTTCAAACAACGGGTTCAAGATTGACTTGAAGTTTACGTTCATGTTTGACCTGGGTTTCAAACAACGGGTTCAAGTTTGACTCGATGTTTCGGTTCATGTTTGACCTGAGTTTCAAACAACGGGTTCAAGTTTGACTCGAAGTTTAGGTTCATGTTTGCCTGGGTTTCAAACAACGGGTTCAAGTTTGACTCGAAGTTTAGGTTCATGTTTGACTTGGCTTTCAACAATGGGTTCAAGTTTGACTCGAAGTTTAGGTTCATGTTTGACCTGAATTTCAAACAACGGGTTCAAGTTTGACTCGAAGTTTATTTTCATGTTTGACCTGGTTTTCAAACAACGGGTTCAAGTTTGACTCGAAGTTTAGGTTCATATTTGACCCGATTTTCAAACAACGGGTTCAAGTTTGACTCGAAGTTTACGTTCATGTTTGACCTGGGTTTCAAACAACGGGTTCAAGTTTGACTCGAAGTTTAGGTTCATGTTTGACCTGGGTTTCAACAACGGGTTCAAGTTTGACTCGAAGTTTAGGTTCATGTTTGACCTGGATTTCAAACAACGGGTTCAAGTTTGACTCAAAGTTTAGGTTCATGTTTGACCTGGTTTCAAACAACGGGTTCAAATTTGACTCGAAGTTTATGTTCATCTTTGAACTGAATTTCAAACAACGGGTTCAAGTTTGACTCGAAGTTTAGGTTCATGTTTGACCTGGTTTTCAAACAACGGGTTCAAGTTTGACTCGAAGTTTAGGTTCATATTTGACCCGGTTTTCAAACAACGGGTTCAAGTTTGACTCGAAGTTTAGGTTCATGTTTGACCTGGGTTTCAAACCACGGGTTCAAGTTTGACTCGAACTTTAGGTTCATGTTTGACCTGGGTTTCAACAACGGGTTCAAGTTTGACTCGAAGTTTAGGTTCATGTTTGACCTGGATTTCAAACAACGGGTTCAAGTTTGACTCAAAGTTTAGGTTCATGTTTGACCTGGTTTTCAAACAACGGGTTCAAGTTTGACTTGAAGTTTAGGTACATATTTAACCCGGTTTTCAAACAACGGGTTCAAGTTTAACTCGAAGTTTAGGTTCATGTTTGACCTGGGTTTCAAACAACGGGTTCAAGTTTGACTCGAAGTTTAGGGTCATGTTTGACCTGGGTTTCAAACAATGGGTTCAAGTTTGACTTGATGTTTTGGTTCATGTTTGACCTGAGTTTCAAACAACGGGTTCAAGTTTGACTCGAAGTTTAGGTTCATGTTTGACCTGGGTTTCAAACAACGGGTTCAAGTTTGACTCGAAGTTTAGGTTCATGTTTGACCTGGGTTTCAAACAATGGGTTCAAGTTTGACTCGATGTTTAGGTTCATGTTTGACCTGGGTTTCAACAACGGGTTCAAGTTTGACTCGAAGTTTCGGTTCATGTTTGACCTGAGTTTCGAACAACGGGTTCAAGTTTAACTTGAAGTTTAGGTTCATGTTTGACCTGGGTTTCAAACGACGAGTTCATGTTTGACTCGAAGTTTAGGTTTATGTTTGACCTGGTTTCAAACAACGGGTTCAAGTTTGACTCAAAGTTTAGGTTCATGTTTGACCTGGTTTCAAACAACGGGTTCAAGTTTGACTCGAAGTTTAGGTTCATGTTTGACCTGGGTTTCAACAACGGGTTCAAGTTTGACTCGAAGTTTAGGTTCATGTTTGACCTGGATTTCAAACAACGGGGTCAAGTTTGACTTGAAGTTTAGGTTCATGTTTTCCTGGTTTTCAAACAACGGGTTCAAGTTTGACTCGAAGTTTAGGTTCATATTTGACCCGGTTTTCAAACAACGGGTTCAAGTTTGACTCGAAGTTTAGGATCATGTTTGACCTGGGTTTCAAACAACGGGCTCAAGTTTGACTCGAACTTTAGGTTTATGTTTGACCTGAGTTTCAAACAACGGGTTCAAGTTTGACTTGAAGTATACGTTCATGTTTGACCTGGCTTTCAAACAACGGGTTCAAGTTTGACTCGAAGTTTCGGTTCATGTTTGACCTGAGTTTCAAACAACGGGTTCAAGTTTGACTCGAAGTTTAAGGTCATGTTTGACCTGGGTTTCAAATAATGGGTTCAAGTTTGACACGAAGTTTAGGTTCATGTTTGACCTGGGTTTCAACAACGGGTTCAAGTTTGACTCGAAGTTTAGGTTCATGTTTGACCTGAATTTCAAACAACGGGTTCAAGTTTGACTCGAAGTTTAGGTTCATGTTTGACCTGGTTTTCAAACAACGGGTTCAAGTTTGACTCAAAGTTTAGGTTCATATTTGACTCGGTTTTTAAACAACGGGTTCAAGTTTGACTCGAAGTTTAGGTTCATGTTTGACCTGGGTTTCAAACAACGGGTTCAAGTTTAACTCGACGTTTAGGTTCATGTTTGACCTGAGTTTCAAACAACGGGTTCAAGTTTAACTCGAAGTTTAGGTTCATGTTTGACCTGGGTTTCAAACAACGGGTTCAAGTTTGACTCGAAGTTTAGGTTCATGTTTGACCTGAGTTTCAAACAATGGGTTCAAGTTTGACTCGAAGTTTAGGTTCATGTTTGACCTGAGTTTCAAACAACAGTTTCAAGTTTGACTCGAAGTTTAGGTTCATGTTTGACCTGGGTTTCAAACAACGGGTTCAAGTTTGACTCGAAGTTTAGGTTCATGTTTGACCTGGTTTCAAACAACGGGTTCAAGTTTGACTCAAATTTTAGGTTCATGTTTGACCTGGTTTCAAACAACGGGTTCAAGTTTGACTCAAATTTTAGGTTCATGTTTGACCTGAGTTTCAAACAACGGGTTCAAGTTTGACTCGAAGTTTAGGTTCATGTTTGACCTGGGTTTCAAACGACGAGTTCAAGTTTGACTCGAAGTTTAGGTTTATGTTTGACCTAGGTTCAAACAACGGGTTCAAGTTTGACTCGAAGTTTAGGTTCATGTTTGACCTGGGTTTCAAACAACGGGTTCAAGTTTGACTCGAAGTTTAGGTTCATGTTTGACCTGGGTTTCAAACAACGGGTTCAAGTTTGACTTGAAGTTTACGTTCATGTTTGACCTGGGTTTCAAACAACGGGTTCAAGTTTTACTCGAAGTTTCGGTTCATGTTTGACCTGAGTTTCAAACAACGGGTTCAAGTTTGACTCGAAGTTTCGGTTCATGTTTGACCTGGGTTTCACACAACGGGTTCAAGTTTGACTCGAAGTTTAGGTTCATGTTTGACCTGGTTTCAAACAACGGGTTCAAGTTTGACTCGAGGTTTAGGTTCATGTTTGACCTGGGTTTCAACAACTGGTTCAAGTTTGACTCGAATTTTAGGTTCAGGTTTGACCTGGATTTCAAACAACGGGTTCAAGTTTGACTCAAAGTTTAGGTTCATGTTTGACCTTGGTTTCAACAACGGGTTCAAGTTTGACTCGAAGTTTAGGTTCATGTTTGACCTGGATTTCAAACAACGGGTTCAAGTTTGACTCAAAGTTTAGGTTCATGTTTGACCTGGTTTTCAAACAACGGGTTCAAGTTTGACTCGAAGTTTAGGTACATATTTAACCCGGTTTTCAAACAACGGGTTCAAGTTTGACTCGAAGTTTAGGTTCATGTTTGACCTGGGTTTCAAACAACGGGTTCAAGTTTGACTCGAAGTTTAGGTTCAGGTTTGACCTGAGTTTCAAACAACGGGTTCAAGTTTGACTTAAAGTTTACGTTCATGTTTGACCTGGGTTTCAAACAACGGGTTCATGTTTGACTCGATGTTTCGGTTCATGTTTGACCTGAGTTTCAAACAACGGGTTCAAGTTTGACTCGAAGTTTAGGTTCATGTTTGCCTGGGTTTCAAACAACGGGTTCAAGTTTGACTCGAAGTTTAGGTTCATGTTTGACTTGGGTTTCAACAATGGGTTCAAGTTTGACTCGAAGTTTAGGTTCATGTTTGACCTGAATTTCAAACAACGGGTTCAAGTTTGACTCGAAGTTTAGGTTCATGTTTGACCTGGTTTTCAAACAACGGGTTCAAGTTTGACTCGAAGTTTAGGTTCATATTTGACCCGGTTTTCAAACAACGGGTTCAAGTTTGACTCGAAGTTTAGGTTCATGTTTGACCTGGGTTTCAAACAACGGGTTCAAGTTTGACTCGAAGTTTAGGTTCATGTTTGACCTGGGTTTCAACAACGGGTTCAAGTTTGACTCGAAGTTTAGGTTCATGTTTGACCTGGATTTCAAACAACGGGTTCAAGTTTGACTCAAAGTTTAGGTTCATGTTTGACCTGGTTTTCAAACAACGGGTTCAAGTTTGACTCGAAGTTTAGGTACATATTTAACCCGGTTTTCAAACAACGGGTTCAAGTTTGACTCGAAGTTTAGGTTCATGTTTGACC